>JARFXV010000036.1:65000-665000 GCA_031761425.1 Cosmopolites sordidus
GATTGAATGCTCTTCCAAAAATGCATAAACCAGGAAAATTACATAAACCAGGAAAGAAACCAATTGTATCGGCCATTCATTCTCCAACATACAACTTGACAAAATGGTTAACAAAGAAATTTGAAAATCTACCAAACCAACTACCTTCCTGTTCTATGACAAACTGAATAAAATTCATAGAAAAAGTTAAAAACACACATCTACAGAAAGGTGAAGTCTTGGTGTTCTTTCCTTTTTTTTTATCATCGTTGTTTCCGAGTGTCCCGATTCGATATACCTTGAAGTACCTGAGGGAGTTACTCAAGTTAAACAGTTTTAATGACAAGATTGTTTCTGAGTACATCTCCTGAACAAGATTATGTATGAAGCAAAATTGTTTTCAGCTTAATAACAGGTTTTACGAACAACAAAAAGGAACGGCAATGGGCAATTCTCTGTCACCCTTCTTAGTCAACTTATTAATGAGTAAATTTGAATCCGAAATATAAAGTTACTTTCCGAGGGTATGGTTAAGACATGTGGATGACGTTTTTGCAATTTTCGATTAAAAAATGAAAACTTAAATGGTTTTATTAAGAACTTAAATAGTAAATTTCAAAACATAGTATTCAGGCATCAAATTGGCAAACAACCATAGTTTACCATTTCTGGATGTTTTAGTCAGTAGAAACAATGAAAATAGGTTAAATTTTGATATTTAAAAAAAAACACAACTTCTAATGATTCGAATCATAGCTTCCAAAATAAGATGGCTAGTTTAAATTTTATGGTAAATAGATTAATCGATTTTCCTTTAAACATAGATAATTATAACAAGAATTAAAATTAATTAGGGAGGTATACGAATTAAACGGTTATAATAAGAACATTGTAGATAAATTTGTAGATAAGAAAACATAAGTTTAGGCAATTAATGAAAAATCTTCGACTTTTCAAAATGATCAGAACAAAAATAAATTCAAGGTAATACCATTTGATGCCCAATTAATAAGAGAACTATACAAAATTTTGAAAAAAGTGGACATTAAGATTGTGTACAAACCATTTAATAAATTAAGAGAAGTCCTGGGTAATCCGAAAAATAAAGTTAACAGCACTTGTAATTATCGGAAAAAAGTTTTCATTAATTAATGTGTCACGTGCCTTCTCTTTGCTTTCTTTTTTTTAATAATCGATTTAACGAAGTTACTTTTCAAGCCTGGAGCGGAATACGACGAAGCAGGTGTGGAATTGAATCCATCTGCTTCAATACGGGGGTAAGCAGAGAAGTTTCTTATCAAACGATGAAAAAATAATATTACAACTTGAAAATTCTATTAATATTGTATATATATATATATATATATATATATATATATATATATATATATATATATATATATATATATATATATATATATATATCAAAAACAGGAATAAAATATAACATATTTTGGAAGCAAGAAAAGAAATATCGAAGCTAATTAGACAAACTAGAAGAAAATATGAAAACAATCAACTTAATGAAATAGAAAAAGATTTCCAAAAAAATAAAGCCCGAAATTTTTACAAAACATTTAAAACTAAATTAACAGAATATTAAACTCAAAGTCATGGCTTGCCAAAGAAAAACGGACAACTAGTTCTAAATAACCAAGACGATTGCAAAGAACTTGCCAAATATTTTGAACAACTACTAAACTGTCCTGAGCCGTTAAACAGATTACTAAACTTAAGCAACACTAAACCCTAAACAAACAAACTCAGATTAATTACAACTGAATGAAGATGAAATAATTAGGCAAATCAAAAGACTTAAAACTAACAAAGCTTCTGGTGAAGATGGAATCACTGCTGTACTTTTGAAATCCGCTAGTCTAGGTACAATCAAGGAAATAACCAAAATTCTATAAGAAGTTTGGCGAACCGAACGGATTCCGGAAGATTGGAAAGATGCTCTAATCCATCCACTACATAAGAAAGGAGATAGAACGGATATAAACAACTACAGAAGGATATCTCTTCTCCCAGTTTGTTACAAAATTCTAATCTCAATATCTACTAGACAGAGCACAGGTAGAGTTAAAACCTAAAATTGGTGAATATCAAGCAAGCTTTCGACCGGGCAGATTCTGCCCGGAACAGGTGATGAATCTTAAAATTGATCCTAAGACATCAAAAACTATACAACAAAAATCTCGTCTGTACATTTGGGGATTTCAAAAAAGCATATGATTCTATTGACCGCGAATCTTTATTCTAAATATTTAAAGAACAAGGACTAGATCTGAAAACGCTGTATATATATATATATATATATATATATATATATATATATATATATATATATATATATATATATATATATATATATATATATATATATGAATGATAGTTTAAAAGAACGTAAATGCTCGTAAGTACGTAAGTTTGTCCCATAGATTTTGATAATCAATCTCGAATGTCAAACGTAGTACAATGCGTAATGTGCAGTGCTGTGAAAAAATACAAACTCACTTTTGAAATTAATTTATATTAAGATAAATAACGATATTAACAAATACAATTGCTATAATACTAATTAAATGAATTAAATAATATTCCTTTTTGATTTGTGATGGCCCAAATATAGACATTAAAAACTCTTCTAAAATTGCCTATGAGGCCAACAAACAATGCAGGGCAATCAAAAAATTAATATCTTGTTGGCTTTCCACGTCTTTCTATTACAGACGACAACTTTATTCGACCTCTTCTCTAAATACCTCTTTTTAAGTTGTGGTCTCATTATTTTTTATTTTTTAGATTTCTGCTTTTAGCAGTCCATTTGCAAATTAAGGCTAGAGGCACAACTTCAAATAAATTTTCTGACAATTTGGGCAGATGAAGCTCCTGCTTTTGAGATTTCGCGCTTCATTGTACCGGAAAATTGTTGAGATTTCCCGTCCAGATCTCTCGATTTTATGTATAATTTTCAGGACCTGCACTTAGAAAATGTTAAGCAGTTTTTTTGCAATTTGTCTCTATGTTTTTCCAGTTCTTCTTAAATCCAGAATCCTTTGCTGTTTCCCTGGACATCAGCACAATTAAAAAAAATAACTTTACAGAATAATATCCAGATTGAAAGAAATTATTCGCACTTGACAAATTGTAATACTTCATAATGAGGTCTCAACAAGTAAAATTAGTAGATCATCTTTGAGTTATATATAATTGAGTTATATAAGCTGTTCTCTTCTAAATGTCAGTCAAATATAATAAGTAATTTTTTGTTGAAAAAATGAAGAATTTTAATTTTATAATCAACTATAAACAATAAAATTCCGATTATTTAGAAAAATTCACATTTCAATTTAAATAACTCACGGTCCTTACGAAGTTTCGAAAAATTTATTAATGAAAATTTATAAGAAATGGAATGATCTACAAAAAAGTTCGAAAAACATTTTTCGATAAAATTGATAATTTCGACGAAAAATTGAAAAAATGTAAACATTTATTATGCATTGAATTTTAGCCTCGAATAACTTTTGAAAAAGTAAATTTCTCGAAAATTTCTAAAAGACCTTTTTTGAAAAACATTCAATTTTCTACAAAAATATGTTATAGTCTTTCCACAGTAATGTTCCGCTGAAGAGTTATAAAATATTAAAATTAAAAAAATTTCCTATGTTATTTAAATGGGAAATTATATTAATATTAAGAGCTCTAACTTTCACAGAATTTTTTTTCCTCATTTCTAACAATATTTTCCATACCCTTAAGAAAAATATATATGTATATATATGTATATATATACTTATATATATAAATATATATATATATATATATATATATATATATATATATATATATATATATATATATATACATATATACATATATACATATATATCGCCTATTCTTTTCTCGGCTGGCCTGGAATAAGTATTCCGTAAACTGGATTGTGAACAGGATGGTGTAAAGATCAATGGTGGAAACTTAAACCATCTTAGATTTGCAGATGATATCGTTCTCCTTTCACAAGACCCAGAAGAGCTGCAAAGAGGCATACAAAAACTGCAAAGGGCTTGCGAACCATTTCGCTTAAAAATAAACCTGAAGCGTCAGGTTATGTTCAATAACTTCGCTCAGGACAGAAGAATTACTCTTTTAGGAAGGGATTTGGAGATTGTAGACAGCATATCTTGGGCAGAGAATTTCAATGGAGGGGAATACCACCCGGGAGGTGGAACGGCGTGTTAAATGTGGATGGCAAGCTCAACATTGTGTTTAAGAGCAGCAATTAAAGAAAAGTCTTCGATCAGTACGTTCTACCCGTTATGACATACGGAAGTGAAACCTGGACACTCACATCGCAATCAATTCAAAAACTTCGGGTAGCACAGAGGGGAATGGAAAGATGTATGCTTGGCACTACAAGACGAGACAGAAAGTCCTGCGCATGGATCAGGAAACAAACGAAAATCTGTGACATCATTGGAAGAGTAAAGCAATTGAAATGGAGATGGGCAGGTCATATAGCGATGGGATGACAGATGGACCAAGGCAATCCTAGAGTGGATACCGCTTGATCGCAAACGTCCGCGAAGAAGACCGAAAGCATGATGGGATTGATGGCATCGTTAAGTATATATTGGACCAAAGTGGTAGAGGAAAGCCCAGGACCGTGAAAGTTGGAAACATGCTGAAGAGGCCTTCATCCTGCGGTGGATCGACACGGGCTGATGATGATGATGATGATGATATATATATATATATATATATATATATATATATATATATATATATATATATATATATATATATATATATATATATATATATATATATATATATATATATATATATATATATATATATCTATATATATATAATATATATATATATATATATATATATATATATATATATATATATATATATATATATATATATATATATATATATATATATATATATATAGATATATATAATATATATATATATATATATATATATATATATATATATATATATATATATTAATTCAGAGTAAAAATATTAATGATAGAATGCCGAATTTCCCACGCGTCTCTTCGATTACCATGCACCAGTGGAACGATGCACAACATGCGTTTGCCATTTAACATAAGTTAAAAGGTTGAGGAAACAAATTATGTGCTGAAAAATAAAGCCTCCATCTAGAGAAAGAACTATAGCAACTTTGGCAGCTCTTTTAAACGGAAATTATTTTTACAATTTGTTTATGTCTGATAAAGCATATATTCACCATTCATAAAACTTATTAAGTTTATTTACTTTAATTTGGATTTTACTTCAATTTGGATTTTGAATATTATTATATGATTATGTAAATACATGTACTTTTAGATCTGAGAATGCATTGTTACTGTTATTATTAAAATATTGTTAAAGAAACTTTTAAACTTTGCTCAGAGCAGATAAAACATTATCATGCACAGCTGATTATTTTTCAAAATGTTCTGGTAAAAAAGTCTTCACGTTTGCATTGTTTTCTTTCATTGTTTGCATTGTTTCCAGTTCGAAGTTCCTTCAACAATTCGAAACCGATTAACGGAGACTATGCAGCAAACGATAATCACATGAACGACATGGTCAATTTGGAATTGATCAATTTGAAACCGATCAGTAACGGCGTGGACGCCCCGTACGAAGTTAACTCCATCAGCGAGATACCGGTGAAGAAAGGCAACGATGAAGAAAGACGAATCTCTTACGACGAATATTTCGTTCCAGTAAACGAACATCGTAAATATATGAGGTGAGAAATATCCAAGATTTTTAAATTACGTATTAGTATATAAGTTTATGCAGAGATTAAGTTTTCGTCCTATAAAAACGAAATTGCAAATGTGGATTGGTCTAGTGTATATGATTCTACAATTAATGCATTTATTACACCAGTTTTAAATTTGTTTAATGATATTTCTGTTTTAAAAAAGTTCCCACTCACTAAAGCCGCTAATTGTTGGTTATATGAACCCGATTACAGTCTACAATGCTTCTTCAGTTTCCTCTGTGGCGGCTCAGACAATATATTTGGCACCAATGGATTGGCATGAGATTAGGAAAATAATAAAGAAATTAAAGAATAAAAAATTAGTCGGCGATGACAATCTTTCAACATAAATAATTAAAGAGATTGTAAACTATATATCTAAGTCGTTATCTTTTATTGTGAACCTCTGTTTTTGCAGTGGTTTATATCCTGATTTAAGTAATGCCTGAATGATTTTGGCGTGTTCATATTTTTTTTTTCTTTTTATTTGGGGGGTTTTTCGCCCCGATCTAAAATTCAAAAAATATCAAAAATATCTGTTCTTATGTAAATCTAAATATACTTACCGAGGAGTACCGAGCAGTTAGATCTAGGTTGATCTAGGTTGATGGAACGTCTTAACGCCGGCGAGAAGGATTTGAGGATTAAGTATATTAGGGGTGTTCCTAAGATTGTTTCGATCGGTGCGCGGCCTTTAAACTAATGAGTCTGTCTGGCGGGATCTGTGCTGATATCTGCATGGCTTTCCAGAATGTTAGAGGTCTCAATACGAAGACTTGCGAATTTAGCAAATCAACTAGTGTGGCGGAACATCACATTGTGGGGCTCTCTGAGACGCGGTTGCAGCCGGACGTACACAGTGCTGAGTTGTTTAGTGATAACTATGTAGTGTACCGAGCGGATAGACAGTTGGAACTGATGGATGTTTCGAGGGGAGGCGGAGTTCTTCTAGCTATAAGGTCTGACATAAAATCAGAATGCATTCTTATTGAGAGACTGTGCATATGCACTGGCAGGGCCTTTAGCAATACTTTTTAATACATCCGTATCTACGTGTACGTTTCCTGACATTTGGAAGATCGCTCGAATATGTCCCGTCTTCAAGTCTGGGGATGCCTCTGATGTGTCCAACTATCGACCTATATCCATACTCTCAAATTTTTCGAAGGTGTTAGAGTCCGTATTACACGAAAAAATATTCAGCCAAGTCAAAAATAGGATAGTGTCTAGTCAGCATGGATTTTTTCCATAAGAGATCCACAGTTACCAACTTGTCTTGTTTCTTTCAGAGTAGTTTTAGAGCTCTTGGGTCAAAAGCGCAGGTTGATACTGTGTATACCGATTTCTCCAAGGCTCTTGATAGGCTTGATCACTCCATTTTGGCAAGTAAGATGGATAGTGTGGGCTTCCATGATGAGTTGATAAAGTTCTTCATCTCCTATCTTGCTCAACGCAGGCAATTTGTTGAAAATAATGGCTTCAAATCTGATGAGTTTGTCGCAACCAGTGGTGCGCCCCAGGGTAGCAACCTGGCTCCACTTATCTTCGCGATTTACATTAATGACATCACTCAGAATATAACAGATGCAACGGATTCATGTCAATAAACTAGAGAGTGTGCAGCGTAGATTCCTCAAATACCTAGCATATAGGGTTGATGGTCACTATCCGGCTAGAGGAATTGACCAGCGGGTGCTCCTTGACAGATTTCGGATGCAATCCCTCTCACATCGGAGGATTTGTATGTCTCAAATATTCCTCTACAAGTTGATCAACGGGCTTATCGATTGCCCTGAATTATTGGAGCAATTGCCATTTCTTGTACCTCAATTCTTTGCTAGGAGGTCTAACACCTTTAGAGTGCCCCGTGCCCTGACTAATTTTGAGAGCAGGGCGCCACTATTTCGTGCTTGCAGATATTGCAATCTTTTGAGTGTTCATTCTGATGTGGATCTGTACTCAGTTTCCCCTTGTTCACTAGTGCGGACCCTGCAGGACGCTATACATTTGATAAATGAATGATATTTGTTGTTTTTTAATATTGATGTACTATCTTTTCGACTTCTAATCTTATACTTATACTTATGTTATGTACTTGTTACCTTGTCAAATAATATAGATTATCTTGTTCTAGCAATAGTGGTTTACATAGATATAGTTATAATTATATATAGACATCAGTTTAATGTATTAGTATAATTTCATGCTTAATTTGTAATCAATTCTCAATTTAATTTTTTCCTTTTTTTTTTAGTTTTGTAAAACATAATTATTTATTAAATTTGTCTTGTTATTGAGGCATGTTCCTGTTATACTGTTCCGACAATAAACATTATTATTATTATTATTATTATTATTATCATTACTAAATTTTAACTTTTTAAGTTTACTAAATAAACAAAACGCACACCTATAAAATTATAAAAAATCAAAACAGTTTTTTCGAGATCTAGAAACGAATGAACGTAAATCTAATACCCAAAACATCGACCCAACATGTTACGAATTTGGGAAAACAACTTGGAAAGTATCAGAGGGATACAACACATCAGCAGCCTGGATCTCAAATGTCAAAAACCTGCAGGAAGGCTTACGGGATATAAATGTGGTTGAATTTTCAACAGAAGAGGTCCGTAACGCCATAAGAAAAACTCAAAACTGGAAAGCATCAGGGCCAGATAGAACCCAGAATTTCTGAATCAAATATTTAGATGCCATACATGACAATTTATGACGTTGCTTCAGTAAAGCACTAACTAACCCCGAATCTATTCCGAATTTTTTATCTGAGGGTAATACATATTTACTATATAAGAAAAATTACAAGATGCAGCCAAATAACTATCGACCTATAACTTGTCTTTCAACACTCTATAAGTTACTTACATCATTAGTAAACGAAAAAATATATCATCACTGTTTATATAATAATATCCTAGAAGAAGAACAAAAAGGATGTGTAAGGCAATCTGCGGGATGATGCAATTGCCCTGACCAGAGATGTAATTGCCCTGAGGCACGTCCAAAGAAAAAAAGCGTAACCTTAACTTATGTTACATTGACTACAGAAAGGCCTTCGACTCTGTCCCTCATGATTAGCTAGTTAAAGTTTTGGAAATGTACAAACTTTCCCCTAAAATCAGAGCAATGCTACCTCACTTAATGAAGTCTAGGAAGACGAATATATGGATATCGGGAGAAAATGCTGGAAGAGTCAACATTGAGAAGGGAATTTTCCAGGGAGATTCTTTGTCACCAATGTGGTTTTTGTCTGGCTCTAAATCCTATGTCCACGATTCTCAATCAGTCTGCAAGCTGGTTTAGGTTCCAGTTAACAAACAGCAGAAGGTTATCACATCTGTTATATATGGATGACCTAAAACTGTACGCAGAGTCCCAGAGCAAACTCCAATCCCTTATTAAAACCGTAAAAATATTCAGCGATGATATTAAGATGTCCTTTGGTCTAGATAAATGTTCTATCGTCAATATATAAAAAAGACAAGTTAAACAAAATCAGAAATCATTCTGTCAGATTCACTCATTGAAACCGGATGATACCTATCGGTATCTGGGAATAGCACAAAATCAAATGCTAAACCATACGACACTCAAATATGAGTTCCAAGATAAATACAAGAAAAGAATAACGAAGCGTCTTAATACAAAACTCTCAGGGGGGATATATGTAAGGCAATCAACACATGAGCAGTACCGGTGTTAACATATTCATTTGGAGTGGTCAAGTGGTCAAACACAAAACTGGAAGAGCTAGACCGCATGACTAGACGACTTTTAACAAAATTTCGTTGTTTGCATACCAATTCTTCTGTGTTGAGATTATACATTCCTCGCAAATATGGAGGCAGAGGGCATATTAATATCAAAGAATTATGTCTTAGTCAGGAAAAGAAGCTTCGCCAACATTTTCTAAGTTCGAAAGATCAACTTATGAGACTTGCAAATCAGTTTGATCACAATTATACACCATTAAAACTGAGCCATGCAAACTACACTATCGAAACAGGGATAATACAAAACAACATAAATCTCTGGGAACATAAATCAATCCATGGTAGATATGCAGAATTATTAAACGGCAATACTATTGATAAGAACGCTTATCTGCACTGGTTAGAGGAGAATCAACTATATCCGGAAACTGAGGATTTTGTTATTGCTATCCAGGATAAAGTCATCAAAACCAGTAATTACAAGAAATATATCCTTAAAGAAAACACTGCAGATGTATGTCGAAAGTGTAGCACAATAAGGGAGACTGTTAAGCACATAATTGGTGGATGTCGTACTTTAGCAGAAAACGCATATTTAAGAAGGCATAATCAGCTTGCTAAAATAATCCACCAAAAACTGGCACTTAATCATGGTCTTTTACCAACATCTACTCCGCCGTGTTATAAATACAGTCGTCAAGCTGTTCTGGAGTCTGACGATGTGCTGCTCTACTGAGATAGACCGATAATAACTGTCAGGGCTGTCGACTACAATAGACCAGACATAGTCTTAATAAATAAAATAGAAAAGCGGGGAACAATTATTGATATTACCATACCACTGTCTCACACTATACATAAAACGGAGGTGGAAAAAGTTTCTAAGTATAAGAATCTTTCTTATGAATTGAAGAACATCTGGCAACTTGAAAAAGTCAACATCGGACCTATTGTAATTTCCGCAGAGGGATTGGGGAGCCACAGATTCTCCAAAAGTTTAACAAACTGCGGACTAAATAGAAATATTAATCATAAAAGTGGGACAACGGGCTATATTGTTACAAACCTGCCACATAGTTCGAAAAATGTTGTCTTAATGCCAACGGAATACTGGGTTATAATGAAATTTATCCCCAGGCTCCGAGCCGAACTCCAACGTCGCGAGGGAGAAAATGGTTTATGGTTTCCAGCTCTTTAAGCTGAGAAAATGACAACAAGTCAATGATATTATAATTATAATAATATAATAATAAATATATTTATTATATAATAGAGAATGACATAATTTATATAAATAAAGAGAAATGAGAAATTTGTCTTCGTTTGGTTTTTTGTTTTTACCCACTAATTCTTTATTTACATAAGAACAGATACTTTTGATATTTTTGAGTTTTAGATTGTGGCGAAAAAACCCAATAAAAGAGAAAAAAATATCCTAATTTATTGAAAATTGCGCTTATAAAACCAATACACAAAAAGGTTAAAACAGATGAAGAAACGTTAATAAAATAATAGAGAAGGCATTTTATAAAAGATTGATAGGATTTTTATAAAAGTACTATATAATTAGTGATACCAAAATGGTTTCAGAAAAGGAAAATCAACAATTAGAGCAATTTTTCAGGCAATCACGATGTATCCAATTCATTAAATGCTAAAAAAACCACGATGGCAATGTGCATTGATCTGTCTAAAGCTTTTGATAGTCTTAACCATCAAGTACTGTATACCAAATTAAGTAACTATGGCCTAACAGGCAATGCTTTAAAACTAATTAAATCGTATTTGAAAAATCGTACGCAACAGGTATTAATAAGGGATACTGATGACAGGGCCTTTCTCTCAGAGAGGGTACATGTTACCAAGGGTGTTCCTCAGGGTTCGGTCTTTGGTCCATTATTGTTTGTACTATATATTAATGATATCACTAATGCGTTGAATAAACAAACAGTTATGTATGCAGATGATCTGAACCTTATATTTAGTGAAGAAGGCATTGGGGATGTACGAGCAAGTGTATATAGAGCGTGCGAGGCTCTTGATCCGTATTTGTCTGCTCACGATCTCCTCTTGAATGTATCAAAAACACAGTGCATTCTTTTTGAAAATAGCAAAAGTAATGACCTCAATTTTATTTACAAGAATACTGTACGTATCCATGTACCTCAGTACATGGAGATTGGATTGAAGGGCCCATAGTGAAAAACTTGCGTTGGATATAGATATAATATATTCGTATGCCTTGAGAGTTATGTCCAAAAATGTAATGATAGATGCCGCAATTTCGGCGTATCACGCATTCGTTCGGTCTAGGATAGGATAAGGATTGATTTTTTGGGAAAACTCACCTGATATGTATAGAATATTTCTGCTTCAAAAAAGATATATTCCAGCAATTTTCAAAATGACTTATGATAGTTATGGGCATATTTTTGTTAAAAACGATTTTGACTTTGGTAAGCGTGTATAAACATGATTCTTTTATGTTTGTATATAACAACAAGAGACTTTTTGAGTCATTCCAAAATGAACATAAAGATATAATTTCAGTTTTATTCAAAAGAATATTAACTTTATAATTATAAAAAATATACAACAGTTTTCCTCTAAATTTCCGCTATATATATATATATATATATATATATATATATATATATATATATATATATATATATATATATATATATATATATATATATATATATATATATATATATATATATATATTTAATATTATAAGACGAGACAGAAAGTCCTGCGCATGGATCAGGGAACAAACAAAAGTCTGTGGCATCATTGGAAGAGCAAAGCAATTGAAATGGAGATGGGCAGGACCAAGACAATCCTGGAGTGGATACCGCTTGATAGCAAACGTCCGCGAAGAAGACCGAAAGCACGATGGATTGATGACATCGTTGAGTATATTGGACCCGAGTGACAAAGGAAAGCCCATGACCGTGAAACTTGGAAGCATGCTGAAGAGGCCTTCATCCTGCAGTGGATCGTTACGGGCTGATGATGATGATGAAGATTGTTATATTTTTATAGATATATATATGAACACTTTTGTTGGTTGCTTGACCAGGAAGGAGCCACACCTATACCTTCAACTGGATGACATATGTTTCGTCTCTCGAGGTTCAGACTCTTCAGGGTGCTGACATATACCATACCATCAAGAATAGGTAGACCCTATCCACAGCTAACAACCCATGTTGTTGAGCTGGTTGAGACGCAGGTTGTTGTGTGTTCCACATGAGATTGTGGAACACAACGGTTGGGTGTGTGATGACACTCAGCTACTGCTGTCTCATTGGACGCAGTCCAAGAAAATCTAACAGTACATATATACGCCATCCGAGATCGGATGGCCATCTAACAGTACATATATACGCCATCGGAGATCGGCGAAAACATAGGTTGTTGGCGGACGTTTCGCCAAAATCTCATTTGGCATCTTCGGTGCTTACTGTCACGACGTTCGTGACTGAGAAAGTCGAATCCTAATCAATTCTGTCATTTAATTTAGGCCTCTCTTAGTAACTTTTTCCATCGTGTTAATATATTTTTGGGTCATCTGTATACGCTATTATCGGTTTTTTCTTTATCGCTGTTTCACTTATGCATGTCAGCTTCGCTGATAACCTTTGTTCAATACTATATTAAATAGAGCTGACGTCAATCCATCCACCATAACTGTGGTGTTGGATTTTTACTACCACCTTACTACTAATAGGTAGCTAATGTACTAAACTTTATCACATTTCTTATGAATCATACATATTACCGCCTGTTGCCACTCTCCTAATATTTGCCCATTATTATGTTGCTATATCTATCCCTACATTTTTGGAAATAACTCTCAAAACATACGAATATCTTGATATATCCAATGCAAGTTTTTTAATATGGGCCCTCCAATCCAATCTCCGGATCACTAATCCAAGTACTGAGGCACATTCTGTCGTTTTAAATACAGTATTCTTGTAAACAAAATTGAGGTCATTGAGGCCAATTAAACTTTGCTCCATCTCCTACAACTATGGTACTTCTGACAGTGCTGAACTTCATCTATAAACTGTGACCTACCACTTTGATATTCTCTAGTGGTTCCGTTTAACAGTGTTTGGAAATATATGTTCTATAGTATTCTGTGAATGCTGGTTAATATTTCGCCATCTGCATCTTTAGTTAAAGTATCTCTAGGGTAAAAGCTTTTAACTGTCTTAATGTTCTAGTAAAACTTTCTTGTTTCCTGATTTTAAGCTAATAATTAAAGTAAACATTGAATACATTACCTCTCCGAATCTGCAAATTTATTAAATATAATTTCTATTTTTTCAGAGGCGAAAAGTTATACGTTACCGCAGACAAGAGAAGCAAGAAAAGCAGAAGCAAATACCTCTGCTGGATCTTGTGCATATGTATTGTGGCGGCAGCGCTAATTATCGGAATCTTAGCAGCTGGTAAGTGATACTTTCTCTTTCGATTTGCGTTCGAAAAAGTAAACCCACATTCATTACAAAAAACGATATTTCCGCATTTTCTACACATTAACAGTATATCACCAAAATGATACTGTTTCGATAGTACTTGCGTCATGTTAATTATCGACGGTAATACAGTTACAACAAAAAGAAATAGAAAACTGTTTCTCATCTGTCTTATTCCGAAACGTCTATAATTTAAAATTTAGATATATATTTATCAAGAAAGTTTTAATAATATACCATAGACATTCTTATTACTGCATATGTTATTACACGAATTAATATATTATGTGACATAAACCACCCAATAAAACAATATACTATATTGGGTTGATGCAAAAGTTTGTCCCGTTTTTGATGATCGATGGCCCTGCTGTTACGAAACCGATGTCCAAAAGTTTACAATATTTACAAATATGATATAGACATTTTTAAATGAAAATAACAATAGCATTCTTTTGCTAATACAGGTTTTTCGATTTTTGCCCATTCCGTTGATAGTAATATTTACACATTATTTCATTTCTTTTTCAATCAGTTTAAAAATGCCTAGAAACACATCTCATTTTAGCAGATCAAGAGTAATTGCTTTGTTACTGCAGGGCTTTAATCAAAGTGATATCGCGGAAATTGTAGGTGTTTCCCAAAGTGCTGTATCGAAAATTCATCAAAAATTTCAAGAGACAAATGACGTAAAGGATCACCCCAGAAGTGGTAGGAAACGATGTACAATAGCTGCACAAGACCGGCAGATATCAATGATAGCTCGAAGAAATCGTCTGGAATCTACAAGTGGTATATCCAGGGAGCTCGTTAGGCTTGAAGGGGTAACTGTTTCACGACAAACGATATCACGTAGACTGAAAGCGGTAAATTTGCATCGCAGAAGACCTTTACACGTTCCCAAACGAACCCTTAAACAAAAAAAAGTAAGATTGCAATGGGCTCGAGAAATGGTGGATCAAAATCCTAACTGAAACAACATGATGTTCTCTGATAAGACGAGGCTTGGTTTCTGATTAGCGAAGAACATTAGTCTGGAGAGCTCCAGGTGGACAAACCCGACTAGAAACAGCTCAACCACATATTCAATTTGAAGGTGGGAGCGTGATGTTTTGAGGTGGTATTGTAAGGGGTACACAGACACATCTAATGGTCCAGGAGAGAAGAGTCACATGGATTTGTTTTCATGGATGACAACTCACCTCTTCATCGAATAGCAGCATAACAAAATTTTCTTAAAGAGGATGGAATAACCAAGTTAGGGTGGCCAGCAACTTTCCCTGACATGAATGTCATTGGACATGCTTGGGATATTTTGAAAACAGACATCAAGAAACGAAACAATCTTCCTCTTACCCTGCGAGAAGTAAAAGATGCTGCTCGTGAAGAATGGGAGAGAATTCCACAAACCCAAATTGATCATTTAATCAGCAGCATGCCAAATCGCCTACAGGCATGCATACAGACCGATGGAGCGACTGCTTATTAATTTTATTGAAAGTTGTTCGTTATATTTTTAAATTACTTTTGAAGATAATTGCTATGTTGTAGTTTTTTGAAACTTTCAAAAAATAAGAGCTTGGTCACAAAAATACGAGTATTTAGAAATAGCACGCACAAAAAAAAAAGAAGAAAGTAATATAACAAGGACAAACTAGTCAAAATCAACTTCATAGTTAACAGGTATTTTGTTAGACAGCTTTTATTTTCCAAAACTGCGGGCACATCATCTAGGCATGGAGTCTATAAGATTGCGGCAAACTTCAAACGAAATGGATACCAAATTTCTTCAACAGTCTTCCATAATTTTTTGGTATTTAATGTTTTCCTTAAAGTTGCACGCGTCTTGAAAAATGTCCACTAATTTTCTATCGGATTCATGTCCTGTGACTGAGATGGCTAAGATAAACAAACAATATTATGGATATCCAAACAAGTTTTCACACTTTTGGCAGTGTGTTTAAGATCATTGCCGTGTTGAAAATTCCACGGTAATGGCATATATTCTTCGGCAAAAGGCAACATAATATCGTGTAAGAGTTTAAGAAAATTTCTTTGGTCATTTTTTATTTTCTCTCGCATATGAAAATAAACCCCAAATTTTAATATTGCCACCACCATATTTGACGCAACTAATTTGGATTCAAATGTTCATTCACTCGACGCCAAACACGTACAAACACGTACTTTTCCATCATTACCAAACAAATGTATTGTAGTTTCGTAGAAAAAAGGAACATTTTTCCAATGTTCTTTATTTTTTACAAACTCCCTACGTTGTTTCAAGGGTTTTTTATTCAAATGAGGAACTTTCCTTGTTGCAAATTGTTACAAACGTATCCTAATATTTCTCGTATTAATTGGTAACTGTATTTGCCATTTGGCAACCATCGAAGTCAAGTTTTATACAACCAATTCTGGAAAAATATATATGTCTTTTGTTAACACGGCAACAGTTAGTCCATTTCCCACTAGATTACCGAAAGCATGGACCGCGCTAGACAATGGAACGGTTGAAGAAAGGCGTTTAATTTGGCAATGGAGAAGCCAAAAAAAACTGATGCATTTATTATAAATGCAGTGAAACGGTCACCATATATAAATTCTAAAATTTTGAAAGAATCATGTGACCCAAAAATATCCAAAAAAGAGAGACCGACTAAGAAAAGTGTGACGAACTTTTTAAGTAAACAGAATAGAAACCAGAAGTTAAATTTTGCAAAAAGAAACTGTAGAAGATTTCCAACGTAACTGGAAAACATTATTTTTAACAATGCAATCAAAATTAATTAAGAATTCAGAATTATTAATGAAGAATTCAGTCCACGTACACTGTGGGTACAGTGAATAATGGTGGTGGTATCAAAGTATGGGAGTGTTTTTCATATAACGGAATAGATCCAATATTTTGGATAAAAGAAAATATAACCAAAGAAATTTACTTAGGAATCTTAGAGACAATTATGCTACGCGAGAATATTTATAATAGGCCTGCCAAGAAGACAATGATTCTAAACATACGGCTCATGCAGCGAAGCAATCGACATCTAATCGATTCCATGCCCAGAACATGCCAATTAGTAACTAAGAATAAGGGCTATGCATCCTCTAATTTTTGTTGTGATTTGTAATAAAAATGACTCTTATTTTTTGACCATGTAATGTTTGTTATTTGTTTGTTTTTTTGACCATGTAATGTTTGTAATTTGTTATATTTAGACTAATACCATCTGTTTTTTTTTCAAATACTCGATAAATTTATTTTGGAAAATTAATATGCTACTCCTACAATAATTACTATTGTATATAAAAGTAGTATATGTATATACAGAAATAACTAATAAGAACAACTCATTTTTAGTTGGTGTAATTGGAAACAAAACTCCAATTGTTCTAAAAGAAATGTCTGCAAGGCAATTTGATGGAAACGAACCAACTATCAAAGGAGCAAGCATATTCAGCGATGTAGGCAGTAAACAACCTGAAAACTCATCACCAGAATCACCTTTACAACCTGTACCATCAACCGATACCAGCTCACTGATGGGTAATGAAATCATTCCAAATAAAACGACATTTCTACATATTATTTAAATTTTAGTACCTCGAGTATTGGAATCTGAGATTACCATCGACAACAAACTGTTCGCTCCAGAATTATACAACAAAAACAGCCCGGAATATCAACTTTTAGCTAAAACAATCGAAGAAGAATTAAAGAACTACTTAATGGCAAATGATATGTTACAAAACGAACTTAAGAATATCGAAATAAAAATAATGGAGCTCATGTAAGTAGTACGAATATCATTCTGAAATTTTTAATATGAAGAAAAACTATGCAGAATAAAGTAATTTTAACCGAAAATGTTGAATCAATAAACATATATAACCATAGACCAATTTCTCTATTCGAACCTTTGATGCAAAACAATAAACTCAAAGAGATTTATCGCCAAAAACCACATTTTCTTTCTCACCGCGCGTTTCCCTAACCATGTTAGGATCATCAAGGGATGATTCAATCTGAGATAGCTCTCTTTGGATTTCATATATAACAATAAACAATTCATTCTCAGTTACATTAGGGCATTTTAAAAATTTCATAGTGACCTTTCACATCATTTCAAATAATTTTTAGTAATAATATCTTATATTATTATTATCAGGCCTGGAAGCATCGTAGTCAAGTTCAGAGTATCATGGAACTACAAGGAACAAACGTACAACAACAAGAATGATATTGATAACGAGATAGCTGGCGAAATCAACGATATTCGCAAAAACAACAGGGATTTCATCCATGAGTATCATTTAGCACCTAAACTGATACAATCTGAAAAAATTGCCGATATGTGTCAGAAAGACAATAACGGTTGCAAATTTATGTGCAAATTTGATTATGCGGAACAACTGGACTTTGTTTGTACATGCCCAGAAGGAGAAATCTTAGACGGAGATGGTAAATCCTGCGTTTTCCAACCAATTGCGGCTTTCGACAATAGCGAGACACACATGGAACAACATGACGAATACTCATTTATTACCACTCAGCATCCTTCATCTTCAACACCACAACATTCCATGCCATTACCAGAACCAACTTCTGAACCAGCCTCTGAACCTTCCGCCGAGCCAGCAGCAGAACCCTCTGTTGAGCCAGCAGCGAAACCCTCTACTGAGCCAGCAGCGGAACCTTCTGCTGAGCCAACGGCGGAACCCTCTGCTGAGCCAGCAGCGGAACCCTCTGCTGAGCCAGCAGCGGAACCCTCTGCTGAGCCAGCAGCGGAACCTTCTGCGGAACCAACAGCGGAACCCTCTGCTGAGCCAGCAGCGGAACCCTCTGCTGAGCCAGCAGCGGAACCCTCTGCTGAGCCAACAGCGGAACCCTCTGCTGAGCCAACAGCGGAACCCTCTGCTGAGCCAGCAGCAGAACCATCTGTTCAGCCAGTAGCAGAACCCTCTGCTGAGCCTGCTGTGGAACCAGCTGCTGATCTGACACCAGAACCAACTGCTGAATCTTCTGCTGAGCCTTCTCTTGAACCCGCTGTTATACCTTCTGCAGAACCAACTGCCGAGCCTTCTGCTGAACCTACTGCAGAACCAAGTGTTGAACCCGCTACAGAGCCAATTGCTAAGCCTTCTGCAGAACATTCTGCTGAACCAGTCATCGAACCAATAACTGAAATATCATTATCTGAACCAACCGTTAAGTCAAATGAAATTACAGGAGAATTCGCTGAAACAAACGCAAAATCACTCGCTGGTTTACATATTGCTAGTTCATCCTCTGAACCATCCGCCGAACCAACAACTGAACCTGATGCTGAGCACACCACAAACGATAATGCAGCACCAACATTCGAAATAAATGCTGAACCATCAGTAGAACCATCTATTCACGATGTTGAATTAGATTCGGAAAAAAGCATAAAGCTTAATACTGAATCGTCAACAGAATCAAATACTGAGCCAACTGTCGAACCAGTAGCTGAACCAGCACCCGAACCAGCAGCTGAACCAGCAGCCGAACCAGCAGCAGAACCAACTTCTGAACCAGTAGCCGAACCAACTGATGCGCCAGCATCCGAACCATCAGCCGAACCAGCAGCCGAACCAACAGCTGAACCTGCAGCCGAACCATCTGCTGAACATAGTTCTATTCATAATACCGAATCTAGTACTAAAATAATCGCTGATACAACTACTAAACCTATAATGGAACTAAATACTGAACCAACAGCTGAACCAACAGCTGAACCAACAGCTGAACCAACAGCTGAACCATCAGCGGAACCGGCTATCACTCACAATATCAACTCAGATTCTAAACAATCTCACCAATTATATACTGAATCATCTGCGGGTACAAATTCTGAACCAACTGCGGAACCATCATCTGAACCATCAGCAGAACCAACAGCTGTCCATAATAGTGACTCTGAATCAAATACTGAACCAAATAATCTACCCCAAACTACAACTATAACACATATGAAACTAGAAAACGAAATAAAAGTGACAAGTGAAGAGGCAGTGGAAGAACATCATTATCCAATAATAGAAACAAAGGATAGTGAAGCAAACAACGAACATGATCAACAAACAGTAGCCCCTGAAACTAATGAAGAAAAAAATTACTTGAAACAAACATCTGCATCAAATTCGCTTGACACCAAAACCGAACATGAAGATACAAAATTCGTCGTTGTTCCTAATATAGAAACGACAGAATACAACCCAATGATGCAACATTTTGAAAGCGAGGAAGCAACATATTTAGAACCAAGCGCAGTTGCCCCAGTCATAACTAAACAAGAGGTCGAAGGAACAACAACTGAAAAAATAAATACCGAAAAACAATACGAAGCTATCAATGAAATAAGAACTTCCGATGAGTTAACTGTTGCTGGTATTCACCAAAATGTGGAAACGAATAACACCTCTTCGGAAAGCCGTTCATCAAAAGCTGGAGATATCTTTATTCCTGTTGTAGTTTCGTACGATCACTCCACTCAAACCAACGAGAATGAAATCATTACAACTACTACGAGCAAGTCAAAAGAGGAAATTGTAACATCTACCTCAGTATCTAATGAAGATATGCTACCAGGAATTATAAAAATAGTAACACCCGAAGCGGAAATCGTCACGACCGTAAATCCATCTAGTGAAAATAAAACAATAAACGAAATGGAAGGTACAACACAATCAATGCCCGTTCAAAGTCACCAGGAACTTAAAGAAGAAATTCCAACAGCAACAATGACGTTATTGGAAAGTAATTCCACTGCTAATGAGCTGAATGTTTCAGTCCATATCGAACCTACAGAAAAAATGCAAATGTTCCACCAAGTAGATCACACCGCTACAGAAAATATGTCACCATTCTTGCCGGAAATCGAAAACGACACCTTAGTTAATATACTACATTCTGGTGATCATTTCATATGGTATCCTTTCCATAATGAGACGGAAAGAAACGAATTTGATGAACACGATCAAAAAAGTGGTGAAAATCCAGAATTTAATGATATCGTTGAGAATGAAATAAGTCAAAGCAAAGGTAGAAAGCTCGACGATAATTTAGTTGCAGTAGTAACAACAATGGCAACTTCCAAAGAAAACACTGTGGGTAACGAAGAACATACATTTGTTCCTGATATTGAGACGGTGACAACAAACCCTGAATCAAATAAGAATCCTGAGCAAAGCAACGGTGATACTAAAAACGCAATGCCTGATTTGACAACAGAAACAAATCAAGACACAACAATAATTGTTTTATCTGAAATGGTAAATAAAGATGGTCACGTTACAGAACCTCCTACTCACGACCATGACTTAACAACTAAAATACAATCAATGTTTTCTCAAGATATCGTTACTATGCTGTATAATTCTATCCCCAAGAGTAATGTAACTGAAAGTGAGAGCACCACAAAAGAATTTGACACAAAATATTCAAAAGAATATAGTATATTAAATGTAGATGAAACGACTACGCTTAAATCTGAAGATAATGCAATAACTGAAAAGGCATCTGTGGAGAGTCATAATGATGACGGAACTAACGATATTATCAATACGGTTGCGGTAAATAATGATTCTGATACTGCAACTGCTCAAAAAGTTCTAATAACACCAACTAAAGAATCACAAAACCAAAGTGCAGAGGTACCAACAATTCATGTATCTGTGCTTCAAGATAACCGAATTTCTGTTGAAGAGCATACAACAATAACAAATATAGTAACACATACGGAGTCTATTACTGAACACGATAAAATTGACAATAATGAAGGAGTAAACATTCCTACTACTCAAAGATCAAATTCCCATGAAATTAATCAAAGTGAGATGAAATTAAACGTTGCTTCAACTGAAGCTGCTACAGGAACACCAAGTCCCGTTGAAGAAACGGAAAATATCGTTTCGAGTGATGAAGCAAATGCTGAAGATTTGCTTGCAATAGATACAACAACGCTCGAGTTTGACAACCTAACTGTATTAAGCAATGTTACCAAACAAAATGTTAATGAACTTATTCCAATAGTGAGCTTTATTGAGAAAGAAGTTGTGGAAACCACAACAATGAAAACTGATCCTGTTACTGCTTTAATTATGTTGCATTTAAATTCAACAATGTCAAGTAGTACATCATCTCCAGAAACTAACCGAGAAATAGAAAATACATCAGACAGCATTACCACCACTAGTTCTGCAACTAGTCCAAATATTACCTCTACTGAAAATCAATCGTTAAATATATCAACAAGTTCTGAAGTGAATACTGATATACCTACTACCTTAGCACCAGCTTACGTCATCGAAGCACGGAAGAACAATGTGCCAGAAACCAAACCTTCCTTAGAAGTCATGGAGACTTCAAGTAGTTCTTCTACAACTGAAGAAAAAACAATGGAAGTAACCACAGTAGCGATAAACAATATTCCTAGTGAGGTACTCAATCAGACTGAATCGCATGAGAAAAGCAATAGCTCAACTGTAGAACCAGACACATCTGAAGACCTTTCTGTAGATCCCTTAGATATTTCAAACAGTATTTCGGTCAGTAACAAGGAAAACCACGATCCATCCACTACAACGTCAACGGCTCACGAAAGGTGAAATCTGCCTCGAACAGATTCAACGTTCTAACGGGTTCAGTTCTGTATTATAAATATAAAACTTTTACCATGGATGTTTCTTGAAAATTAGTTCTTTTTTTGTTCGAAGTTAAAATATATTTTAAAATGTGATAAATAAAAGTCATGTTATTTTGAATGTTGTACTGATATAGATATATATCGTGAACTGATGTCATTCTAAATGAATGTAAGTTAAATTTGGCATTTCATACAGTAAACAATAAAATCAATGCCAGTATTATCATCTGACCACATTCTAACAACATCGAATTAAATGCTTGTGGATAAAGACAGTTTTTAATTTAAGTTCTACTTTGTCATAATATATAAATATTTGTTCTTGTTGTCGATATTTTCATGTTAAACCCTTTAATTATTATAGCTTATAACATATGTATCTTTATTTTTCTCTTTTTTTCTCTGTAACTATTAAAAGTATACGATTTAATTCTGTTATTAAATTTGGTTTGTTGTATTTTAGAATATTACTTTAAATTCTTAACATATCTTCTCAAATCCATTCCTGAAGCTCACATTACCGTGTATTTTGATTCCTGTATATATTGTATATTTAATTGTATTTTTAATAAATATATGTATGATAATAATAGATGAGTAGCTATCAAACGAAACATATTTGGAAGAAAAAGTATTGCTAGTCAAGCATTTTTGTGCCAATATTACCAATATGTGGATATTTCTAACAAAATTTCATGTATTCTTCATTAGATTCAATAAACGAGTTTCTGTGAACATGTTTTTATTATTACCAACAATTTAACAAATATATATTAAATTATTTATGACGAATTTGCTATAGAATCGTCAAAAAATAATAATGTAATAGAAACATATAAACTATATATGGAAATAAGTTAAAGAAGCAAGCAAGAATAATTTCTAGTGTTATGACATACACTTCGAAAGTTTTAATAACATCAACTAAAGAACGGAAAGCATCACAGAAATATTTGCTACAAAAACTTGAAAATAAAATAATTTAATAAATGTAGGTGAAACGACTACGCTTAAATTTAAAGATAATGTAATAACTGAAAAGGCATCTGTGGAAATTAAAAATGATGAAGCAACTAACGACATTATCAACGGTTCATGTATCTATGCTTCAACATAATCGAGTTGCAATTGAAGTGTATACAACAATAACAAATATAGTAACACATTTCGAGTCTATCACTGAACACGATAAAATGGAGAATAATGAAGGAGTAAACATTCCGACTACTCAAAGATCAAATTCCAACAAAAGTAATCAAAGCGAGATGAAATTTAAAGTTGCTTAAACTGAAGCTGCTACAGGAACACCAAGTCCCGTTGAAGAAACGAAAAATATTGTTTCGAGTAATGAAGTAAATGCTGAAGATTAATTGCGATAGATATAACAACGCCCGAGTTTGGCAACCTAACCCTATCAAGCAATGTTACAAATCAAAATATTAGTGAACTTATTCCAGCAGTGAGTTTTATTGAGAAAAAAGTTGTGGAAACCACAACAATGAAATCTGATCCTGTTACTGCTTTAATTATGTTGCATTTAAATTCAACAATGTCAAATAGTACATCATCTCCAGAAACTAACCGAGAAATAGAAAATACATCAGACAGCATTACCACTACTAGTTCTGCAACTGGTCCGAATATTACCTCTACTGAAAATTCAATTGTTAAAAATATCACAAGTTCTGAAGTGAACCTACTACCTTAGCACCAACTTACGTCCTCGTAGCACCGAAGAACAATGTACCAGAAACCGAACCTTCCTTAGAAGTCATGGAGACTTCAAGTAGTTCTTCTACAACTGAAGAAAAAACAATGGAAGTAACCACAGTAGTGATAAACAATATTCCTAGTGAGGTACTCAATCAGACTGAATCGCATGGGAAAAGCAATAGCTCAACTGTAGAACCAGACACATCTGAAGACCTTTCTGTAGATCCCCTAGATATTTCAAACAGTATTTCGGTCAGTAACAAGGAAAACCACGATCCATCCACTACAACGTCAACGGCTCACGAAAGGTGAAATCTGCCTCGAACAGATTCAACGTTCTAACGGGTTCAGTTCTGTATTATAAATATAAAACTTTTACCATGGATGTTTCTTGAAAATTAGTTCTTTTTTTGTCCTAAGTTAAAATATATTTTAAAATGTGATAAATAAAAGTCATGTTATTTTGAATGTTGTACTGATATAGATATATATCGTGAGCTGATGTCATTCTAAATGAATGTAAGTTAAATTTGGCATTTCATACAGTAAACAATAAAATCAATGCCAGTATTATCTTCTGACCACATTCTAACCAACATCGAATTAAATGCTTGTGGATAAAGACAGTTTTTAATTTAAATCCTACTTTGTCATAATATATAAATATTTGTTCTTGTTGTCGATATTTTCATGGTAAACCCTTTAATTATTATAGCTTATAACATATTTATCTTTATTTTTCTCTTTTTTTCTCTGTAACTATTAAAAGTATACTATTTAATTCTGTTATTAAATTAGGTTTGTTGTATTTTAGAATATTACTTTATATTCTTAACTTATCTTCTCAAATCCATTCCTGAAACTCACATTAACGTGTATTTTGATTCCTGTATATATTGTATATTTAATTGTACGAAACAATGTTATCGTATGGTATCGTGTAAACAATTTCGTTATCAAACGAAACATATGTGGATATTTCTAACAAAATTTCATGTATTCTTCATTAGATTGAATAAACGAGTCTCTGTGAACATTTGTATTTATTATGACCAACATTTTAACAAATATATTTTAAATTATTTAAGACGAGTCTGATATACAATCATCAAAAAATAATAACGTAATAGGTACATATAAGCCATATGGAAATAAGTTAAAGAAGCAAGCAAGAATAATGTCTAGAACAAGGAAATGTAAGAACAAGGAAAAAATTCATTCACTATCCTTCCTTCAAAATAATCTAGCAATTAAACCTCTAGTTATCACGCCGCTAATAAGATAGGCCCAGAAAATTTATATTCTGAAAACCTAACTTCTTTCACGTCAATTCACACCCCTGAATCATCAAACGACAATACATCAGAAATCAAAGCCTCTTTAAAAGTCACGAAGACTTTAAATAGTTCTTTTCCAACTGAAAGAAAAAACAATTACAGTAAACAATATTCCTTTTGAGTGAATCAATCCAGAAAAGGTATTATCTTTAGAAGCAGGTACATCTGAAGACCTTTCGATAGATCCGCTAGATATTTCAAACAGTATTTCGGTCAGTAAGACTGAAAACTACGATCCATCCAACATAACCAGTCAACTTCTCAAAAAACGTGAAATCTGTCTCAAACAGATTCAAAATTCTAACGGGTTCAGTTCTGTATTATAAATATAACATTTTTACCATGGATATTTTTTCTTAAATTGGTTCTTTTTTATTCGAAGTAAAAAAATATTTTAAAATGTGATATATAAAAGTCATATTACTTTAAATACAACAACAGACAACGAAGAACACACAGTTGTTCCTGAAACTGAGACTGTGACAAACACAAATATGACTAAAACTCCAACAAACCCTGTATCAAATAACAACACAGAAAACAGAACAAAATATTACAAGATGTGACGGTTAACAATTCTTATTCTTATTCTTAAAAAACACGTTTAACTTGGAACAAAGGTGAAAAATGATTTATTCAAAGTATGCGCCATCGCTAGCTGCATATTTTTCCCATCTCACTAACAATTGCCCTCCCAATAATGGATGCCCTCCCAGAAAAACCGTACATCGTTTGAGGTGGTCCAATCATCAAGCCATTTTGCGACATCTTCGTAATTGTTGAAGTATTTCATGGAAAGTACGTGAGACATCGATAAAAACAGGCGGTAGTCGGAAGGGACCAAGTCTGGAGAGTACGGCGGGATGGGCATGAGTTCCCAGCCAAGTGCAGAAATGGTGTCTCCGACCACGTTCCCTGTGTGTGATGAGATGTAGTCGTACAGCAAAATCACTTTTCCGTGCCTTATAGCCAATTCTGGTCGCTTTTCGACCAATGCGTAGTTCAAATTGATCATTTGTTAACGGTAACGAACGGTATTAACCGTTACACCTGCTTTTAGAAGCTCATGGTACACAGCACACTTCTGATCCCACCAAATGCACGGCATTGTCTTGTTTTCAAAGCGATTCGGTCTTGTGGTTGATGTGGATGGTCCCTGGGTCAACCGATGATTTTCTTCGTTTTGAGTTCTCGAAATATATCCATTTTTCGTCTCCAGTCACGAACCGATGCAAAAAAAGTATTTTTTTATTTTTATTATTATCCGTTTATTATTTTATAGTATTATTTTATTATAGTCCGTATAATTTTTATTATAATTATTTTATACTTATTATTATATTTATATTATTATACTTTTTATATTTATCCGACAAAGCAAAACTTTGCACACCGTTTTTTGCTTTTCCATTGGTTTGTCGTTCAACTAATGTGATTCCCATTTTTCTGCCTTCTGGATCTTTCCCATGGCATGAGTTAAGGGGTTCCATATAGGGTTCCAGCAAGAGGGTGAGATAGAACACACCTCATGTGAAACGCTTCACATTTTGAAGAACATTTTCCCCAATTGTTTAATTTCTCGAAATGGACATTTATTGTGTCTATCTAGATCTCCTGATTTGAATGCTCCGGATTATTTTAAATGTTTTTTTTTTTTAAGAAAAAGTATAAATAAGTACCAAACCATACACCAACTAAAGGACAACATCCATGCCGAAAACATTGCATTTACACGCGATATGTTGACAAAAATTATAGAAAATGAGTTAAAAAGGCCACAAAGTTGCATTACAGCTAAAGCCTCATATTTGATTAATATAATTTTCAAAAATTAACTATCACAAAATTTAAGAAAGAAATAAAGATATTAAAGGGAAAAAATATCTCATTTGTTTTAAAAGTTATAAATAATTTAAATGTTGGCGTGATACTTGCCCCATTCATTATAAGTAAATTGTATTGTTCTGTTCAATATCATTAAATATATTGGAATTGTTAATTCAAATATTCAACTTACCTTTTACAGTTTTCGAACCAACATAACCGAAAAAACACTATAGCACATCACTTAATACACTGACTGATATACAATTGGCATGCCTAAACATAAAAAACTAATATCGAAAAAAATATAACAAAAAAAAGTAAATATTATCGATGCATGGAAGACTTGATGTTAGAATCACTAATACGAAGGTATTCTGAAAAGTTCTCAACTCCAACTATAAATTACGATGCTAGCTAAATTTCACTATAAAGCTGGAATAACTATTTATATACCTAGAACTTATATAGTTAGTCCGTACATATCCAGAAATTAATTGTATAATATAGGATCTCTCAACAAAGACTTTTTTAGCAACCAAGTTAATACATATTTTACAGTTTTAATTTCTTCCAGATTCTATAAAAAATTTAATCTTTAACTATAAGACATTTTTTTATCTAAACGAAGATGTTAACAAACAATGTATGTGATGAACAAAATCTAAAATAAATGATGGAACTACCATTACATCCTTAAAAAGAAACTATATGGTTGATGATTCTATATATATATAATACCACTATATTGCTAATATATGTAAGTGGAGGTGTCATGGAGTAAATGACAGCAAGTCTGCTTCTATGTCTTTTTCTACTACTCGTCCCGTTGTGCGCAAATGTCGCGGTAAATAAACGTGACACAAAAACATAAAAATATAGAAACTGACGCACGTCCATAAACATACTCAATTCTCGGACATGTGCATAAGACTCAAAGTAGTAGTGAGAGAAACAGACGCATATATGTCTGCGCCGTAATGATTTCGCCGATCTCCAGGCCTTGCTAGCAATATAGTAGAATTATATATATATATATATATATATATATATATATATATATATATATATATATATATATATATATATATATATATATATATATATATATATATATATATATATATATATATATATATATATATATATATATATATATATATATATATATATATATATATATATATATATATATATATATATATGGATGATTCGAAGTTCGAAGATTCGGAGTCAGTGGTTCCTGTTAATCCATGTGTAAAGTAGGCAACTAAATTAACGTCCAAGTATTCAAAATAAATATTATGTATAAGTTAAACTGTATTAAAAATTCCAAGAAAATTCTATCCAAAATACAAATAATTTGAAATAGTTAACTCATTACTTTGATATCGGCAAATCCACAGTACAATTTCGGCGCCCTCGTAGTAAAACACGGACTGTATGGCGGTACATTCGAACTACTTCTACATTAAAACTTATAATTAAGTTGTTTAGATTTTTTCAAAATTACTTTAATAGGAATATTATAGTAAGTTATATAGCTTGATTTTTTACAAAACTGTATCACCTTACTAAATATTGATCCTGAGGATTTTCTGACAATTTGAAGGGTTTTGTTACATTACTGAATATGTCAGATGTATTACTAAAATGTTCAAATCTGCAAGTAATTTTTATATTAAAATATGATTTGACCATATAAAACTGACATAAAAGTATGTAACAATTGGTTACAGTTAAGTATAATAGGCTTATTATCAAATATTCCATAATAGACCGAAAAAATCTATACAATAATTAAAACTTATTTACCAGTCTATATATATAATTCAGCAAAATGTATTATAGATTTTTATGATAATTAGTATTAATATTGTTACGAAGGTCGTCAACTCTAGCTGACCATATTTGTATGGAGGTTTCTAAAAAACATTAAATATTGTAAACAATCATTTTAGGAAAATCTAAAGTAGTAATCTTGTAACAAAAATATTAATTATTCATAATCTGTTGTACGATAATTTGATTTTAAGAAAATAATTACATCTGATATATAGTCGGTTCAATGAGAAAACTGTCAATTGTTTAAATTATCTTCCCAGAAAATTAATTTCAAATTCTGCCACAATCAAAGACAAATATGTTATTGGGGTCAACAGCGCCATCTGACACGTAATATATGAAACGGTTTGACAGTTAAATGTCGAAGTTATGGTTAAAGTGAAAACAATTTATATTAAGAAATATTCAAGCAATATATGTAGTACATCATGTCTAAGCTTAAAAAGGAAAAACTATACACGCCAAATGACAATTATACAGAATTGAATATTGACGATCAGGAACCAGTTGTTAACATTGTTTTTCCTAGCGATGGATCTGGTGAAACTACACTGGCAACTAATAATGGAAATGTACCATTATTTATTAAGAAATTGTGGAAAATGGTCAATGACGATAATGCCGAGGATATAATCAGTTGGAATGACAACGGAGACGGCTTTGTTATTCACGATCAACTAAATTTTGTTTCTAAGATGTTACCCAAGTATTTCAAACATAACCATCTATCAAGTTTTGTTCGCCAACTAAATCTGTATGATTTCCATAAAATTCAGAATGTAGACAAGGACGAATTCCAATTCAGTCATCCGCTTTTTATGAGAGACGTCCCTCAAATATTACCCTTAATAAAGAGAAAATCAACTAGTAAGTAATATATTCACTATGTTAATCCTTTTGTTCTCTTTATATCATTTAATATTTCATTAAATCATAATTTATTTAGGTCGACCTAAAGCTAATTCCCAACAACCTGATGCTGTGACTGATATTCAAGAAGTAATGAATGTAGTGGAAGAAATAAAACATAAAAACGACGCAATTACTACTGAAATGTCCAAATTAAGGCAGGAAAATGCAGCTCTGTGGGGTGAAATGAATTCTTTGCGAGTCAAATATTCCAAACAAACAAAAATTATTAACAAACTCATTCATTTCTTGATCTCGTACATGCAGAAACATCACAATTCAAGGAAGAGCGGTAGGACTGTCAGTGCAGATAACTCAAATAAGTATTTGAAAACAGGTCCTAAGATTATGGAGCTGGATTATAAATATAAAAATAATCCTCATGAGTTTTGGAATGATTTTGACAATAGAAATTCACCTGGAGAACATAGTGAACATCTGAATTATACAGTTGTAGAACCTGGTGAAGATCAAATGGAAACAGGTTAGTATAGTAATTAAAATTTTCTCCAATCTATATACTGTTATTATAAGAAAAGTAATAAAAATTGATCATAAAACCAGTCAAAATCATTGTGTCATATTTAATCAGTCTTCTATCTAATTTTTTATGCAAAATTTGTATGACTGCAATATCTATCTGGTGTTTTTTGTTAATAAAGCTGGCTGACTTTTTGACTACCTTTCTGGCGGTCCTTCTAACACTTTTTCTTTGTGTATGTTTATTTTTTGACAATCTACCTTTTGTCTTTGGACATGTTCATTCCAGGGTTTTCTAATTTTTATAATTTTACTAATATTGTATATTACATAATCTCATTTTTTGTTTGTGAATCACTCTATCTGTTACTGTACGGTTAGTACTTAGTCTCAATGGAATTCTTTGTGGTTCTAGATAATTTTATAATTTTTGTTTCTGTAAAACAGTATATTTGTTTTTCTATACAGTATATCAAATTGAAACTTGTACACTTTCAAATTTTCAAATAAGTGATTTTTTTTCATTTTAAATTTTCCTTTGTACATTTAGAGAATGAAAGTTTTCTTATCAAAAATTCTTGTAATAACAAAGTTGTTGGAAAAAAATTGATTTTATTAGTATTTATTATAGACAAATAGAAACTCATACACCGTCAATATATTGCAATAAAAATCTTGCTTTAGTTGTCCAGTTCCGAATTCAATTTATTACAGTATAGAGAAATTTTAATAAACTTGTAAGTTTTACTTTTTTGCATCTTTAATGAAATGGGGCGTCAAAGAGGCCAAACAAGTGCAGCCGAAAGAGAGAGTTGGCAATTCACCATTACAAAATTGGAAAATCTAACCTAAAGAAAAATTATTAATAGACCCTAAACAGCAGTGCATACCATTACAACACGTTACAACCATGACCATCAGATCAAAATTAAAGTGAGGAATCCTTTAAGAAAAAATTTTAATATGTACAATGACATTGCATTCTACATAAAGTTGCTAATAATCCCAAATTGTCAGGTTCTAAATTAGCAAAAGAGATAGAAAGACATTTAAAGAAAAAAGTTAATACCCAAACAATTAGAAATTTATTACATAGAAATAACTTACAACATTGGATAGCACGAAAGAAACCCTATGTAAGTAAGGCAGACAAAATCAAATGTCTTTCATTTGCTGAAGAGCACAGAGATAAGGATTTTTCATTTTGGAAAAACATGATATTCGCGTACGAGAGTAAATTCAACATTTTTGGTTATGATGAAGTACATAGGATATGGAGAAAACTTTATGAAGCACTAAATTCTAAGAATTTTCAAGCGTAAAACATGGTGGCAGCTCCGTAATGGTATAGGGGCGCATGTCTGCCAAAGGCCATGGTAACTTATATTTTATTGAGGGAGTTATGAACCAAAATGTTTGTCTTGAAGTCTTAAGACAAAACCTGAAACAGAGTACTCAAAAATTGGGAATAGAAGACACAGTTTATCTTTTACCAAAACAACAATCCCAAGCACAAACCGTTGAAAATTAAGACCTGGTTGTTATCTAACTGCCCCAAAGTTATGGAAACTCCTCAACAAAGTCCCCATCTCGACCTTCTAAATTATAACATTTTGTATTTACAATCTGAGAATTCCACTACTAACGATTTACATTTATAAATAAGTATAGCACAAGGATTTTTTGCTTTTTGTATAATACACCTTTATTTTTATAGGTGAGCAATCTCAAACTAGCTCTGGTGATTCCCATAGTATGTCAGTTTCATCAGCTATTGAGGAACTACTCTCTAACGGAAATCCATTTAGTCAAGCTTCCGAAGCGCCTTTGGACCAATTACCAACTATTGATTTCAATGTCAATAGTCCATCCTCCAGTAAAACATCAAATTCGGCATTGCAAAGGACCAACAGCAATAAGGACAATATGAGCTATTTTATCGACAACTCGCAAATAGAACTGAGCGCGATCAAAGAAATGCTCAAAAACATGTCACCAGACGATATGACCAACTTTTATAAATTGATCAACGAGAATTACAAAACTCCAGAAGATGGCGCAGCTCTTGATGTAAATTTAGAAACAGGAGATGAAATGACTGAAAAAGAGCTGATGGCTTTGAGCGAATTAACACCAACCGATACTTTGATGCCACAGGACGATTTAGATATTCCCATGGAATTGGTGGATGAACTTCCTAATTTAGACAAGGTCCAGAGCGGTTTAAACACGCCTCAGGTAAAACTCGCAATGCATTCTTCACCGTTAGATGATGCATTACAAGCTTCGCAACTGAATAAAGCATTGAACATGCCTCCGTTAACGACAGGTTTTGATAATTGTATATCTACAGCGAATATAGATACAGAACTAGCTTCGCCACAGTTAAATGAAGAATTAAGCACACCCCAATTAGAAGCTGCATTAAATACAGATGATATTCTAAATAATATTTCCGTTGATGAATATTTTAACATGGATTAAGGGTAATCTTATATTTTAACATATTTAATTAGTGTGATGACGTGATTGGTAGACGAGGCGCCAAGAAACATTCCGTTTTAAAAACCCGTTGGATAGATTTTGATTTATCATTTAAGTTCAGAAAGACATAAAGAATGAATTTCTCAGGGTTATCAGGCGAAATCTGTGGTCAATTTTTTTTTATTCCCAATATAGGAATTGTTTATTACTATTGGATTGTTTCATAAGTTCCCTCAGATTTTTTTATTAAAAAAAACAACCATTATAACAACAAATTAACCAGTGATGTATTCTCCGTCATTGTTCATGACTTACTCCCCCCCTATCAACCAATTTATTGATCAGAAATCGCCGGGCCTGGACTCGAAGAAGTTAAGACAGTTTTTGAGACTCTCATCTTTGGCGACTGTTATGCCTCATTTGGTTGAACAATGAGCGAAGGAGGTAATTCGGTTGGCACAAGATCTGGAGAGGACGGCACATGCGGAAAAACGACCCATTCGAGATCATTCAGGGCCTCCTTGACGATGTTTGCTGTGAGAGGTCGTGGAGCAAGATAGCTTGGCGTTGTCCAAAGGGTCGTTTCAGTTGAATAGCCTCATTTACACAATGCAGCTAAGCAAGGTAACATTCCTTGTCGACCATATTGTTCTTCTCCAGTATTTCCCAGTACACTAGACGCTCCCAGTTCCACCAAACGCCGATCGTTATCTTGGGAAGGAGATTATCGCGTTTAGCGTGTCTCCTGCAGCCACTCTCTCCTTCCTTTGCTTCATTTTTCATCTCCCGTGACTATTCTGAGCAGCTTGGTTGCGGCGATTTTCCTTGTTGGTTAGTTTGTGTAGCACTCCAAGCTTTTTGAGAAAATTCCATAGATTGAAGTGTCGGGAGAATGTCGCAAGGCTGCAGTATTCCTTAGCCAATCTTAAAACTCTCAAATGAAAAAATCATCAAAAACTCATTGGAAGGTCGATCAAAGCGGGGCATATCGTCGCAAGTCGAAAGTGCCATTTTGGAACTTGGCAAATCAATCTCGTGCAGTCCGAGCGGCTGTAGCGTCCTCGCCATATATGGCGCAAATGTCTCGAGCTGCTTCTGCAGCTTTTTAACCATGACGAAAGACGACACGGGCGTAGCCAGGATTTAGTTTTGGGGTTTAGTTTGAAGTAAATAAAACAACAAATATACTACTCGACAAGAGATGGCGTTACTGTGCGCAACGTCCACTAGTTCGGATATATATTCAATTCAAATGTAATAATTTAACTCTCTTCACCCCTCGTATTTTTTCGGTATAATATTAGGTAATATTTGGCTTATTTCGGGGGGGGGGGGGTGAACCCCTAAAACCCCCCTTGGCTACGCCCGTGGAAGACGAAATATAGCAAGTGTCGAAAATGAAGTTTTTGCTGCCTGGAATTTCCATTTTTAAAGTCTGAAAGTTAATTAAAATTAAGTTTTTGAGAGAAATGATGCTAATAGTTTTATAGAGAATGACACTTGGTCATACAAAATAAAAATGGAGGAAAAACAAATTAATTATAAAATCGGCGGGAGGGAACTTATAGAACCAACTATTATTAAAAACTTAGAGAAGAGAATTAAACATAGCATCAACATTACAAAATACAAATTTAATACGGTAAAAAAAAAGATATAAGGTGTTTATATATTAATAATTAATTAAAAAGATGAATTTCGACAATCGTTATAAATGCATTTAATTTTTTTTTCCATCTACAAGTTCATTTGCAAGGCCTAATTAAAGAGTCTGGTAAAAGAAGTTTTATCGTTTGCGTCGGGTTACCATCGCGTAATATATAGCCGGATTGGAGATAGTTAAACGTCCCAACATTTCTTCAAGGCCTCTTCTATAATAATTTCATCACACAACTTGTCGTTCACGTCACAATTTGGAATTAGTTAATTATAATAATAATAATATTTATTGTCTGATAGAGTAAATCCAATTTACAAAAAAGAACAAAGAGAAAAAAGAAAATCAAGACAAAAAACAACCTTATACAAGATCAGACTTAAGCAAAGCTACAACACCGATCCATACAATTTATTCCAACTACTGCAACGTGACAAACCTCGTGATCCGATCTGCAGATAAGTGATTAATGTCAACATCGCAGCATAGGTCATTGAAGAGATAGATGAATAATTAATAGTTTTTCTCGTAGTTCTTTAGCACAAAAGGCAATTTTGCTTGACTCCAGTTGAAATTGAAAATTTATTCCTCTGTCGGATATGAAATAAAAGTCCTGTCGCCAGCTTATCTATCAGAAGTGTTTTAACAGTGTGATAAGAAATCAGTGGATCTTCTACTTCTCAAAATATTGTCATTCTTTCAGCCTGGTATGTTATCCAAAAGCATTCCTTGAAGCTATGTCTTTAATATCCACAATCAATGTGACGAAAGCATCTAATATCTGTTCTTGACTAATGCTAATTGATACGTTTTATAATATTTAATTTTATTACCCAACAAATCTTGAGGTACTTCATCGGTACAAATATACTGCATTAAAAATTAGCGTAGAGGGTGGAATGATTCGCTGACTTGTCTTGTTGACTTACGAATCGGCTATGGTATATATGCATCAGTTTCATCCTGTGGTGATGTCGAAACGCTTTCTTCCTGCTCTTTATACAGTGTGAATTCACGACGAAGAATTTTTTCTTCGTTGAATATGTAATATTCATGTATGTAATAAATGCACGGTGTAAAACTTTAGACCCGATATAAGGTGCTGCGAAGAAGGAAAAAATAATAGGACTAACCATCACACATAGCGACCTTCATTTACATTTACCTTAAGTTCTCAGAAAATCATTCTAATCTATAAACTTAGTTCAACTGATTTTTAAAATGGAATGTTTCTTGACGCTTGCACTATAGGTTTTCTAAGCCCTAAATTATAACTTAATATAAGTATAGAAATATCCTGTTATTGTATTTACTTTTCTTTTTTTTTTATGAGAAATTAGTTTTTTTTATGGATTTCCAAATAACTCACCAAGGTGGTTCTTTATTTTTACTATTAGTACTACTTATGAAATATGTTTTGTTAACATGTATAGTGAATAAAATTAACATGAATTTGATCTTCAATAGATTTAAAACAAGGTCTGTTTGTTTGATAGTTTTGTTTTAACAGGACTCGATGTGCTAGTTTAAATCCTAAAAAAAGAAAGATTTTCATTCTTCAACATGTATATTTTTAGAAATAAATCATTTAGATCACAATATTTCTTTTTTTTTCATAGCCTTTTCTTATAATTTGACTTGACATCTTTAATAATAAAAAAATAACTAAAAAACAAGTTAAGGGGACCTGGTGGCCTAGCGCCAGTAAATTTAAGGCATTTTTAGGAATTTTTAAAGGTGAAAATAATAAGTCAACGACAATAAAACTGTGCAGGTATATTACAATACTTAAGAAGCATACAAAAAGATATTTATAATAAGCAAAAAAAAACATAATTATTTAAAAAATAGCTCTGAAGATGACACTCTCAAAAAACGGACCTGGGTGGCGTGTGTGGTTTTGGCTCTTTCACTTGTCTTTAAAAAAAAATTAAAAATTAAAAGTAAAGCTTTGGGGTTAGAGACGCATCAGCAACTGAGAAGGCTATTTAGCGACTGGACCTACAGCTTAAAGTGGGTTCCGAACCACGGTCATCAGCTACCGAAAACCCCGGTCAGCACCCCCCTCAGGCTATCAACCCTTGGTTTTGTGCTTAACCGAAAGTATCTCGAGAAGCCTACCGACTGGCGAGGTACCAAATAGAAAACCTCTCAGAAGGCATCCGGCCTTACCCAGCCTCGAACTGGCGTGATTCCTTGTCAGATTTTACACTCTTACCTAGAAACATTCACAAGAATTTTAGAAAAACTTTTTTGCTCTTTCGCAACTTTCGCTCCACATTAACTGCCGTAACGTAAGGCTGACGCCTTAGACACCACAGCTAATGTGGCTCCAAAAATTTAAAAAAAAAATGTGCAGCTATCGCCGGAACCAGAAAAAAAAATATAAGAAAACATTTCAGACAAAATGGCGCGTTCTTAAAATTTGAATACCGAAGATAGACTATGTTTCATTAGTTTTACGGAAAAAATAAAAAGTTATTAAAATAAAAATGTTTTGATGGTTCCGACCATAGCTGACGGTATACTGAATAACATATTAAAATTTGGGATAATTCGGATGAAGTTTTTTTACCTTCCACTGTGCAAAAAAAAGTAGTTTTGAGATAAATGAGTTTAAAGTTTTAAGTACGTGTATCTTCGAAAAAATTTAATATAACCATGTACTTACAGTTAATCTGCGATACCAGCATCATACTTTATCCCTTCGGTTCGTTCATATTCCTTTGTTTCTTCCTTTTTTCGAGCTGTTCTAGCCTCTTTCGTCACTGGTGCTCTGTGGTCAGCTTTATATACCCGCCGCGCGTCACGTCCTCGGGCGTGATGACCCCATGGGACGGTCGGCTTTATATACTCGCCATGCGTCACGTTCTCGGGCGTGATAACATAACCCATTCAAATTATTTAAAAGACCCAAGCAACTGCATTGCTACGAACAATGGATCAATTCATGAGGCTGGCCAACTGTTCGCTACCTGCTAAGAGGGTTGTAAACCTAAAATACTGTCAATATCATCATAAAAATTTAACAGTATGTTCTCCAAAGACTATAGTTTGAAAATATTAAGAAAAATAAACGATTTTTTGAAAATTCTAGACCACCGGATCCCCTTAAAATGAATAATCTTTATGTCCTGGTAGTAACAAAAATACATTTGAAAGATTAACCAACATTGTTGATCGATTAGGATACCAATTATATGATGATATGTGCGTTCTGTGCATCAGCATATACAGCACGCATATTTTTGTATGCATCTACAGCTGTAACCTTGCGGATATAAAAAAAAATGAAAATGCCCATTTGGATTTTTTATTTTGAAACAAAACCAAATATATGAAACATGCTGACTGAATGGATGCTCAAGCACCAAGTATCAATAATTTTTGACACTTTTTCTTTCAAATGCAGGCAATCATTTTGAATATTTATTATTTTGCAAATTTGAAATCAAATACTTTTTGGAGGTTCAATTTTGTTTAATGGAATGAAACCAAACCAAATATACTCAATAGACTGACTCCATGGCAGCTTAAACACTAACTATCAAACATTTTTGACACTTTGAATATGTATATATACATTGCAATCTAACTAAAGCCATCTATTGATAGAAATTAAAAATACTTTTTGAATAGGAAAATAAAACAAAGGTAATCGTTTTGAATATTTTTTTTATAAGTTTTATTTTTTTTTTCTAAGAAACGATCGTTTTGAATATATATTATTTTAGGAATTCTCTTTAAATATTTGGTGCAGTTCACGTAAATAAAGACTATATTGCAATTCATCTCAGTAAAATAAGTGTGCAAGCACGAACGTAAAAATGAACCACATAGTAAACGAATGTCCCCGAAGACTAATCGTTGATGGTCTCATCGCACTATACAGAGCATCTGCCTCAGCTGTGTAATATATTCTTTAAGTTAGATTTAGTGTTGTAATAGTTTGTGTTTCTATATTTGGTTTGCTGTATACTCGATTTTGCATTCATTCTGTCATGTCATACGAAATAATAATAATTATAGTGGGCAAAATCCAAAAATAAGTATATCAACATCAATGAGTTTATTAATGTGTTGTCTGGGTCTTCTTGTAGATTTTGTTTCATCAGATAGTGGATTTTTGGTAGGACTGTTATCAGTTAGATTGTGAAGACTCTGGCTTCGATAAATTACAAAGTTATTACAAAACCAAACCAAATATACTTAATAGGCTGTCCCATAGCAACTTAAACACCAATTATCAAACATTTTTGATACTTTGTATATGTATAAATACATAACAATCTAACTAAAGCCATCTATTGAAAGAAATCAAAAACAGTTTTTGAATAGGAAAATAAAACAAAGGTAATCGTTTTGAATATTTATTATTTTACGAATCCTTTTTAAATATTTGCTGCAGTTCACGTAAATAAATACTTTATTGTAATTCATCTTAATAAAATAAGTGGGTAAAATCTAGGAATGGTAAAACATACAAAAACGCTATAAGTAAATCACAGTTAATTTACGAGACGGCTAATTAATAAATATCCCTACTGCCTACCACAAAGTGTTAATGCTATGAATCAATAGATTGGAATCTTTCTTGTAATGGTTTTTCGGCACATGTGGCAGGTCTTCAGAGTATCGGCGCATTTCTGACAGGTTCCATGGCCGCAGAGGAATACCACGTTCCTTTTTCTCTCCATACAAATACTGCAGGCGTGGCTCTCTTCGATCTCCGCTATTTTACACTCCAAGTATCTCATTCTTTCAGCGCTTGGTTGCCTACTTTTAACCGGTACCGATCTACCATCCTTAGTTACCCGTTTCTGCACGAATTCCCCACACATGAGACACTTCTTCATTCTTGCTGAGCAGTCCTCGCAAGCTGGCTTATGACCGCACGGCTCCAAGGTTACGTTTTCTTCGGATATATCGGAACACACAAGACATTCAATCGGATTGTTTAAAATCACTTCGTTTTGATAATGATGAGTTTTGTGGTTGGGTGAATTATCTTGAGATGTCCCACCGACATCTATGAGTTTATCAATGTGTTGTCGGGATCTTCTTGTAGATTTTGTTTCTTCAGGTAGAGGATGTTTGGCAGGACTGTTATCAGTTAGATTATAATTATCTACTCTGGCTTCATTAAATGATAAAGTCTCCACATTTGGAATTTCTTGGTGGTTCAGTTCTGTTGGATTATTGTCATTGGTACTAGGCAAGTAGCCTCTTAACAGTTCTTCTAAAACTGGATCTTGTAATAAACTCAATGCAGTCTGACCTTTGCTGTTGACACTTTCAATATTGATTCCTTGCTGTATCAGATAACAAGCAATGGCAATACCCAGTCTACTTTCAATTACTTGAGGATTATTTTGATAAATCTCATAAATCTCTGGACTAGAGGTTTGATTTACTTCTCCATCTAAATGACTCCTCTTCATCACTACAATGTGTAAAGCTGTATCCTCATCTTCATCCTTGGCGTTAATGTTAGCATTTAATTTTAAAAGTAATTCAATAACATCACAGTGTCCTGAAAATCAACATAAAAATCGTTAATGCCAGAATAAATACACTCAATGTCAAAATGTTAGATACGTCACAGAAATTTAAAAATATAACTAAGTTTTATTATTCTCTTTTAGTGTTTTTACAATACAAATTAAAATATTGGGCAAATAAAACGTCCAAATTTTAGACACACTCGTTTATATTTCAGACTTCTTAATCCGCTAGAGGTTTAATTACAATTTATCAGTTTAGTTCGGTTATTCCTCAGTTTAATCTCGTGTATTTGTACAGAAAAAATTACAAATTTGTGATTCATTATGGAGAAAAATATGTTTTTCAGAAGAAGCCGATTCATTTTTTCGTTACACGTAGACGGAATGAGTTGTAGGCACATAGGACGTCGATTAAAACAAAGTTTTTTATCGGACATACAGAAGTCATCATTCAACTAGGAGTCCACCTGCTCTGTCAACAAGATAAATAAAGACTCATTCTGAAAATAGCATGGAATTCCTGTAAGATTGCAAGAGCAATTGCTAAAAAAGTATAATTTGCATATTTTGGTGTAGAATCTTCGGAAATGGTATAAGAATGAAAAATCAAATATTTTAGTTTTGAAGTGTCCAAGTATGGAGAAAACAAAAAAATCGTTCAAATGATTGTTATATTTGCAGCGTTGATGTTTCTGGGTATAACTCCAAAAATAAGAATGTAATTGTCTATCATAACCTTAGTTCAGCTAATCGGCCGGTAGGACATAGACCGGGAGTTCCTGTCCCTAAGCTACCTGTCTAGTGATGACGTTTTACAGTCCCAAATTTAATGAAAGTCGACCGGGTGATGGTGAGTTTCAATGTCCCTCCAGAAAATTTAAAACCATAGTTGTTTACACAAGTTGAGTTAAATAATTTAGTTTGACTACGGAAAAAAGCAAAATTGCTTGGTCCTAGACTGAAAGAAAAACATTTATTGGAATCTGGAACATCTATTTACCATTATACAACAAGAAATCAACAGTTTGAGAAATACTTATGCTTCACAGCCTGTTGCTCATTCAGTTTGTATGAAGGAAACTTATGAAAATCTTAACATCTTAACACAGTTGGTTGCAATGTGGAGATTTAAAAGTTGTCTCCATGATCCTTGGTCAACAAAAGGGATTTACAAAATTTCCATGTTTTATATGTGAGTAGGACAGCAGAGCAAGAGATCAACATCGATCCAAAAAACAATGGTCCGTAAAAAAAAACTTTAAAACCTGGCGAGAAAAACATTTGGCATAAAACTTTTGTAGACCTACAAAAGATTCTTCTACCACCACTACACATCAAGTTAGGTTTAATGAAACAATTTGACTTCCCTAAAGATGGTAAATGTTTTAAATATCTGTATAAAAGATATCCTCATTTATCAGAAGAAGGGGTTTTTGTTGGGCCTGATATTCGTAAAATGATATTCGATTCCATTTTTGAAGCAAGGATGATTACAAAGGAAAAGGAGGCTTGGATATTTAAAATTTTGATTAAGTTTTTGGGCAATGTGAAAGACCCTAATTAAGAACTTATTGTAGCTAATATGATAGACAGTTCAAACATATGGGTTGTCTGATGAACCTTAAATTTCGTTGCTTGCACAACCATCTTGACTTTTTTTCTAAAAACTTGGGCGATGTGAGTGAAGAGCAGGGGCAACGGTTCCATGAACACATAAAGCAGATGGAGAAACCGTACCAGGGACGGTGGAACATGATGAGTGATGACTGTTGATCACTTCATAGAGAACAACTAAATGCATCACATCGGAGAAAAAGCTATACAAGAAAGTTTACAGAGAAAAAGGAAAGGAAATACAAAAAAATAAGCACCTAAAATATTTGCATTGATGTAAAATATGTTATCGTAAATAAAAAGTGTAGCCTAATAAATGCGGCCAAATAAAAGTGCGGTTTGTTTTTATTTTTTATGTATAAAATTTTCCATATTTTGAAATATAATCGATGTCAGATTGTGAGAGAACTGTGGGTGATAGAAAAAACTGATACCAGATACGGCTTCAGCACCTAAAAATACATCAGATTTATATGTATTGGTTTAAAAAGTTTTTACAATTTTTTTTTTTGGCCTGTGTAATCAGTGAACTGAGGTTGTCCAATATTTTAACGCCTCAAAAATTAACGAAAAATATTATTATACGTTTTTTTTTTCTCGAAAAAAGTCTTCAATTCAACTTAAAATAAAGCATAAATTCATTTTACTACAGTTTTCATATTAATATGTTATTTTGAAAAGTGTTAAAACATTTTAACATTGAGCGAATTTTAATGTGTTTAACATACCTTGACTAACTGCAAGGAGTAAAGCTGTTTGATTTCTATTATTTTTCAAATCTATCTCAGCGTGACCGATACGAACAAGCGTTTCAACCACATCTTTATGACCATTGAGAGCTGATAAATGTAGAGCCGAGAATCCGTCATCTTTCTTCACGTCCACCAACTGTCTTGCATAGCTGAGTAGTTTTTGGGTTGCCAGATTTTTACCTTTTAAAGCTGCGTGATGAAGGACGTTAAAACCTCTTTTGTTGCGCAACGTAAAATCAGTCCCTGAAATTGCAAATGAAGGTAATTACCACAAGACATGCCGTAAAGGTATAAGTACCTGGAGCAACGCACAGGGATTCAATAACTTGGATGCAATCCTTCCCTATGGCATCGTGAAGTGCTGTATCACCGTACAAATCGACTTTGTTGGGATCAGCTCCGGCAGCTAATAAAAGTTGAGCACAAAGCGCTGGTTGCTTATGAGCTGCAACGTGTAAGGCAGTACATCCACTACGATTTGAAGCATTCAGATCAGCACCAGATTTGATTAATAAATCAATAACCTAAACATAATATTCCTTGAAATGAATTCAATTATACACTAAGGAAACACGCTACCTCTGCTTGATTACCAAAAGCGGCATAATGCAAACACGTGTCACCATCTGTATCGTTTGCATTCACTGACGCTCCAGCTCGTAGGAGAAGTTTGACTATTGCAGCGTGACCCTGGTGGGAAGCAACCTGCAAGGCGGTCTTACCGTTACTTCGAGCGTCCACATGCCCGCGTGGTGCTTCCTCCAGCAAACGCTGCACCACTTCCAGAATGCCCTGAGCAGCGGCGCGAACAAATTGGTCAGCCGCTGCATTAGCAGGGGTGTCAGGGTTAGCCTGATTATGCACTGCTGGATGCCATCTAACTGAAGAGTAATTTTAAATGAAATTATTCCATGACGTTAATTAACCGATATGATGTAAAAAATATTACATTAAGAATATAAAGGGTGTCCCAATTAGGAATTTGGGGATTTTAATTTAGCGCCATTATTCAACAATTTTCCAATTAAGAATTGAATCCGTAAGAATTGTGCAAATTGATGAAGTTAGAAATAATGCAGAATTTTGCAATAAAATTATGTTTTCCGACAGAGCTAATTTCACCTCATTGGTTATGCGAACAAGCAAAATTATAGGGTTTGGGGAAGTGAACATCCGCAAGTAATTGCAGAAGACCCATAGTGAAGTGATAGTGATAGTGAAGGGGAAGTGAAACGATAAATATTAATGGCGAACGCTACCGCAACATGTTAAGAAACTTTTTACAGATCCAATTGGATAATATGTACCTTAACACCATGACCTTGTAACAAGTTGGCGCCACGTGTTATACGGCGATGGAAACTTTGGATTTGTTACGGACAAGTTTTCCCGGCTGCGTCATTTCTCGAAATGGTGATATTCAGTGGCCTGCAAGAACATGCGATCTAACTCCCCTCGCCTTTTTGCTGTGGACTTCCTCAAGGGCGAAGGTTATTTTAACAATCCGCAGAGGATTAATGGCCAGAAGCAAAACATGCGTTAAGTTATTGGTGAAATTGAACAGCAACTGCTCCAAATTGTTATTAATAAATTTACGCAAAGAATGGCCATCTTTAGAAATAGGCGAGAAGCATATTTGGGAGAATATTATTTTTAAAACATAAGTTCAATGTCCCTACTTATTGATAAAATAAACAAGGATATTGTTTTTCTAAAATTGTTGGTTTTATTTAAAAATTAAATATCGAACTACCTATTGAGACACCCTTTATTTAAATTACGAGGTTCTTTAGAACCTTACAGCAGTTTGATATGATATATATGATATTTGTCAAATATGATTCGTTAAATCCCATGCTACGAGTTAAATCTCATGCTCGAGATAAATAAAAATGTTTTGACATTTTTTAATAAATGAATTACATTTTTAGTAAAGTTGAAGCTGTTATAAAGTGGTTTATTTTGAGGGGTTGATCTCCACAGCTCGTCCTTTAAGAACTAAGAAACTCTTCCCTTTTGGTTTCGTCAGTAAAAAAGTAGATTGCTAAATGTGAACTTAGTCATACATCACCTGAAGATGATGAATGTTTGGAATGTCTAAAAACCGACTACGACCGACAAAATTGTAACAAAAATCCAATATTTCATATTAAATCTCGATAAACCTTATCCACTACATTTTGCGCAATTTTTTGGGTATAATTCACCATTACACACGAGAGTCGATGCAGTAGTCCAAACACTTGGCAGGGGCAGATAAAAGTGCGCCAACGAAAGCGAAAATAGTTCTTTCATAAATAGTGTGACATAGACTACCTGACAAAAGCAGAACTATTCCCGGAGACTATTACTCTTCCATAGTAGGCCAATTGCAAGGTACTAGTCAGACTACAAGTACACATCTGGCCAAAAAGAAGATATCCTTTCACCACGATAATGCACATATTCATACATCACCGGTAATTGCTTCAATACTCCATGCCCTACACTTCCAAGTGATTTCATCTACACCGTATTCGCCGGATTTGATTGCTAACGATCATTTACTTTCCCCAAACCTGATGAGATATTTCGCTGGACTATCAAATGATCAGGTTAAAGCTGAGATAACTGCATATTTTGCATAGTTGTACAAATTGCACGGTCACTTATTCCTATACCTGTTTGAAAATATCAACGCAATATCTGGACGCATTCAAAGCAGTGTTTTGTGACAGAGAATATCATAAATTATCGGACTTAAAAGAATGCGAGTACTTCTGCAGCAAGACCTAGCTAAATAGCATACTGACAGATAATCAAAGAAAAACTGCCAAAAAATCGATACGATTCAATTTTTTTTCGCATGACTTGCATCTTCTCCATTTGTTGGTTTACTTTTTACGTTGACGGAGCTTCAGTAATATTAAACATACAATTGAACCGCCGTAAGATTACCCGTGTATCATCAATTGCCTCAATTGCAAAGACATTGTTCTTGTTCTTTGGACATGTTCTTTTTCTTTACCGAACGAAAAAAAATCAACAAGTATGTCTTCGTGTATGAGATAGCATTACAGCGAGGTAGAAATAGAAAGTAATAAATAATTAAAAGGTGTTGACAGAAAGTGACAAAAAGTCGGCCCTGAATATTGATCAGCCCATTAAACTGGGGAGAACCAATATCAAAATTAATTGTCTGGCGTTTGCAATCTATATCTGATCTAGCAATTTTGGCTCAAGATATATTAAAGGCACAAAATCGGACTGAAATCCTAAAGGAAACAGCAGAAAAGGTAGGACTCCAAATTTCCTTTGAAAAGACACAATACATGACCTGCAGCAGAGTAAGAACACCATTTCTAAAAACAAAATATGTTAACATCAGACGAGTCTCTCAATTGAAATATTTGGGTGAAATAATCATGGAAAATGGGTTGGAAAAAGCGGCAAACAATAGTAGATGTCAAAAAATGGAAACAGCATTGAGACTTATACAAAATATTTACAACAAAAAATGCATATCTAAAAACACAAAATTGAATCATTACAACACAGTTATTAAACCAGAATGTCTATATGGGGCAGAAACGCTCATTTTGAATAGAGAGACATTGAGGACATTGAAAAGAAGGAAAGAAAAATCTTAGGCCCTAAACAAATAATTGGCACAACATACCGACTTCGAGAAAACCAAGAAATCAAACCATACACGGATAACTTAAGTTTTACGGACACATAAAACGGATGAATCCGTGTAGGCTAACTAGAAAATAGTCGAATTTTATGAAAATAGGAGTAGAGCTAAAGTAGTAATAATTAAATCGATTGCTGCAATTAAAGAGGATCTAAGATCAGCAAATATTACACAAAATGAAATTCAGGATAAAGGCTATTTCAGACACAAGGTTAACGTTTGGGAGGTTGGCCAGAGGGAGAAATGCAAGAAGACTGGAACAACTTGGTTTGACGAAAGGAAAAATGCTCATAGGGAAAGAATTAAATTAGTATGGGCGCAAAGGAAGGCTAACGACAACAAACGCCTGTAATTGTACTTCGCGTGGTCCACCAGGGCCCCTATGTGAATAATAATAAAAGGTGTTTGTTCAGACCGCCGGTTAAATGTTCGTCTATTGAGGTTTAGTGGTCTTGTTTTGGTTGTCTTGACTTGTTTTGTTACTGTTTTTAGTGACATTTTGTGATTTAACGTCCAGTTTTTTTGTAAAATAAGTTCTTATAAGAACTACTGTTACTGATTAGTTTGTTACCGGGAAGTATTTATAAAGATTCATAAAGTTTTATTTGCTTCAATACTTCTAACTTAACCAAAGATATTTTATTACAAATGTTAAATAAAAATAGAATTTATATTGGCTAATTCTAAAATCATACTGAAAGATAAGCAACCGTTCCAAAATAATAACGGAAATATAGAAGTGCGAACTTTTATATCTTATTATATTGTGTGATTTCAGATCATATCAGGAGAAACAGTGAAATTGCAAGCCCAACAATTTGTGCTCAGTGGGGGCCGTTAGCGCCTCTTTTAATAATCCAAGAGAAAAAAGAATACTTAATTTGATTACGTTTTACTTATTTTGCATTATCATATCGTAATATTTTTTGGCGAGAGTAATATTAATATTGGTTATCGTAATGGCCAACCACTTCTTGTACCTCGTAAGCCATCCAAATAGTTAAACTAAATAGAGTGTCTTACACGCTTAACCCATCATCAATTCATAGCATTACTTTTATTTATCAGAACGTGCGTGGCGGAAGAACAAAAACCGGATTTCTAGCACTCCGCTCTATCCAACAATTATCACATAATTGCTCCGTCGGAGACCTGGCTGTAACCATCTGTTTTTGATGCTGAGCTGTTTGATCTCAGGTACATGGTCTTCAGAAAGAATCGGGATCTAGATGCCCTCGGAGTCACAAGAGTTCTCCTTGCCGTTAATTCATATTTACAATCGTCGAAGTTCGACTTGTCAATCTTTGAGGAGTTGTTTCTAAGTATCGACATTGTTGGTTGCAAAATATTCATAAGTCAGACCATAATTTTTATTTTTTTCTGTTTATATTCCTCCCAAATCAAATATTCACCAATACAAACTAATTTTTGATACTTTCGAATCTCTTCCAGGCATTTTTTGATATTCACGCCAGCGTATGTTGCCACAATGGTGGTTCTAGTCGGAAGGTCAGCTGTATGCAAGAGGTATAATATTGGGCCAAGGACACTGCCTTGAGGAATGCCTTAGTATCTTGGATCAAATTCAGTGTATTCACCACCCTGTTTAACCATAAGGTGTCTATCTATTAGATAAGATTTCAATAGCTCTAATTATGCTTCAAAGTTAACTTACATTTTAAGTAAATCTGTGTGGCTGGAGAAATCTGTATCAACCATTGTTAATCAGAATGTGTATTAATCACTATTAAAAAAGCATATAGTAATAGTGTTATAGATTTTGCCAGAATCTCTTGTATAAATCAATGGGAATTATTATTAATGAAATATTAATTAAATATAACAAATACTTACTTGTTGGTTCTTGTCTTTGATTTTGATTGGCCTGCATAGTATTGGCTAGCTCTGCTGCACTCCCAGGAACTGTTCTGACACACTGAGGATTCAATGTCCACGCGTGACCGTCAAGCTGAACCCTTAGATCACCATCGGAATACACTTTCAACACTTTTCCCAATTTACCCAAAGACTAAAATAAAGAATAATCCACTATATTAATTAGTAAACTACCCATGTATCAAAAATAGTTACATTTTTCATTATTTCAATCCATTCACCATGTCCCTTCTGCAATTCCTTCACTTTTTCGACATCTGTTATTAAAGTGACAATATCACCAACTGTGAAGCTGTTAACTTTTCGTAAAGTCATCGGATTAAAAGTCCAACGATTATTGCAACCTTCATACTGCACTCTGATATCGCCTTTATCCGTTACGCGATGAACAGTACCAATTTTTCCAACATACTACAAAAAAAGTAATTTAACAATATTTTATACAGAATCTGGCCAAAGTAAGTGAAAGGAAAAAAATGTGATTAAAGTAAAATGATATACAATATATAATTTTTCATTTCATTTTCATATAATCTCCAGATTATTTTGTTTCATTTTTTAAATAATAGCGTTATTTCTGAGTTTTTCGCAAATAGCTTGAAAACAATTAAGTAAATAGTTTTAAAAATGTCTGAAAGCTGTCTGAACAACAGAAATCTACAAGCAGGAAAAATCGTAATCAAAAAAAAGAAGAGAAAAACAATTTTTTATCCAAAAATCACACAGCACTAACCTCTGCCATTCTTGGATTCCAGCCTCCATGACCTTGTTGCATAACTTTGAGTTCATCTACTGAAACGGACACCTGAACCTTATCACCAACTCCGAATGGTAAAGGACCCATACGGGGTGCCCTAACTATAGGTAGTTCTAATTGTTGACCTAAAAATAGTGTATTTGGATTAGATTAAATATTCAAACTAAAAAAGATAAATATTTACTACAACCTCCAACATATTTATAATTTTTATTACCCCAAGGATCTTCTTAATAAACAATAAACAGTTCTTTAAAAGTATTAATTGAGGCAATATTTATTCACCCTTTAGGGCAATGTTTATTTTCAATTATTATTATTTAAATTTTAAATCAATTGCAGAGAGGAAGAACTGTGTTTATTTCAATGAGCATAATTTGGAAAACAAAAAACTATGGTTCATTAAAAAAAATCATTATTTGTTCAAAAATTGATTTTATCAACTAATAGTAAAAAACTATTATAATAAAAAATTAGACCAATACCTACCTAATACAGGAAGATGGTCAGGATAATAACTGCCCCCAGAGGACGGTTCTATAAATTTTATATCACATATTCCCTTATGACCTAATCTGTAAACATTTGTTGAACCAGAAAACCAATGCACATTTGCCACAGATCTACTACTTTCATTATCCCAACCCCTTATATCAAGAACTCTACCTATTTTACCTAGAAATAAACAATTACATTTTCTAGACTGAAACAAGATTTTCTGATTTACCTTCTCCTCCATCTTGGTTTCCCCATTCCCAATTAAAACCCCTAACTACTTTAGCTCCAACAAAAATACCATATAATTCACATTTTCTTCCTTTTAATCTTGGTGACAAATCATATCTATTATATAATTACTAATATAAACAAAATCCATCTCTTTCAGACATTGCCAACTTACCCTAAAGATGTTGCAGAATCAAATCTTTTAAATGGATGAGAAAGATCATGTTTATCTCCATGGTAACACAAATAACAAAGGTCATAATCATAACAAATTGTGCATTTGTAACGCATTCCACTTATTCCTTGATTATCACAACCATCACAAACAATATTAGGATGCTTTACTCCTATAAAACATTTTGTTCAGATCACAATTTACATTTTTTAAACAGACACATACCAATTTGTGCATTATCAATAACTCTCAAATCATATTTGCCCATATAACCCACTCTATAATTTGTTCTTGTACCATTGTCCCATTGTATAACAACAGTTTTATCTGGAGATCCTATTGTACCTGGTTTACCAATTTCACAAACAGTACCAACATGCCCCTCACCTCCATCTTAAAAGTTAAGACAGATACAGAATATACTAAAAATTATAAAACAATGAACAAACCTTGATTATTCCAGTTCCAATCAGGTCCTCGAACTATTCTTACTCCAGGCGTCAACATTTCCAATTCGATTCTATAATTATTTTACTTTAAAGGAAATATATCATTTTAAAGAAAATATAATGATAGAGCAAACAATAAATAAACAATAGACATTAAAAAACAATCAACCCTTTGATTGAAAAATTACTCTCTAACTTATGATAAATTCAACATAATTGTATCAGCTTTGTAGTTTAATAATATTTGTACATTATTACAATAATTAAAGTTTAAATAGTATTAGACAAAAATAGATAAAAAATCACTTTATTTACATCTGTCATCTTAATTATGTCAACTAATCATTTATGGAGAATGCGTCTCTGTAGCTGTGCTGTTAATATTAATAAACAGCATTGTTTAATTACAATTAGTAACTATTCAAAAGTAACAGTTCCTCTAAGTAATAAAACATGCAATTTTAAATATTCCAAAAATTCGTCCTTTACCACAGATTACATATTCCTTCGCTAAATGAAGTTTGTAACGAAATATAACTATAAATTTAAGAAGAATGGATTTGTTTTATTAGGTTATAAGTAATTAAATTTTTACAATTTCAAATAACTTTAGCAAAATGTAAAAGCAAGTATGATAACAAGATGTGTTCAATGCGTTTGTGCTTTAGTTATTTTTGTTGCTGTATATTTTCCAGCTCGACACGCCAGACATTACGATTACATTCACTTAAAAGATGTAGTTAAAGAAATGGTGTTTGGTGTTAACATTCCAAACTATAAACTTGGTCACCACAAAAACTGTACGTATGAAACCTTAATTCTCAACAATACTGAAATTGCTATTAGTGATATTACCAAGCCAAAAAACTTTTGGCCACCTTTAACTGGTGGTGAATATATTCCAGAATTTTGTAATCCTTTGATAAAAAGTGCAATAATTGTTCCTTATAGGAATAGATCTGAACAATTGGAAATATTTATACATTTTATGCACTTTTTTCTGCAACATCAGAATCTCCATTATAAGATCTTTGTAGTTGAACAAAATAACTCACTGCCTTTTAATCGGGCAGAAATGATGAACTATGGAGCAAAAATTGCTATAGAAGACAATTTTCCATGTCTTATTCTGCATGATGTAGATCTTATTCCCCTGTCTACAGGAAATATTTATGGATGTTCTCAAAGACCAAGACACATGTCTAGCAGCCTTGACACATTTAGATACAACTTACCTTATCTCACATTATTTGGAGGTGCAATTGCCATACTTTCAGACCAGTTTAAAGAAGTTAATGGAATGTCAAACATGTTCTATGGATGGGGAGGAGAAGATGATGATTTCTACAATCGCTTAGAATTTCACAAACTGTTGCCATATAGATTTGATCCAGAAATTAGTAGATATTCAATGTTGTTTCATAAGAAGCAACCAAAGAATGAGAAACGCTTTGAAACATTAAATAAATCTTTGCAAAAGCAAAATGATGGTGTAAACCACCTAAAAAGAAAATATTCTGTTGTAAAAGAAGGTCTGATTACTCGAATTTTTGTTTTCTAGAATCTTAATAAATGTTATATTACTATTCAATAAAGTTATAAGTTGATAGGCAAAAATAGAACTGTGTATATTGATATTTTTTTTTTCTTAAATATACATCTACAAATGTAAATTAATTTCCTTGTTAACTTCTTTTCAGTATTTATCATGGATTTATTTAATTGTAAGAATCAAATTCGTTTTGTAATTTATAAGATTTGAATTCGAAATATATTGTACTAATAAAATAATCATTAGAAATTTAAATAATACTTTTATTTTCGCCATTTCCATACCAGTTGGATAAATTAGTGCTGCAAAGAGATCAATTAAGTCATCTTTATTAATAATTCATATAAGTAGGTGAATTCATATAAACTTTGTGTGGACTATAATATTGAGGAAATATCCACCCCTGAATGATAAAACCAGTTATTTTGAGAACATTGAAGAATCATGGTGTCTTTCCTAAAATATAAACTTTTATACAAAAGAACTTGAATGTTAATATCTAAAAAAAAAAATTAATTTGCTCTCTAATCACTTATTGCTGTCAGCTGTGGACCTTCACAAAGAAAACAAGATATGCTGGCACTGTTTGGAAGAAGAGTTCACAACATTTTTGGTGTTATGAGTGATACTGGAATCTGGACGAATAGGCATAAGTTCAAGCTCAAGCAGTTAAACAAACATCTGGATATTGTAGACTATGTGAGGGTTCAGAGACTCAGATGGGCGGGGCTCGTGCAGGGAATGCCAGAAAGCCGAATATCAAGGAGAATCATGAAAAGACAAACAGGGTGAGAGAAAGAGAAGTAGACCAAAGACAAGGTAACGGGACAATGTAAGAGATGCTGAAGAACTATTGCACATAAAAAAAGGCATGAGGGGCTGGAGACAGATCCGAATGGAGGCGAAGATAGGAGGCTCACTGGTGGACTGTAACACCACAGGAAGGAGATGAACAATTATCATATTTTATTGATACAATGTGCTTCTTAAAATTGTTTCAAATTATAGATCTAGAACAGGCTGTATTATACTGCGATATAGCTTTCCAATAATACTTAACCTTTTATGTTCTAGTGTTCACACACATTTAATAATTTTTCCTCAAGTGCCTACTTCGCTTAGCGTGAAGACACATTAGTGACAGTTTGCGCATCTGTCGCCTTTCTCTATTTGTACGTGCATGTTCTTGCCGCATCATTAATCAACCGCCAACAGCCAGTGAAAACAAATGCACATGCTTGAATGAGCTCCGAGTTGCCATCGCCAATTATTTAGCAATTTATAGTGATTATCGTTTCAAAAGATAACATTTTTTTATTATGGTTTTTAAAATTATAAAGCTTTGTAATATCAATAAGGCAAATGTCGCGGTAAATAAACGTGATACAAGAACATACAAATATGCAAACTGACGAACGTCTATAAATATGCTCAATTCTGGGACATGCGCATAAGACTCGAAGCAGTAGTGAGAGAAACAGATGCACATATGTCTGCACCGTAATGATTTCGGCGATCTCCAAGCCTTGCTAGCAATATAGTAGTATTATATATATGGATATAACTAAAATACTCTTATAAAGTTGATGGCTCCACCATGGGAACACTGGGCATTGGGTAATATTTTGTTCTTGTTTTCAGACTAAAATATTTTCCTACCGTGATTTAGAGAATATTAGCCAAAGTGAATTCATTTTTCTCTTGGAAAGTATTCTCTCAAGTGAGGACTCTGATATAGATTTGTCGGATGATGATATTCAAAACGAAAATGGGATTGAAGTCGATATCAACTTGCCGAAAGTTGTATTTCAAGATAACTTATTAGAAAATAATCGAGGTGACTTTTTGCAACCGATAAATTTTCGGATAACGCTTTTCCTGAAGATGATTTATGGGGCAGTGATGATGAAATTGATTTGAATACACTTAGACAAAAGTTATTACGAACTAATAATGTTTGTTTAGGTTAGAAAGAATTTAGTCATACGTCGGGACCGACTTTACCGGATGATATTGATCCAACTGATATATTTTTACATATTTTTTTTGTATCATCGACCACATTACCTTCTACGCCCATTTATATATCTTCAAAACAGCGAAGGAAGTAACAAATCTTTCCTTCAGACTAATTCCGATGAGGTGAAGACTTTTTTTGGAATACATCTTCTCATGGAAATAAAGAAACTTCTTAATATTCAAGACTATTGGTCCTCCAGGAAAGAACTTTTATAAGTTCTTTTATGTCTAGAGATCGTTTTATATGGTTACCCAAAAATCTACATTTGAATGACAATTCTGTCAAGCCGAAGGCAAATGAGAGAGATCTTGACAAATTATTCAAAATTAGGCCATGCTAGAATAATCATCGTAGTCTTACTTTTCAAGTTACCAATCGATAGCTTGATTTTGAGAAACCGATACGCGATATTGCAGATGTATTTTGGGAATTTCAAGACGACATTTGGATCAAAAGTAAGCTATGACACAGGTAAGATTTGAAAAATAAATTATATGCATATTCACATTTTAGAGTATCTTAGATATATCTTAGCAGAACTTCATATATTTTATAATATTTAAATTCAGTAAATTAATGTGGGTCTCAAAGGCTTAAAGAAATTTCTTGCATCATCCTATAAAGAGTAAAACTAAAAGCCTCTTAACCAAACGTCGCATCAAAATGCTAAGTAGACTGATTTTTTCATAAAGCTAATTTACCTTAAAATGGAAAAATGGATCATTAACTAAAGGATTTACAGAAGTTTGAATGGAAATTTTATTTTTATCATTTTTGCTACATATAGTCGGAACAGTAATACAAAAAAATATATATTTATATCATATGATTAGTTGAATAACTTAACTCTTGCCTCATTAATTTCAATATTTCCTGTTTTTAAACACTAAGATCGGCAAAAAAAGCCAAGATTTAAGTTGCAACTCTAAAGTTTCTGATTTTTGAGTTTAATCGGCCTCAACTACTCCGAAAGTCCCTTGTAGCAATTTCCCTGAAAGGTTCTGCTTGAAATGTTCTTTATCTGCTACATACGCAAAGGGCAATCGCATAACCCAATATGCAGATTGTGTGAGTTTAGTTGGTCCATCAACGGTATTTACAAATATTGGGGCCCCTGTTGCTGGTTGAACCTATATCAAAAATAAATGATATGCTTTTTATGTTAAATAAATTTTTGTTATGTTCAATATATTTTTGTGGTTAACTCCAAGGTTGGTACCTATTTTTTTTTAATTACACTGCTAATTTCTTGAGTATAATTTTTATTGTACACAACAAAAATTATTTGTATGCCACCCTTATTCAATTATATCAATTAAATCCTTATGTCTTTGATAAAAATATTAAAATCCTTTACTGTAAAGCGAAATATTACAGATTAGACAACTCCCTTTATTGTTGCAAAAAAATATAGGAGACGTACGTCCACCGTGATATAGGCCAAATGTTTTGCAAACACGTTCTCTGAGCTTGTCTGTTGTTCGTAAAGTTCCAGTTAAAATTCTGCTCGGAAAATGTAATAGGTGTTTCGGCTAATAATGTCGGTTTTGCTAAGAGATGGCATTACTAATAAATTTGTTGGTATAGACTAATGAATTCTATGGCATGTTGGAGGGTGAACAAGGCCAGTTCGTTATTAATTGTCATTGTGCAAACAACATAGTTTTTCATAGCTTTAAATATGTCGAATTATGTACCAAAAAAAGACGTTTTGCGAGGAAATTTAATAACCTTCTTTCATTAGAATAAAACAGCTGCTGAAAGTTATCGATTATTGGTTGAAGCTTATGGTGAACATGCTCTAACCCAAAAAACTTATGAACGGTGGTTTAAACGCTTTAAAAGTGGTGATTTTGATATAAAAGACAAGGAGTGTCCAGGACAGCCGAAAAAGTTTGAAGATGCATATTTGCAAGCATTATTGGATGAAGACTGATCTGATACGTTGAAACAATTGACAGAAGCATTGAATGTTGCCCAATCCATCATTTCCGAACGTCCACACGAATTGGGAAAGATCCAGAAGGAAGGAAAATGGGTTCCATATGAATTAAACAGAAGAGACATTGAAAGGCGAAAAACCACCTGTGAAATTTTGTATGCCAGATAGAAAAGAAAAGATTTTTTGCATCGAGTTGTACTGGTGATGAAAAGTGGATCAATTTTGACAGCCCAAACCACAAAAAATCATGGACAAACCCAAGCCAACCTTCAACAGTGCACAATATACATGGAAAGAAGGTTTTGCTATGTATTTAGTAAGGGAAGCTATGTATTATGAACTGCTGAAACCTAGTGAAACGATTACTGGCGATCAATACCGACAATAATTGATAAAACTGAACTGAGCATTGAAGGAAAAACGACCAGAATACGCACAAAGACACAATAAAGTCATTTTTCAAGATGACAATTCTCGGCGCCATGTTGCAAAATGTGTAAAAAACTATTTGGCCAACGTTAATTGGACTATTTTTTTACAATCTTACGAAGCGAAATTTGGTTTAATGAAACGTTGCCTTCAAAAAAGCAGAAGTTCTTTTGGCGCGGAATCCATTCTTTGACAGAAAGATGGGTAAAAGTAATAGCTAACGATGTCTAATACTATGATTATTAAGGTAATTTATTTTGTCATGGAAATAAACGCTCAAATTTTGCGAAAAAATCGACATTATTAACCGAAATACCTATTACAATTTAAAAAAAATTCAAAGGAGCTGTATCCAATCTTGTAGAAAATGAACTAAAATAACATGGACCGTGTAATCAAATATTATAAATAATTTAAAAGGTTGTAAATAGCTTTCTTACAAAAACAAAATAGAAATTAGTGAAGTTTTTGACCAACTCTCGTAATTAGCCAACGGCAGTACATTTGAACTACTTGAATATTTATATATTTATATATATATATATATATATATATATATATATATATATATATATATATATATATATATATATATATATATATATATATATATATATATATATATATATATATATTTATAGATTGGTCACGAAACACAACAAATGAATTCGTGTCTGGTAAAATTGTATTTAAGTTAAAGAAAAGCAAGAATTTTGGGCGAATTCGGAGATATTTTTGCGAGGTATAAACTACAGATGCATAACATAAACTGTTTATATATCCTGTTTTACTACTCTGTTTAGTATAAATATTTTTTACATGGAAAATTTTAAGAAATAAATGTTTGCATAAACAAATAATTTTAAACAGTAATGTAAGATTAAATAAAACCGAAACTACTAACCCGAAAACTAATCTAACTATGAACTAAACTAATCTAAATGTGAACTAATTGCCTCTCGCCATGTATATTTTTTAAACTATAGGAAAAATAATGTCAGAGATTTTTTTTTTCAAAAAAGTTTTCAATAATTTTTATAAAGAAAGAATATTAATTATAACAAATAAAATCATTATATTAGTCCGATGTTATTCATAATATAAAAATATTGGAAGAAGTGCTTTGGTCTTTAGTGGTAAATATCCTTAAGTTTATAGTAGATATCTCAAACCTAATTGCTGAGATAGATTTCAAAATTCGACACCACTCTCCATTCATAACATTTTATACAATCACGCACTAGTTTATATAAAAATAGGAAATTGTAAAAGAAGTAGAAGTTTTTTTTCGTCCAAGGATACATAATTTTTATTAGTAGATTAAATCATCTAATGATACTAACATAGGTAATGGAATGCGCGAAAACTTTAAAAAAGGGATTTGGTGTTGAGTGGTAAATCTCTTCGACTTTAGTGTTTCACAATGAAGATTTCAATAGAAGAACTGAAAATAAGTTAATAAACAATCTTGTTTACTTACCCGTGGATTTAAAGTGCAGTAAACTGGGGCTTTCGGTGTAACTACATGCAACCTCATTAACTGTGCTATTTTTCCTGCTCTACAAGAACAAGGATGGTAGAGCGGCATGTCTGATTCTGCAATTTTATGACCTGTATCTTTCACTATGCTACCAGGAGCAGCCTTCAGCATTCTATCAGGTGCAGATAACATGAATCTATACAAAAAATCCAATAGAATTAGAAACTTTCTAGGCTGATATGCTGTGTAAATAAAGCAATGAGCCTGATTATTTATGATTTTATTCAGTTCAAATAGCAATTCTACATTATCTCCATCAAAATAGTTGCCTTGAAAAGCTCCACAGCGCTGGAGACGGTTTGTGCACTGTTCATAGCAGTGCTGGAGCTCAGACCAACATATCTCCTTCAGCTGATCGGTTCCAGCTTTTATAATGTTCTTCAATGTCCCAAACTGCTTTTCTTTGGGGTAAATTTTGAATCTTAGAAAAATGAAAAATCACAAGGACTCAAGTCTGGTGAATGAGGGCTGAGAAGGCACAGCGATGTTTTTAGTTACTAAAAACTTGTTAATTGAAATCGCTCTGTGGCAAGACTCATTGTCGTGATGCCCAGATGTTCTAGATGTTCCGTCTCACACGAGCGACCCTTTTTCGAAGTCTTTCAAAAACCCCTCGGTAAAATGCTGGTTTATCGTTTGGTCTTGAGGCATGCATTCCTTACATAATGTTTCCACTAACCTGTTGAAGTTTTGCAAAAGTTTCTGTCGCACTGTGCCCAAGAACGCATACGTTCATCCGGTTTACGAAAAGAATTGCTGCGGGTCACGAAGTGACTCTAGGCTGTTCACACTGGTACTGATTATGCATCAGATATTGGGTTGTCTCCCCTACAAAGCGGAAGCCGGCAGTGTTGCCAGATCGAACGCTACGCCAGTATCATTACTTTATGTACACACCTCGTATATCTAGACTGATGTATACCCTGATAATATTTTTAATATTACGTTTGTGGCAAGTTTATTACTACTTTAATCGACTTAATGACATTATTAGTAACCGCGATTAATACCAAAGCCTTAAATGTTTGAATTGGAATAAACAAAATATTTCTTGCAAGCCGATTTTTTTTTCAGACAACCTCTCAAGAACAAAGTTTACCTATGTCCAGATGAACACTCATACTCAACACCAATAAAAACTTTAACTGTCTGTGGCATGATGGTGTTTGTAGGTCGTCCTCTTCTACCTCTGTTGGAATATTTTCCGATTGTTGGCCAGGCTTTTTTTGATTTTGAACCTACAGTTACATCCCAAGGTAACAGATAATTTGTAGAACTAAGAAAACCTGGGTGATATGACTCTGATAAACCTATAAAATGTTTATGACATAATTTTAACAATAGATATTGTACTAGTATACCCAAATTATGACTGTATAAAGATGAAGCGCCTAAACAAACCAATGACCAACTAGAAAAGACTGGCAACAATCCTGGTGGTGAATTTAGAGTTAACATCCCAGGTAAATATTCTGTGGTACTTGGTTGTCTTACTATACCTTTTTCCACCTGTAATTACAGAATCCATGAGTTAGTGCTTTTTGCTTGATCTTTTGTATTGTTAAAGAATTTTAATGCGTTATTACAGGAGTTAATGTCAGCAATAAAGGAAATGGTTGGTAAAAAGGTTATATAAAGAGTTTTCCAAATAGAGTGTCAGAACTTTGAAACGTAATAGCGACGACACTGTTTAAAGTGTAAATGTACTCAGACTACAGTGTTCAGTATAGTGGCGGCTCGTGAGAGAAGGCGTTGGGGCGCCGCTCCTATCACAGTTTTTCAAAGCAAAACACCATATTTTATTTCGGTTCATTTTCTTTCCTTTAACTCATTTTATGATATTATTCAAAATTAAAATCTCCAAATGTAGAAGAACGTCTGTCGACCGATCCTCTCGCCACAATTTTTACATCGTTGGTCGGACGTTTACCTCCAGCGACCGTACGACACGTCATGTTATACGTACGTTACATGTTTTGTTGGTTGCCAGAATTCGGGGGTTTAACTGCTTTCTAAAAGATGCGATTTGGACGTAGAATCCCTGCGACTGAGCGTATCGGCAATTAGTTTTAAACGCCGATTTGATGAGTACGGAGCGTTTGACATGTATTTCGTTCGCCTCGCGAATACTTATTTTGATTTGGGATTTGATACGTGTGTACACACTAAATAGTACTTTTTAAATAAAAATAATCAACTCTTAATTGAAAACATAAAGATGTCTGATTTAAAACAGTTAAAAATTGACCGATTTAAGTTTCAAGGAGAAAGTTGAATTAAAAACCAAGGGTCGTCCCACGCCCGTGTTGAATTTAAGTCAAGTTCCAAAATAATGTAAAAATAGGGCAAGTTTTACGCGAAAATTTGACAGTAAAGTATACAAATAGTATTTTGTGGCTATGTAGTTGTGAAGACACTAATTATCTGTTTCGTGTGTTTATTGTTTGGTGGCGAGCAGGAATTGACTCACGAAGGAGTCAAGGATCTAAAACATTTATTAAAAAGTAAGAGAAAACACCTAAACAAAAAGCAACCTAGTGAGCTTCAAGTTGTTGGGTAAACATTGATTCATCATTCAGTTCTGCATATACCAAAAAAAAAAAGTGAGCATAATGAAAATATGCAATGAAACAATATGCGAGCATAATGAAAATGTTAAAGAAAACCGCTTACCAACCTACCAACTTGTATCTACCTTGTGTTGGTTGTAACTACCAACCTAGTTACAACCTATTTCTAGAACTTCCCCGGATAAATTAATAGGTCAAACTTATGATGGAGCTGCTGTTTTGAGTGGTCATTCGAAAGGTGTGAATTTAAAAGTAAAAAAGTGTATAAAAATCACACTTTGTATATTGCTATGCTCATCACCTTAATAAGTTGCTGGAACAAGCTGTTTCAAGCAGATAATTCAAACAGTTCCTTTAAAAATTAAAATGGCAATAGAATATTTTGAAAAAAAAATTAGGGAGATCAGAAATAATTTACTATCTGCTGAAACACCTACTTTTGAACAGGATAGTGTACATTTTAAGAAAAAACAAAAATTAAATGATGAAAATTTGAACATACCCACTAGAGAAGTTTGTGATATAATAACTTTTCAAATTCCATTTCATTAATGAGGGTTTCAAATTCATGAACCACCTTTCAGGGGCAAGACTTTTCTTATTTGATATTTATCCAGAATATCAAAAAGCACCTCCAATTAATGGCATAGAAAAATGTTGTGAAAGTTTTCCGACAATAGAAAAAGAAGATTTCAAGACCGAATTGGACATTTTTTATTAAAGGCCCGAAATTTGTCAAAAAGAAGACATTAAAAGCTGTTTAAAAGCATTAAATTTTATTTTGAATATGGGACTCGACACAGCTTTTAAAGAAAGCTCTAAGGCATTGAGAATACTAGTGACTATACCGAACTCCACAGCCGAAGCCGAAAGGTGTTTTTCGACTTTGAACTTGATTAAAACATATTTAAGAAACGTAATGGGAGAAGATAGACTAAATGCTTTAGGTATGTTAAATATTGAGAGTGCCATGGTCGAACTAATTCCGGATTTAATGAAAAAGTTATTGAAAAATTTATTTTGGACTCAAACAGACAAATGGAATTTCAGTTTAAAAATTAGGAAACGGGTAGGTGCTATTCACCGATAAAAATGTGTACGATAACCCTTTTTGTCATAAAACTTTGATATTTTTTGAACTTTTCGGCCTTCTCATGAACTTTTTCACATTTTCTCTATTACAAGAATAAACCCCCAACAATTTTTGACCTTAAATGAAACATTCAGGCCGCCGCTGAATATACCATACAATATGTGTGAAAGAGCAATCGAGAATTGGGTCTCCAGAAAGCATTCCACTAGATGAAGCCTAGGTGGACATTTGAACGGACATTATATTCAAAACATAATGCCATTATGTATTCTTCAAGATAAAATAAAAATTACCGGATCATCACTTGTATTTTTTTCTTTATTTGGGTTTTTCGCCACTATCTAAAACTCAAAAAATATTAAAAACAACTGTTCTTATGTAAAGAATCAGTGGGTAAAAACAAAAAACTAAATGGAGACAAATTTCAATTCAACAAACAAAATTTTAAAGATATAAAAATATAAAAAAATTTTACAAACTTTTAACGTTAACGTTTCGGAGGGTACTCTCCCCCCGTTTTCAAAACTAAACTAAAAAATAAATTATATTAATTTGTAATATATAAAGTAACGAGTAAGTAAAGTATTTTTGATATTTTTTTAGTTTTAGATAGTGGCGAAAAACCCAAATAAAGGAAAAAAATATATGAACACGCCGCAATCATTCAGACATTAATCATCACTTGTAGTTATAATTGTGCCTCAGTTTAAAGTTTTGACACTCTTATTGGTCAACCCTTTATTATACAAAATAATAAATTACTTCTGGTGTAAGTTGAACGCTTCTATCTGAAAGCACTGTCATCGGTTCTTCATTTTCATTTAATGTTGCAGCTGTGTATTCCTGAATAGATGGTTCAAAAATCGGGAATTCTATCCTCTCTAGTTTGGAACATTGACATTCTTTGGCAATTTGCTGATAAAAAATATAATTCGCTTGCATTGGGGTATAGGGGTCATCTCTGGGACCAATTTTTCTACCACAATCACACACAGCTAAAATAAGGGGATGCAAAAGTAAAAAATGATCCAGATATCAAGTAAATAAAAAGGTTCGTGCGGTTTTATAAGAATTTAATTTTGGAGAATTTTTGTAACGTTTTGAAAATTGTAAGACTCATCTGTGCATACGAAGGTCGTTTAAAAACGCCTGCCAGCTTTAAGGCTTCCAGGAAATACTTCCTCTTGCCAAACCTGAAGAAATGGCTTGAAGATTCACTATAAATGATTCAAAGCTGAAACAACCGCTATTTTTAAGAGTCATACAAATCGCATATACAAAGAACAAAGGAGGGTCAAAAAAGTTGGAACGTTGTAGAAATTTATTGAATTATAAGATGACCATGTTAATATATCTTGCGTTTCTTTGTCAGGCTCAGAATTTTTCGAATGATTCTCGTATAAAATGTTTCAGTAAATGATAGTGGAGGCAACAACCCAAAGTAGTCCCCGAATATTAATCAGATTCAAGACGGTCTATTGCCAAAATTTTTGAAAACCTTCGCGAAGACATTCAAGCAAATCAACAACAAGCTCTCGCAAATTATCTAATGAGGTCAACATTCCATCATCACTTGTATGACATCAGGCTATTGACAAGATTAATAGGCGCAGTAATATCAACCGATTTAACGGAAATCCAGTGCAATAGTGACACTGCACTCTATGCCGAAAGATGTTTCAAAATATACAAAAGTTTTCTCTACTGACCTTTTGATAGTGTACTTTAATAATTGTCACACATAAAACCAAAGTTAGAGTCTGGAAAGATTATCCATGACCTTACTAGGCATATCCTCCTAGAGTAATGTTGCTATCGGTTTGGTATAATTTCAAATATGTAATTTACTTTAACATGGATTATAGAACCCTTTATTGTGTATAACTAAAGCTGTATTGAAAATACTTCACTTTAGTCAACAAGAAGTGGAAAAAAGAGGACAACGCCAAATGAGAAACATCAAAAGGTCAGCACAATTAAAAGTTTTTATAAAATACAACATACAACCCAGATCTTGCGCCTTTCGACTTTTACCTGTTCTGTCCATTGGCATACTTAACAATCTGAATAAAATGAAAATGTAAGTATCTTGCTTCTAAGAACAAGGAATTATTACCGGAATCAGCGGCTGTCATGAAATAATCTCCTTCCAACACCTACAATTACGAGTTAGTTTCGAGTTTGCATAAATCGTTTTACTTTTATTTTTTTCTTTGAGTTTACAGTAGAAATTTCAAAATGAATTGTTAGGTTAAAAATTCTATCCCCACTATCCATTCTCAACATTTATATAATCAAGCACTGATTTATCATAAAAATAAGAAATTATAATTCATCCAAAAATAGTATTTTAAAACTTGATGGAAATGAAAATTCAATAACCACAGAAACTTTTCTGAACAGCTGATATATAATTATACAAACATTTATAAATAAATCCACTGATGTGTTCTTGATCAGGTGTATGTTTCGGTAGTTTGCATGGATTTCCAGTCATTGAAGCTGCTTCACACTGTTGTCTACCATTTTCCCAGTGAGTTTGACATTCCATTTCCAATTGCAGCTCATACTGAGGATATTTTGGACCTCTAGCCTGTGCTCTGAATGAAAAAAAACTGTATTTAAATAAACAAATATATTCCAATAGTTTACCTAAATAGAGCCAGTGCAACAGCTAACCTGGCCTCATGTTCAGCCTTAGCATAATGTGATGGCAACCCTTCTTGATATCTGGCCACAGCTAATGGCAATACTTTCAAACATCTTTGATCAGAAAATCTTGTATCAGTACACAAAGATGATATTGGCTTATCTTCTTTTATTAATACATCATATACACATTTACTTGCAGCCACCCAATGGTCCAAGAGGGGTAACTAAGAAAATATTTAATTATTTTATATTTGGAAAAATCAGTATTTAACTCACCTCAAAATATGGAGGTGGATGCTGATGTCTACTTGAGCTAACTGTATCATCAAAACCTTTTGTTCTAGCTTGTTGAATGTGAACTTGTAAAAATCTCATAAAATCCTTTTCAAAGTAGGGCTGACTTGAAAATGGGGCTTCAACTTGCATAGCACCACCAGGCTGACAATCCTGGATAAGTCCTTTAACTGCCTCACTGAGTCTGTCTTTTGGTGACTCTTCTGATACATAAACAAATTCATCATTAGGAGGAATAGCAAATAATGATGACCTACAAAAAATCAACACAGTAACACTCAAAAACACTAAAATGCAAATTTACCCTGAAGGTGATATGATCCTGGTTTTCTTCAGTATGTGGTAGATTCTGTCTTCCAAGTTATGTTCCAATTTCTTAATGCTAATGTTACTCAGAATTCTGGCCGTTCTCTCAAAATAAAAAATTATCCTTGGTGTACAAGGTCTCCCATTTACACTCCATTGAGAATTTAATTTATTTAATGAGTCTAATTGTTCACATATCTTATCAAAATATTTTTTACTAAAATATTTGAAGATTATACTGCAACTTATAACTCATTTCAGTCGATACTCACCTTAGTAAATCAAGAGCTTTAAAATACTGAACATAATTTGTATCAAATGTAGAACCTGGATGTGATAAAATCACTACATGACTGACATAAAGCAAATATAAAAAATATCGACAGAATAAACTTTTTACTTCATCATATGTAGCTAAAAAGTCTTCCTTATTGTTACTAGTTTCACTAAAAGATCCTAATTTTTCCATAAAGATGTCAGTGTCAAGTAAACTATATAAATGCAGATATAAAGTCTGATTCTCTTCATCATAAGAACCTTTTATACTAACCTGAATATAAGATTCAAATAATATACAATATATTACACTTAGAATAAGAAACTCACTTTACTAGTTCTATGATTATTAAAAGGAAAAATACGTCCTATACTTTTCACTTTTAAACCGTAGGTATTCAGAGAGCTTTTTCCAATTACCGAAATTACAACAATTTTATCCGAAGATAATGCAGGATGCCTAAAAAATGTTTTTATTATTTAAAAGGCCAATATTAAATACTGGTAATTAATTACAGTAAATTGCCAAAATTGGGAACATCAAACGTATTTTTTGTTTTCATTTTGGCTTTTATTTACATCCCCTTCTAGAATTATTGAGGTTAGATGCACTTTTGAAATATACTTCTTTGTTGACGAAATTGACATTTAAATAACTATATATTTTAAATAAGCCCTATAAATAGAACATAATTATACACCATTAGATAATATGCATTTAGTTAATTAACTAGCTGTTAATTATTTCTTTATTGGGCAGTATTTTATTAATTTTATTTCCTAATGATTATCTTGTCTATCAGCTGATTTTGACAAATATGTCAATATCTCAACAATTATTGTTTATTTAGATGGGTTTTCTTTCATATTAATATCATTTATAAAAGTTGTTTAACTCGGACAAGTAGTATAATGGCATATTTCCATTATCGTTGTGGAGAAAGGATCACTTTAATTAATGAAAATACAACAGCTATTCGAAATGATACCGAATTTGATCATGGACTAGTGATATCTGCAGAACCCCTTATGAACGATATTTTATTTGAAGTCATCATAGACAGAAAGGTAAATTATATTTAAGAATATGAAAATGTGTCCTCGATCTAAATATATTAATATTCAAGGTTAATTCGTGGTCGGGTAACTTAGAAATAGGGGTTGTTGATGTTGACCCATTACATTTTGATTTTCCTCCATGTGCTTCAAAAATTCAATCTGCTTCATGGGTAAGTTATTAATATTTTACATTTACATTATATATTTATTATGCATTACATATATATTTTCAGATAATGTCAGGAACTGCAGTTTTCAGAAATGGAAATTGTTTAATTGAAAGATATGGTTTTGATTTAGATAAATTGAGTCAGTTTGATAGGGTTGGATTAAGCAAAACTTCTGAAGTAAGAACAATTGATTTAATTTTTAAAATCTATGAGAATTGAACCTTTTAGGGTGATCTGATATTTTACATAAATGGTGAATCTCAAGGAGTTGCAGCAGAAGGCTTGCCAAATGTGGTGTATGCTATTGTTGACTTATATGGAAAATGTGTACAAGTTAGCATTACAAGTCCTACATTCAGGGAACACAATAATGATGAATGCTTAAGTGGAAGTTCAGTACTGGCTATTGAAAATGATGTTCTAAATGTTACATTAGGTGGAGATCTTAGTGAGCTGAGTTTGAGCAGTAGTAATAGTTTGGATATTAGAATGGATATGAATGTTAGGTATGTTAATACATATTATGTTAATATCACCTTAAATATTGAAGATTCTTATTTATAGATAGTTTATTAATTTTTTCTAAATTTTTTACCTCAAAAATTTTGTTCTCTGTCTCTGTTATTTCCCTGGTCTATCCTCTGCTTCTTCATTAATTGCTACCTCTGTTATTATCTTAGCCTCTTGTTTACTGATAGAAAATATGTATAGCACCTAATATATCAAGAATTGGTTAATTTTATTTATCTAGCTTATACAAAGTGTAAAGGGAAATACTTTCATAAATTGAACCAGTTATTCTTTACATCATTTTAAACAAAAAGTTACCTTAAAACATGTATCCAAAATGCAACTATTTTCACGTTAAGCAGGTCAAAACTTATTTATATTTTATTAACAATAGGCCTCTTGAAGTATTATATGAAATTAAAATGTAATATTTTTATTGCCATTCATTCCATACATTTCAGTACAAATTTGGTTTGATTTGTTACCAATAAAAGAATATTTACACATTATTACCGTCTAATGATAAAGTTGAAATTACTGCCACTAATTTTTCACACCACAACACTTTTAAACGATTTACATCACATTAAGAAACATATGATTAATTGTTTTATTAAATTAACTATTCAAAATGTCCACCATCCCATTCCCTACTAAAGAAGCTTCGTCGGTTGATAAAATATCGAGCAAAACATTTGGATTCCTTTGGTTTTGGCCAATAAACCATTAACAATATTTTTGCCTGGACCGAAATCACCGGGTAAGAGGGTTTGTACCCTTTGTATACATAGCTAAAAAATAATTGCTTTTTTAGTATTATATGTTCAATTCAACGGGAAACTACAACTTGTCAAGCCGTGCTTGGAATAATTCTGGTTGAATTCTCTTTCAGAATATATTTTTGATTTTTAATCGAACTTAAATGCACCCACTGACATACACTGAAATAATTTTCGTAGATATGTTGAAATCACATTATTGGTCGGCGATATTGCGACGATTGCCACATCCTTGGCTGATGTAGAGCATGATTCTAATTAAAAAAAAAGTTTTATTAATGTTTATTGGTTTATTTGTTGTTATTTGTTGGTTTATTCGTAGTAATTACCAATTAATATTGGCCAAATATGTATATTTTTATATTTATTAATAAAAACACAAACATTTGTATACATATTTGATTAATATTTGATATTGAATTGGTAATTTAACAACTCTGTAATTTTTTTTGTCTGGAAACCTTTTCTGTTTTTCATTAAAATGCTGTGAAGAATTCTTTAAATTTACGAAAAGACGCCAGAATCTTGTTAAATTTACACCAGTATCTAGATAACTTCGGAGTAACTTCCGTATAAAAATAAATTGCGACAGTTAAGGCACTTTTCTCTCCTTCATGTATATTATTCTTGCAGTGTGAATATACCTGAGGATAGTTCAAGACAGGACAAAATGCGTTTTCACGAACGATGTGGTTCTCTTGTAAAACTATCAAACAACAGCAGAACAGCTGAAAGAAGAAGACCTCTGGATGAATTCAACAACGGAGTAGTCATGACTAACAGACCGCTGAAAGACTCGGAATTATTTGAAATCAGGATCGATCGACTGGTTGATAAGTGGAGTGGCAGTATTGAGGTTCATAATACGCACATAATTTTAAGGTGATTCTTAAAGCTGTGCAGTTTTTTGTACGATAATTGCAAATTCATATTTGAAGTTACTTGAATCATTAAATTGACTTGGATTTTATAGTACTAGAATTGTTTTTTTGGATTGTTTCTTATTAATATTAAAAAGCCGCACTGCGTCGAGTATCAGTTCTCGATCTCTAAAGTTAAACGATGTTGGGCCGATTAATACCTAGAGGTTGTATTTTTTTCCTTTATTTGGGTTTTTCGCCACCATCTAAAACTCAAAAATATCAAAAACACCTGTTCTTATGTAAAGAAAGAATCGCTGGGTAAAAATAAAAAACCAAATGTAGACAAATTTCTCAGTGATTCTTTTTTGTAATAAATTTGCCTAACGAACAAAATTTTAAAGATATAAAAATGTTATAAAAATTTTTACAAACTGCTAAAAACTAGTGAAAACTAATGAAAACTAGTTTGTAAAATTTTTTATAACATTTTTATATCTTTAAAATTTTGTTCGTTAGGCAAATTTATTACAAAAAAGAATCACTGAGAAATTTGTCTAGGTTTGGTTTTTTGTTTTTACCCAGTGATTCTTTCTTTACATAAGAACAGGTATTTTTGATATTTTTTGAGTTTTAGATAGTGGCGAAAAACCCAAATAAAGGAAAAAAATATATGAACACGCCACAATCATTCAGATATTACCTAGAGGTTGACTGAACGAAACCGAATATAGGCGACCTCGACACCTGAGATTATTTATTAACCCTTTTGCTGCGTTCCCAAAAACAAGCCATTTAACCATGTGTGGAAAATATTATATAATTATGTTGGTAATTATATAGTAATCATAATATTATTTTATTATAATCATAATAAAATAATAATCATATTATTTTATTATGCAAAAGAATAAACGATGTTTGTAATCTAACTTTTTATTTTTAATATTTTTTGGGAAAACGAAATATAAAAAATGTATCAAGACAAGCACAAATTAATTTATCTCTAACAAATATAAAATAACAAACCCAAACGGTAATAATTATTTTTCATAAACATAAAATCCGTAATTCTAACAAACAACCAAACTAAACGAAAATATTCTTTTCTATCTAAAAAATAAGATCTAAAAACAATATAAAATTCTGTCAAATGTTTTAAAAAATAATTAATATTTTTGGTAATATCCCCTAAAACATTCGCCTAAACATAAGCCTGGTTTATCAGTACAGCATGTGCAATGATAAATTGTGCTCTTTTTTATTTTCTTTTGTGCGCATATACGACATTTTGTTTTTTCGTTTGTTTTTCCCTTTTCATTGGTGTTTGTTTGTTATTTTACTTGGCGTATGTTCAGGGTTCTGCCTCTTACATTCATGGGGTTTGTCTCTTTTCTCAGGTAAAAGTTTCTCCAAGACTTTTAAACGAAAGTCATATGAAGAAGATGAAATACGTGTATACAAATTTTCTTGTACCAGCCTATAGTTCTACGCTAAACAGGATAATATGACATTAGCTAATCCTGTCTATCAACGCCACCCATAAATTGGTTATATTTTACTAGTGCCATTGGTTTTTCTTTTTCCTGTCCTCTTCTGTTTTGAGTCATTATCATATCATTTTTGAATTTTGTAAAAATATACGTTATTTCCCTTTACCACTTACCAATTAAAACACCAATTAGGTATTTTGGTTTACACTTACCTAAAAAAAGGAAAAGAGATGTTCAAAAATAAATATATAAAATTAACTAAAAAAACTTACCTTTATTTAGTTTTATCTGGACAACGTCATTTGGAGCTCCTGTGCTACATATGCAATAAGTTTTCTGGTTTAGCAAATTTGTGGCCAACTCAAAGGAGTTATAAAAATTATCCACGTAAACGGAATGCTCGTGAGATAATTTCCCACGCAATAACTCTAGCACAACTTTTTGTGCGTGCCTATTACCACCGATTATATCAAGCTGACCAGTATAAATAAGAATTCGCAGTAATATTCCATCTGATTCCGTTAGCATGTATAATTTAATACCATGACGCCATTCCCATAAAACCATCAATTCATCCAGGGATAAGTCTTTTCCAGGGTAATATACTTGGACCATTTTATTATTAAAATGCGATCCTCTGGTGTCGCCGCTCTTCAATTACTGGATTTTTGAAAAATGCAGGCATCGCATATAATTAAATAACGATCCCGACTTATGCATTGTGAAAAACATGTGAGGTTGAACAGTATGGGTTTTTTCCAATAATCCTGGATTCGATTTATCTTTATTGAACCCATATCATGAGTAACTCCAATAAAACAAAGTAATTCTGACACAGTAATTTATTTCCATAGTGAAATTTTGAATCTGGATCGCACCAGTGTATCACTGGAAAAAATATCTCTGGTGCATAGCGATTAGTTTCCGTCACAATTTGATAAAAAAAATCATCATCAAGAAGCATTCGAAAATAATCGTAAGGTTCTCCATTTTCTGTCGACCAACAGTTTATTTTCTTTTGTAAATGGAATGTTAGTCATACCATCGCTACGTTTCTGCTAGGTTTTCAAGTCATGAAGTTCTTCTGGTTTGGTAATATTTTCATTATTTGGGTCAAACTGTACTTCATTCTCTGATGAATCCGCTAAAATACATCTAAATCATTAAGTTCAAAAAATACAAGAAACTTTACAAAAACTTACAGTAAATATTGTCTTCTCCAGAGCAACTGTCATAATAGTCTTCATCTTCAGTAAACTATCGTAAACTTCGTGTTACGTGCTGATAAGAATACAACATCCCGGAACGCGCCATACGCAAGTAGTAAGGGCGACCCGGGCGCACATGTGCGCTTTACGCAGCGAAAGTGTTAAACAATGGGACATTTTTGAAATTTAGTTGCTTTTGGGCCATTACTTGGTAGCAATCCGCCGGAAGCTACAGGTAAAGTACAGTCTACGAAATGCGAAGACGAGACATTGATTCAAAAAATTATCTCAGTGGGCGAGAAAACAAAAGAGATACTTAAAGTATTTGAAAGAAGAGGTATAATTTCGAACTCAAGCAAATTATACAGATCGATCGATTGGTCGGGCAGGACACATGGTGAAAATGCCAGAAAATGGACGAATGGGTAACAGAAGGATAAGTAAACCAACAACAGGGTGATGGGACAATGTAAGAAGATACTGAAGAATTATTGCAGATGAAAACTGGGCAAGGTTTATTGAAGATCGATCGGGATGGAGATAAAAGTTGAAGGAGGTCAGGCTTACTGGCTAGCTGTAGTACCACAAGAATAAGAAGGCTAAGTGAAGAAAACCGAGTCCTCCAGCCGCGTTCTCAAGCATCTTTATTTAAAAAAAACTGATAATTTTTCCGCACGAAATTAAGGATCACCTTAACAATAAAATAACACTAAGTTTCTAGATTTTATTTTCAGATGGGAATAACCACTCACAACCCGAATTCGCTTGTTTTTCCTGCAACAATGACCAACATGAGAAGTGGAACGATTATGATGTCAGGTTGCGGAATTCTTACGAATGGTAAAGGAACTAGACGGGAGTATGGTGATTTTAACTTGGACGAACTTAGTGAAGGTGATCGCGTTGGGATGATGAGAAAAGCAGATGGCAATTTGCATTATTTTATTAACGGATTGGATCAAGGGGTTGCCGCACAAAGAGTACCATCAACTGTGTGGGGTGTTATAGATCTTTATGGCATGACTATTAAGGTTCGTGCAAATTTTACCGTTGTCCGAGTATATCACATCTTATTCAAATAGGTGTCCATTGTGGAAAGAGATGAAAGGGAGGAACAAAATTTGATGACAAGAAAAAACACAAGAGATCAACACAGCATTGCTCCAGATCCACAACCCTTACCTGACTATTATGACAGATTGACTTTCCATTCAAACTGTGGCACCCACGCTGAAGTTATTAATAATGGGCGAACTGCTCATCGTCCTAATGCTTCTGATGATTTTAACAATGGTGTGGTACTGACCGCTAGACCGTTGAAGACGGGCGAATTTTTTGAGGTTAGATTAGATAAGGTTGTTACCAAGTGGGCGGGGTCTATTGAGATTGGTGTTACCACCCACAGTCCAGTCGATTTAGAGTTTCCATTTACCATGACAAACGTTCGGTAAACCAGTTAATGCTTGACTCATACTTCATTCATTCACTGTTTATAATATTTTAGATCAGGAACATGGATGATGACCGGGAGTGGAATTATGCACAATGGTACTATAATACAAGAACAGTATGGAGTTAATTTAGATCGCCTGCAAGTTGGTGATAGAGTGGGTCTTGTGAGGAAAGAGAATGGACAGTTACACTTCTTTGTTAATGGAGTTGATCAAGGGAGTGCAGCTAATAACGTTCCAGAGAAAGTATATGGGGTTGTAGGTAATATAAAAATAGAATCTTATTAAACTTCCTGCTCTGAAAACCACCTGTTTATCTTCTAGTTTATTTTTTATTTCCGGCCTGCTTAAGTCTTCTTTCTATTATTCCGGTGTACACTTTGAAACAAGTTGATGACAGGCATATTGCTTTATAAATGTCACTATTTAAACGTTTTTTTTGCAAATAGAAAGTATTAGGTTCAGTTACCAATCTTTTGGAATAATTTTTATTTTCTATGCATATTCTCCACAACTTTGACTGTATCCCTCACCCATTTTATCATTTCTTCATCAATAAATAATAATAATAAAGAACACAAGAAAAAGATCTAAGAATGTCAGGTTAAAAATAGGATATAAAACTGTGACCCAAATACAGAATTCAGGTGTGGTGGTGGTTAATGATTCTTATTTTTTTCTAAAAAAAAAACACGTTTATTTTGGGGAAAAGATAAAAATTGGTTTAGTCAAAGTATACGTCATCGCTAACTGCACATTTTCCCATCTCTCTGACAATTTATGGATGCCCTCCCAGAAAAACCATACATCTTTTTGAGGTGGTCTAGTTATCAAGCCATTTTTCGACATCTCCGTAATAGCCGAAGTTTTTTATGAAAAGTGCGTGAGACATCGATGAAAACAAGTGGTAGTCAAAAGGGGTCAAGTATGGAGAACACGGCGGGTAGGCAAGAGTTTCCAGCCAAGTGCAGAAATGGTGCCTCTAATCCCTTTCGCTGAGTGATGGGGCATTATCGTGCTGGAAAATGACGTTTCCATGTCTTGTAGCCCATTCTAGTTCGATCAATGCATTGTTGCTCATGGTTGATCATTTGTTGACGGTAGCGAACTAACTGCCTTTTTTCCAAAGCCATTCGGTATTGCGTTCGATGTTGATGGTTGTCCTGGGTCATCGCATTATGTTTTGCGTTTTGGGTTCTCGAAATATATCCTTTTTTTGGATCCAGTCATGATTCGATGGTCAACTCTCTTCTTTATGCAGACGACATAGTCCAATTTTTGGAAAATTAAAAGTGATTAAGAATCTCATGAAGAAATCCGAGGAGAAGATCAGCAAACAATCAAGCAAAATCAGCATCAATGTAAGCAAAATAAGTCAAGCAAATAAAGGACGATTAAGTATTAAAATAAAAGATGCAAAATGACGTCAGCTATCATGTTTTGAATACTTAGGTAACATAATACCGGAAGGTGGTAGAATGGATGAAGGTAAAAACAAGAAGATAACAAAAATGTATTGCACGGTGAATAACAATGAAAGGAGATAGATGAAAACTGGCAGTTTATTATATAGTAAAAGTTTCAATAATGCTATATAAATGTGATACTTGGCTCGTCCAACATAACCATGAATCGCCAATAAATACGGCAGAATTGCGATATTTCCGACAATACACCGACTAAACACAAGATCAGAAACTGATGTTAGAGAAATGCTGAAACAACAAGAAATCATGGCAACATTGGAAAATATACAGGTTAATTGGTTTAGTCACAAGAAAGACTGACTAGAAGGTAACTAGGGGCAGGTGAGACTAAGAAGGGGAAATGGGTAGAAGAGAATAGAAGAAATTAAAAAAAAACTAAGTAACACAGGAACCCTACATGAAATAAGGGATCGATAAAGAGGAAGATATATTTTGAAATTATTTTGAAAAATAATACAAAGTATATAGAAATTGATATTGATTTTTGCTATTTCGAAATATTTATAATTTACCCTCTTATATTAGTTAGTGCTTAACATATATTTCTAGATTTATATGGGCAAGCTGTGGGAGTCACAATCATTGATATGTACGATTATGCATCTCCAGATACTATCAATTCTAGTTTGTCAAACGCCACCCTTTATAGGTAAATATTTATGATGCTCTAAGTAAAAAAATAAACACTATTTAATATATTTTAGCGATTTAAGATTCCATCATGTTCATGGTAAAAATGCTCGCATAGTAAACAATGGTCTAACAGCATTAAGGCCCCGACCTCTGGCGGAATTCAATGACGCTATTGTTTTCTCCAACAGGCCTTTAAAAGATGGAGAACTGTTTGAGATTATTCTGGACAGTATTGTGGAACGGTGGTCAGGAAGCATAGAATTAGGTATTTAAATATTTTAGTAGGTTTTAGCATTGATCAATTTTTGTATTGGAATCTTCAGTGTGAAACTCTAAAAAAGAGATTTATCACTAAACACCGAATCACTTTTTTTAAGTTCTCGACACACGTTTCCATAACCATGTTAGCATCATCAGGATATGATTTAATCCTATTCTAAAAAGTGAACTATGTTCTATTTATATGAGAACCCTAATTGCTAACCTACTAATTACCTAGGAAGCGTACCACCTACCTAATGAAGCGTGTAAAAAAAGGATACAAGAAAAAAGAAAAAAATAATGAAGGGGGGAAAAAGAGAACAAAAGAAAGAAAAACAAAGAACCATGAAGTTTACTGACCCTTACAATAATAATTGAAAAAGTTGACTAAACGGAATACAGAATAGGTCCTTTACCCCAGTTCAAGATTTTCTTGCATTTTTCTCTTTGAATGCTTTCATATGCATCCAAAGCCCTATAGCCTATTATACTTTAACTAGTCTTAAATTGAGGTCCTGGTTTTTACTGAGGTAACTCAGTGATTCAATTGAGGTAATACATTAAGAGAGGTCGTGAGTAATCCAAAGGATAAAGTAGATCAACATGAAAAGTCGGAGATTTACGAAATTAGCTGTCAAGATTGTGGTTGAAGGTATATTGGGCAAAATAAAAGATCCATATTATCGAGATATAAAGAACACGTTGCCCACATTAGATAGGAGAGAAATAAAAAATCTTGTGTTGCCCAGCATGCAATCAAACATGACCACAATATAGACATTAGTAGTTTAAGACTGGCTAAAAGTGTAAATAACAATAGGGCTTCAAATAGATATGGCTTCAAATAGATAGCTTCAATAGTATTCAAATAGAAAAATACAAGAAAATCGTTCAGTCAACTTTTTCAATTATTAACGTAAGGGTCAGAAAACTTCACGGTTAATTTTTTTCTTTCTTTTGTTCTCTTTTTCTCCCGTTTTTTCTTTTTTCTTGTATCCTTTTTTTACACTCTTTAATAGGTAGGTATTACGCTTCCTAGGTAGTAGGTTAGCAATGAGGGTTCTCATATAAATAGAACATAGTTTAGTTTTAGAATTAGATTAATCTTCTCCTGATGATGTTAACATGGTTACCATGGTGACTGGTGGTATGAAAGCAGCATCTCTATCATCCATTAAACTTTCACTGTCTAAAACTAAAAAATTCTTCCAAAGGCCAAATTTAATGCTAAATATTTACTGGATGTTTTTTAAACTTTTAACCTAATCGATGACGATTTTATTCGGAGTAATAATTATTATAAATAATAAGATGGTGTTATATTGTAAAGGAGTAACAGCAGTTAGGCCAGATGACATTGAACTACCAAGTACTGCTACTGACTTAAATAAAGACACGTGGATGTTGAGTGGTTCCTCAATTATGATAAATGGAAAAACAACTAAAAATAACTATCCATGTGACTTAGATACTTTATCTTCTGGAGTGAGGTAGGTAATAACAGTAGAATTTGCAAGAATATACATAAAAATTTGTTTTAATAGACTTGCAGTGATGCGCTCTTCTGATAAATCCTTAGAGTTTTTTAAAGATGGTGTTTCTCAGGGTCCAGCTTGCGTGGTACCTCACTCTAATATATACGCTGTGGTTGATCTGTATGGACAGTGTGCAAGAGTGAGCATTCCTTGTGCTATACCGATGGCGCCCCTTGCCACAACAGGCATCGATACTTGTCCTAGGTAGGTTGAAACATGATCTAAACTAGTTAATTTTGAGCCTATAAGGCGAATACATTTTAAATTTTCCAAAAATCCATTTTATTCTTTAGTCAGTTGTTTGTTTTGTGGTATACACAATTTACTGAGCCTTTGTGTTTGGTATAGAACTCATTAGGTTTTGTGTTAATCTGTTGAGATGATTTTTTAATTGTTTTGCTTTATTTTTGGAAGTAGCTGTCAATCTTTTTTCTGGTGGTCTTCTTATAAAGATCAGGAGTAATAAAGTCATTGGTTAGGCATTTTTAATGATACAAAGTATTTTTAATTGGAATTTCTGTATTGGACTTCGATGCTTTTATTCGTCATTTTCTGTCATCTATATTATGTTAAGGTTGGAGATGATGGCAATGCCATTGCTGTTAATTTGATGTGACAATATAATTGCTACTTGTGGGGAACATATAATAAAGTCCTTGTGCAGCAGTACACATTTTTAACACTATTTCGGAAAACAAAACATATATGCCCGGTTATTTAAAGATTCATATATGATAGATTGCATTCTATGCATTTTTTGCAGATCTGATACATCGGTCTCACTGCAAGCAACCAGCGTTCTACATCCTAACACTGAAGTTGATCTGCATAGATTCTCTGAGTATCACGACAAAGGAGTATTTCTTAGTGAAAATGGTCGAGTTGCCACAAGGTCTAAAGAATACAATAGTAGCATCGTGTTCAGCAGCACGTCTTTGACGAAAGATGAAATATTCGAGGTTTCCATATTAGGTTTGTGGAGGCATATGGCAGGAACTTTAGCTATTGGCATCACTGAGACTCCCCCTAGTTTAGGATCCAATTCGTTCCCAGCAGATTGCTGTTATTTAACAGGAAACGAACTAAGATACAAAAACCAACTGTTACAATTATTCACGCCTAGTTTTAACTGGCTTGCAGTCGGTGATCGAGTTGGAATTTTACAAACTCAGGATTCTGCAATTAAGGTATGATCTGTTGTACAATGTATGATTTTATTTAACAAATTTTTCATTAGATTTTTATAAATGGGGAAGAATTACCATTGCAATTCCCAGCCATGGGAGAAAACGTTTGGGCATTGTTTGAACTTAAAGGACAATGCTGGGAACTATCTGTTACAAGTCACAAAGCACCACCTGCATCACCAATCAACAGGTTTGTTTTATTACAATGTGTACAATTTTTTAACATACGAGATGCGTAAATAAACTAATGAGACTGGTGGCGTAACATTCGATCTTGCAATTAGCTTCCTCTTTGGAGAAGAGGCGAGTTTGAACTCCCTCCTCACTTGGTGATCCGTAGCAATTCTTTTCGTGAAGTGGTTTTTTCTGACTCGTTCTGAAAATAAGTGACAATTTTGAACAACGGTGCGCTATCAAGTTTTGTTTCAGACTTCGGCACTGTGCGACGGAAACTGTTGCAAAACTTCAGTAGGCCTGCGAAACAGTGTTTGTCCGAGACTCGATTGAAGATGAACCTCGCAGCGAAAGGGCTTCAAAGGGCAAGAAGTGATGAAAATCATGAAGTGATGAAAATCCGGGATTTTATGCCTTCTAGTCGTCCGTTGACGGTCAGAATGATCGTGGAAGAGTTGAATTTGGCTCACACAACCAAATATTTTGACCAATGAATTGGGCTTGAAGCGAATCTGCGCAAAAATGGTTCTGAAAACCCTTTGGCAGAATCAAAAGGACAACAGAAGGGAAACATGTCTTGACTTTTTCGGTCGGATTGAATATGATCCTGATTTTCTGCAACATATCAATATTGGTTATGAGCCTTGAATTTTTGAATATGACCCTAAAACGAAGCTCCAGAGCCAGGAATAGCACGCTCCAACCTCTCAGCGACCAAAAAAAATTTTCGCCGAACTCATTTTCTGTAAAAAAAATAGCTACGAACCACCAAATGACTCTAAGCATATCGAACCCGTACTGAAGGCTCATCAGATGTTGGCCTGCTTCTCGTCTAAAGCGAAAACCAACGCGACTATGTTTTTATATATTGTTTTCAATCATTGAAATACTTTATTAGAACTGTATTAAAGGAAATATTTAAAAAATATTCCTCAAATCGTCCAACATCAACTGTCTTCTTTAAAGCCCTTCTGTATCCACGCCACAGTGGATAACAGTAGGGTTAAACTCAATTGAAGGTAAATAGCTATAACTCGCCGCTCTGGCCATTCCCTATTCCCCTATACTCCACCTGGGAATGCTTCTGGTGGTTTCTACTCTTTACTGTTTAGTTAAATATACAAAAACATATTGTTTAATAACAGGTACTTAAGAGTTCTTTTTATAATTTGTAGTACCCGTCTACAAGATAGTTTGGAAATAGTGATCGATCAGGAACAGGCACCTGCTGAATTAGAAGAATGTGTTGTAGCCGTCAGCGATGACGCTCAATCATGTAAGCTAATTTCAAGATTTATTTTACATCATCATCATTATTCATTTAACATGGTGCACAAGATAGTTTTGGGAAGTTTCAGTCACAATTGGGCTCTAGTAGTGATATAATTTCTAATCATATGCTCTTTTTTACTTATATTTCATAAATATAAGTATCAAGGAGGAGTTCTTGTTAACAATGTGTTCTATTTCAAATCAAGAAAGTGTTAAGTCTTATTTGAAATAAAATGAATACAAGATTAATATGCATATACCTCAGTGTCAAAGATTGTTAAAGAAAAAGGTGACTTATCAAATACAAGACATTACTTACTTAGTTTTATTTGTACTTCTGGTACAAAGTCGCTGTCAAAGCCTGCAGAATATCCAAAATCGTGTCGATACTTTCAGATTGTATCAGTTTCCGTTTTGGGAATAGGCAATATATAGCAAATACTAGGACTAAATCGGATGAGTATGGAGGATAGTCGAACAGCACGATACTTTTTTTAGCCCCATATAATAGTTCTTTTGATCCAGCAAAATATTTTATCAGCAACACATTTGACACATGACCTAACATATAGAGAGAGATCATTAAACAACAGCCATTTTTGGACGTTAGCTACAGTTCAAACTATTTGTGATGGGCTTGGACATGGATTGTCTAGTCATCATTTCAAAATGAACTCTCATTGTTTTATGTCGTTAAAACTGATAAAATGCTAGCGCCTTTAAATTTCTGGTGGTAAAGGCTTAAATGTGTTATATAATATTTGCTAGTTATACAAAGATTCAGTCAGTCACCTTTTTGAGTGGACATACTGTGTAAAGTAATCGCAACTGTACTTCTTCAGCAAATGGACGTTGTTACGAATTTCATGAAAACCACGGACGAAATATTGAACTACAATCCGACAAAATAGTCGCCCGAAGAGTAGCATCATACAACCAAGGTGTTGTAACAGTTACACCAGCTTTACAGTCAAACAAAGCAGTCCAAGTTATACTGGAATACTTGGATGCTCGCTGGCAATCCTCCATAATAGTTGGAGTTGTTGCCGGTCCTTTAGAGAGATTAAGTTTGCCAGTAAATGCGCTGGCAGTAAAAGGCTCCAGCTGCATCATCGCCAATGACTGGATATCAATCAATGGTGTTAAGGTAATTTAACTTGTGATATAACCATAATATTGCATTAATAGTTATTTCATAGGGTCGATCAAATTATGGTCAAGTCTTAAACACTTTAACCCAAGGGGACTCCATAGGAGTCATGATTACAGACTCTAAGTGCTTCAAGTTAATCGTCAATGGAGTCGAAGAGCAAAGTTTTCCATGGTCATATCCAGTAGGACAGTCCGTATATGCGCTCTTTGATTTATATGGACAGTGTCAAAAGGTAAATTTTGATATACACATCTTGCCTAAAAAGAAACTAAGCTGTCGATACTTTTTATGCGCTATTCAAAGAAGTAATGTTTATTTCAAAAATCCCTTAAACTTTTGTTTCAGAAACGAGTTTTTTAATGTTTGGATGAGCTTTGCGTTAGTTTACATTGTACATTTTCGTCATTAAGCAATTCTTCATCCCACACAAGAGATTGTTATGAACAAGGGAAAATGTTTAAGTTTGTCTGTCACAACCAGTTGGTATATCTGGTATTATTTCTAAGGTCAAACTTCGTGTCTGAACCTGATTATTCTTATTAAATATATTTATCTCCCCTTTCAAAATAAGTTTTTCGGATTAAAATGTACTTTTTGTCTTTTTTCGTTTTTTTTTTTCTGTGGACCTGCAGACGTCGGTGAGCTTTGACCTCTTTCGCCTCCAATCAGAGTTGCTCAGCAGCATCTCTTGTTACATGGTTCTGCCACCATATTTTTGGTCTACCTCCATGATTCTCCTTGGTATTCGGCTTTCTGGCATTTCCGCACCGAGTCCCTCCCCTCTGAGTCGCTGAACCATCATCTAGTCTACAATATTCATATCATTGTATAATTGTTTTAGTTCGAAGTTATATTTGATACTCCAATGTCCATTATTATTCACAGCACCAAAAATTATTCTGAATACTTTCAAATACTACAAGCATCCATTCGATTTTCTTTGAGAGAGTCCACTTCTCGCAGCCATAACTCACTACTGGTCGGATGAGTGTTTTATATATCTTAACTTTCGTGTTGGTTTGTATGATTTTTGCCTTATTGAGTTTAAAATGATGTCGACGAAGTGATAATTATTCTGAGGAAGTATACAAAGCGTGAGGAATGGTATTTGTCATTTTTTTAACCAGTTCCATCTTTTATTTGAATAGTATAGGAAATTATTTTTTAGATACGCATTTTGAATGAGCAATCCAAGCCGCCTGAAGTCTCCTCATCTAATACAGAATGCGAAAAAGCCGACTTGGAACTAGGCGAAAAGGAAAGAAACGAGAACAACTTAACTTTACCATTACCAAGTACAAGTTTGACGAGTTCAAGCACCGTCCTTAAAACATCCCCCACCACTAGTCCATTGGTGTTATGCATGTTTAAAGAAGAATGCGAAAACTTTAAAAAGAAGTTGCTCCTTCCTGGTAATCTTTTTCTTATTACCTGATTTTTGATTTTGTATTTTTTGCCTATATTTCTGAATTTATAGACTATTATTTCTCGTCTGACGAAGCGATATGTTATTGCCAAAACTGTTATCGATATAGAACTCAAGCCGATGAGAAGGAAGCTAAAGAAGCCAAAGAAAATGTACCTATGGGTTGGGTAAAATTTCCGTTGAAGAATTTGGAAAATATTGGTTCTGATAAATGGCATGTTGCTTATTACCCAACCAAAATAGGTGCGGTCAGATGTATTTTGGACAAAGGACAACCCTTGACAAAAGGTATTTCTCTTTTTTCAACATTCAAAACGATTAAGTCCATATTGATCTTAGATTCGCAAATCTAACAATTTAGTTTCTGAGATATTCGCAATTATGAAATTTTTCTAGGTTTTGTTTCCTAGGTTTTCGTAAATGTTTAATAAAATCGCTAATCAATTTTAAAATATTGATTGTATATATATTTTATTATTTAATTGAAAAAAGCGTTTAAATTTCCTGTAAAAAGAACACATTTACTTCTATCTTCATGGGTTTCTTTAATATTTATTTGTATTATCATAGATACTTATTGAGTTCATTTCAGAAGTTCTTTTGGCTCTAGATGCCATCGCGTTGGCAAACCTATTATATCTATTATAGATGTGTACAGTTTTTGATGTTGTTCATTGACATAACTGAATCAGTGCTAGACAAACTAGACAGCACAAACTTTTACAATTTGACTGGAATGTTTTGGTCCATCCACTATAATGGGAGGGACCTTGTTCCATCCAATTATCATTTCTTAGATGGTAAAAACTAGTTTACTTCCTTGGAAGACTTGAAAAACCACCTAGATCAGTTCTTTAGTAGGATTATGCAGCTACCAGAAAGATGGAGAAAGGTCATCAAATAAAACGTCACATAGCATATTGATTAAATATAATTTTTAGTAAATAGAATGTTTCTCAAAAAAATGTGCAGAACTTTTATATCAATCTATACTTGCTTCTTTGCCTTCAATATTACCTTAACATTAGTAAATAACGTCCTGGTACTACAAGAATTTTGATGTTATAATTAATTATTCTGCAGTTGAAGAATTTTATTTATTTCCAGGTCAATCTCAATGGTGTAATTTTACGGGTCAAAAAGGAGACGATGTCCAGATAGTATTCTACCCCTCTTTAGAATCATGTACGCCAACGCCTTTCGATATAGGTCATAATAAGAAAATATACACAAATTTTCAAATTTACGTCAAACCAGGCGCCTATTCAGTGGCTCGTGAAACAGACCTAGTAGAGTGGAGCACCAAGGAATCGGGAGCTCTGGTATTACATTCACTTCTTCTCCAAATTAAATAAGTATACTCGTATTATTCCTTTTCTACTGTGATTTTCATTTACTAGTCAATATTATTTTTATAGAAGAATGAAGTTATTATTAATGTTGTACATTGATATAGATGGGTGATGAATCTTATTTAATTTCTCAGAAAGTAACTTAAGTTTTAAGTCTTTGAATTATGAGGTTCTAGATGCTATGAATTCTTAGGATATATTTTCTTCTGCAAAAAGTTATTAAAATACTTTCAAAAGTGATAAAGGCAGAGATCCGGTAGATATAATTCTTAGGACAGAGGTTCATAGAGACCATTCACAGAGGACCAGTAATTGTTTCTCTAGAATTCAGAAACCTGTGAGCAATCAAACTGATAACAGAACACTAACGCTAGTTAAATTATGCTTTTGCAAAGCTTGAAAAAGCTTTCCCGTGTTTTGACCAATGATCTAAGAATCATGTCATTATATCTCGTATCATAACGCCGATGATTTTCATTTTTGTTCAGTTTATATAGCACACACTTATCAAACTTTTTGTACCAGCCTGATAACACTGATAAACAAAAATGGGTTTTTAGCGACTTGAATAAACATGGTGACCTTTATCTAGTATCGGCTCGTGGGTTTATAAAATGGGAGGGCGTAGAAGAAAATAGTGTTGCTGAATATTTTTTTTGCTTTCCCCTTCCTCCTTTTTACTTTTCGTGCTATTGAAACTCTATACAAGAGGTGAACTAGAAAAATGAGTTAAAGGAACGAAACTGAACGGAAATAAAATATGGTGTTTTGCATTGAAAAATTGTTTGTGTTGCAATAAACATAATTTATTTGCAGTTCTTCTCAATTAAAAGATTTGAATTAAAATAAGTCTGGTTTCAAAATCTAATAATGATATTAACATTGTTAGATAAGGGCGCGTCAAGACACTGCAAATTAATTACTCCTTGGTAATTTTTGAATTTTTGTATTTAGTGTGAGGTATATACTTAATTTTGTTGGTTTTGGACTATTAGATCACCTTCATTACTAGTGCCTTCCTTTCTCAGTTGACGCTGTTATTTATTACAACGTAAGTTATTTTCATATATTGAAAGCTCTATTCATTGTGAATTCATTCTCAAGAATTTGATAATTATACCAGGTGTGGCGTATAAGGGGTGAAACACGTTTAATTTGGTAGAAAGGTAAGAAATGTTTTATTCATGCGTCATCGCTATCTGTACATTTTTTGAGGTGGTCCAATCATCAAGCCATTTTTCGACATCTCCGTAATTGATAAAGCGTTTCATGGAAAGTGCGTAAGACATCGATGAAAACAAAGGGTAGTCGGAAGGGGCAAAATCTGGCGTGTACGAGGTAGAGCTAGAGGGCCCAGAGAGCCCAGCCAAGTGTATAAATGGTGTTTGACCGCTTTCTGTGTGTGATGGGGCGTTGTCGTGATCGCATTCTGGTCGCTTTTCGATTGGTTTAAATTGATCATTTGTTGACGGTATTATCTAGTTCACCTAATTTCAGAAACTCATGGTGCACGACACCCTTCTGAATCCACTAAATGCACAGCATTGTCTCCTTTCCAAAACAATTCGGTCTTGCGGTCGATGTTCATAGTTTTCCTGAGTCAATCCATGATATATTTTCTGCGTTTTCGGTTCTCGAAATATATCAATTATTCATATCCATTCACGATCCGATGCAAAAAAGTCTCTTTTATTTGGAATTGATTTTTTTGCCGAGAAAGCAAAACTTCGCTCACTATTTTTCGCTTTTCCATCTGTCTGTGGTTCAACTGAGATAGTACTCATTTTCCTGCCTTCTGGATCTTTCCCATAGCATGCAGACGATCACAAATGGTTCGGCGACCAACATTTAACCTCTCTGCCATTTGTTGTTGAGTTTACATATCATCTTCTTTTAACTATGCTTGCAATTCGGCATCAAATTTTTTGGTTGACATGGGCATTCTTTGTCTTTCAAGTCGAAATCACCACTTTTGAATCGTCTAAATCAACTAACCACAACCCACAAGCGCCTTGCGTTAAGCTATTGTTACCGTAAGTTTCTACAAATATACGACGGTTTTCACTCACGTTTTTCATTTGATTGATAAATAAAAACCGTTCGTGTCACAAACGAACTTGACATGTTTACCACACGAAAAAAATATGACGCTAACTCAAAATTGTTTAAACATCAATGGCATTTTGAAAGGTACTGTCGTAGCAACAAAATAACATAAGAGCGAACTGCGAAGAGCGACTGCGAACCGACTCTTGTTTCCAGCGCCATCTTAAAAAAAATTAAGAAGTACTAACCGCCACACCTGGTAATACTGGTGTTATTGAGAACACTCAATGTGGTCCACTTATTCCTAAGAAACTTATTTATTAACTGTAAACGGACATCTACTGTAATCTATCTCTTATTGAGTCACCCATCTGTTTCTGGATTATAACTAATGCATTGAAATATAAGGTTTTGCATTGGAAATGTAACAGAAAGTACATATTTTGAAATCTGGAAGTGTATTAGAATTTTAAAACAATATTGTGGAGGTATTTTTACAAAGATACTTTATACAAAATACGATTTTTAGCACATGTATACTTTCGGGTATTTCCGGCCAAACTATAATTAAACCTTTTATAAAGTACCTTTATACTTCCGTAATTTTCTAAATATATTTTAAATATATTTGAAGTAGTAGATGGCAAACCTCTTGGTACGTTTTTTAAATATAATAAAAGATATAAATTCCTAAGAATTGTAGTGTAAATAAAGGTTTTATTTCTGAATAATTTCACTAAAACCTAGATACTAGTAATAACATATGTAGATTACATGACTAAAGAAATAAAAATAAATAATTATGAACATGTTTTTTTCTTACATAAAATAAATAATTATATTTATCCCCACACTCGGACGTTTTGATCCCAACTACAACTCGCAAGAGCTATACCGCTAGGAGCCACAGAAATTGAGGTAACTCTGTTATCATGCCCAGATAAAGTTCCTAAAACAATACGAGATAATAATTCCGATAGATAATAATGCTTGGAAGATATGAGGGTGTTCTGAAATAATCTCGAACTTGACCAGGGAAATGAATTATTAGAATCGTAACGAGGTGCGTAAATAAAGTAATGGAACTGGTCGTGTAGCGTTCGACCTGGCAACACTGTAGGTTTTCTCATTGGCGCCAGGTACCAAAACTAACTGGCTTTATCATAGAATATCTGTCGACTTAGAAGATATTCTCCCACGGTTAAAATAACCGTTAAATTGAAAAAAAATGAGAAAGGTTCACGAACATAAAATTATTTTTAACTATCTAACAATTACAAGAAAGCTTTCTGTATCCAACAGTTTGGAAAAGCCACCTTCACCATTGTTTGGATACGCCATTTTTTCTAAAGAAGTTTTCAGAACACCTTCATAGATATTTTTATATATTTCATTAATCCATACCATTATGAGTTGTTTTTAAAGTATCCCACATATGAACGTTATTGTCATCAGAGCCACAGAATAATATTCTGCCACTGAAAGATAATGCACAAGATGTGAAACCGCTATTTGTTGGAGGTTTATATTGAGCTATTTGTTGGTCAGCTCTTAGGTCAAATATGCGCGCTGACTTATCTTCTGATCCAGTTGCAAAAGCATATCCGTTTGGGTGAAACTAAAATTAATTATATACAGAAGTGGTTGAAAAGGAATAACCTTTGCTTGGGGAATGGTACTAGTCAAATTATTTAGCTATAATAAGTTTATCAGTGCAGTATAATTGCAATAATCTTTCTTGTGATGTGAAAGGTAGTGATTATTTCCTGACGGCCGTCAATCCCGAATTTTTGAAAAATCTGCGAAAAAAAGGAGTGCTCTCTTTTGAGGAATGCTCTCAATTTCTTGCCGGATTATTGTTTTGAGTTGTTGAAGTGTATGAGATCGGTATTGAGAATAGCCATGTTTACCCAATCGGAGTAGTCTATGGCCCCGTCTTGTTGGATTAACCATCGTTGACCTCATAATGTTGAAGCTGAGAAATGGAAAACGTGGGCAACATTTCAGAATACCGCACAGAATTAACAGCTTCTGCTCGCCCATCTTCAAAAAAAGAGCTTATGATTCCTGATGAGAAAATCGGACATCAAACCGTGACCTTGGCCGAATAAAGATGTTTTTGATGGAGTTGGTGAGGGTTGTCGCAACTCCAGTACCTGAAATTTTGCCTGTTTACATAACCGGATGGGTGAAAATGCCTCATCACTCATCCAAAGATAGTGGACGATATCCGTATTTTCCTCAGCCATTCCCAAAAAGCCGTCGGGCAACAACATCGTTTTCATTGATGGCCTGAACCACTTGGATTTTATAGGGGTGATGATGAAGATCAAACCTTAAAATCCGTCGAACTGTTCGGTCTGAAATTCCGAGCACAACGCTTTGTCGACGTGCCGATCTCGAAGGACTTTTTCCCACAGCTGCTCTCACCCTATCAATATTCGCGGGTGTATGCACTCTTCTCACAGTACCACCTTTCCTGTGTGCGGTTTCTCGAGTGTTCTCAAAGTTTTCAACCCACAACTTAGTCGAATTAATTAAGGGAACTGTGCGATTACAGTGAATACCGAAATGCGTACGAAAAATACGGTGCTTCACAGCAAACGCTGGTTCGACCAGTGTTCCATGGTAACTGAAATGCTTTAAGTTAAGGAACACAACGGTGACCCTGGCAATTGGCCCCGCCAACTCCCCAGGCCAATGGTTTACAATTCCAATGTGAACGCCGCAAATATGCGGGATTGACGGCCGCACCATGTATATGATAATGATTATCCTTATATAACGATCCGAATATAGTGCTACTAGTTTAGATACAAACGGAAAATATCTCAAACCATGGCAAAGGCACCATTTTTTTAACAGTTTACCACATTTTTTACAATCGCATACATACCCAGAAATATTAAATAAAGGGTGTCCCAATAGATACTTCCGCATTTCCTTTTTAAATAAAGTCAACCATTTTAGAAAAATGAAATGGTGGTTCAGTGTCACCAATAACATTAATCTTCTACGGATTGTTAGATTAGACTTTGCCCTTGAGGAAATCCCACAGGAGAAAATCGAATGGGGTTATATTGCATGATCTTACAGACCACCAAATATCACCATTTCGAGAAATGAGCCTGGCAAGAAAACGTGTTGGTAACAAATTCAAAGTTTCCGTCACCGTATGACACGTAGCGCCATCATCATATTACCGAGTGGGTATAAAGGTTCTATAATTACTCGAGGATTTTCACTTAAATCCTAGGATTTTGCTCGTTTACATAAACCGTGAGGTGGAAATGAGTTTCGTCGAAAAACATTGTTATTGCAAAATTCTGCATTATTTTTCACTTCATAAGTTTGCACAGTTGTAAACGTCTTCAGTCGTAAAACGATCCTTAAGGGAGGATCCCTTTAGAAATTTCAAAAAATCGATTTTTTATATTTCGAAAATATAATATATTGGCAAGAGGAAAAATAAAAATATTAAATATTTACGGATTTATCGCACATATAGTCGATATATCGCGCCGTAGCCCCCATATCGCTAGCCAGGTACAACAGTCCACATCTTGGCCTCTGAGATGCGCAAACGAAAGAGTGAGTGGGTCACTGTCTAACAGAGACACAGAACGAAGAGTTCCGCAAATGTACAGTACTTAACCGATGTTAACACGCATGCACTGTTTCGAATGAGCTCTGAGGTGTTACGCCGTTAGGCGACTGCGTATCCAAATCTTAAAGGCTGATCTGTAAATATGGGCAGGTAAAAAAAGGGCTATTCAATTACAATATGATCTTATCTATTACCGGGGTGTTTTGGAAATTTAGCTGTGCTGTGTCGTTGTTATTATATGACTATTTCTTAAGGATATTGTTGTCTAGTAGGTCTAATTTTTTAGTTTCCTTTTCTGAATTTTCTGAATAATTTAACATTGTTTATAGCTTTAAACTGATTATTTTTAATACGATGTGTAAACATTCCAGTGCTTTTTATATTATTTAAGATATATTTTTTATGTTCTTATATAATATCACTCAAAAAAATTCTACAAAAAGACATTATCACGGTAATCAATTTACTGATAAAGAAGGATAAAGTTTCGGGCCGAGTACAAGTGTATTTATGTGTATAGTGCAAATATAATTATTGACACCTATGTCAAAGTTTTCGCCGAAACCATCGATGAGGCGCGAGTAACGAGACACAACTGGAGGAGCCTTTCCGAGACAAAAACAGCTCGTACAGCTCGAAAACAGCATCAGCTCTGTAACTCAAAAAGTTATTGATCGATTTAGGTGAAATTTTGGGAGGCTTTTCTCTATTATTGGAAGAATATACCTAAAGTTTTAAAGATATCGCGTAGATAAACTACTTTTTTGGATAAAAATGTCGAAAAAATAAAACAAAATTTGAACATTTTTTGTTTTAAAGCTTACTAAATTTTAAATTTAAGATTTTTTTAAATAGTTTTATAGGTTTATTCCTCCCGTGCATATATCAGAAACAGAAGGCAATTTATCTTTTTCAGTTTCAGATGAATAGAAAAAAAAGTGAAAAATGCAGCACTTTTGGTCCTCGCGCCAATGATGCGCAAAAAGAAATTTTACTGTGTCAGCATTGTGTAAAAAAATATATACAAAGATCACATAAAATGATGTTAAAGCTTTAAAATGATACAATTATTTTATCACCTTTAAAAACACTTCTGAAAAATGACTCATTTTGAATCGTCTAAAGGGATTTCCCCCCTTAATTCAATTGTCTTGTCTGTAAATGACACATGCGAGATGTACAATTTCTAATTGAAGTCGTTGAAAAATGGCACTAAATTTAAATCCCGAAATACCTATTGGGACACCATAACCAAACAAAAAAATGTATTAATTTTTGAGTTCTAAATATACAGTAAGTATATTTTCAGTTTTCTGACAATTTCAAAAATTATTTCTTTGTAGAAAACCTGTTGATCTGTTTTAACTAAGTGGTGATTGTTTTATGCATTTGTATGTATTCTTAATAAATTTAACTTGATATGCAATACATACACAAACAGAATTGACATCAGCTGTGTGACCAAAGAAGGTCTGCTTAGGTTTAGTATCTCTTATATCCCAAAATCTGCAAGTTTTATCGACGCTTCCTGTAACAAAACTATTTCCATCAGGTGACAAACTGATTGAGACTACGTCGCCGTTGTGGGCAATGAAATCGGATATTTTTCTTCCTGTTTCTAAATCCCACTGACATCTAAAATATTGTCCTTATGTATTCTATTGGAAATGAGTTAACTTATAGTTATGTTTACGAGCTTGCTTAAATCAAAAAGTACCGGAATTGTTTTGAAAAATATTCAGTTTGAAATAAACTATAAGCCTAAGTTCTGTAAACAATTTATAATGGAAAAAATAATTTAACATTGGTATTACCCCATAATTAGGCAACCACGAATGCAAGCAAAGTGTAAGAAAGCTAAAACAACTTTAAATTAAAGTCAACATACAAATATCAGAATCTGCTCTGCAACCGCACATCTCAAACTGGCACTCTTTTTTTTATTACAGGGCGCACTATATTAAATTTTGGAAACTGTTTTCTACCACTATTAATTTTTCTATAATGTCTATGTCAAGGGAAACCGAATAGTTTTAGAGATGCTGGCAACTATGGTCTGACAACAGTTAAAAGCGTACCACTGTTCATTAATTTTTGTTTGCTAAGGGTACTTAAACCAATATGGCCGTTTTATGCCAATATGGTCGTTTATGCTCTACTGAAACGTAATTTTTTTCTGTTCAAAACAATTAATATTGGAGACTGAAAAAAAAACTTGCAACTTAATAATTATTAGAAATTAATAAGAGAATAATTTTAATACTAATTATCGAACAAAAAAAAAGTATAACAATGGTGAGGATTTGAACCCCAAACTGTTACGTCGGCACGCAATAAAAAGTTTAAATTGATGCCTTGGATACACGTGAGATGGCGCTTCCGCTTAACACAGTTTTCATCGTTCCTTGTTCTTAACCTCAATAAATAGCCAAATCTTACTAGGCTACCATGGGTCAAGGAGACGGCCCCCAAAACTCTAAAAGTGTCCCTTCAGGGTCAAAATTAAATAGAAACGGGTAAGAGCCAAGAAGGCTAACCCAAAAACCTGGTTAAATAAGTCGAAGAAGTAGTCCCTTGTAGGTTTGGAGTACCTTATTATTTATTGTCTTAAACTAAAGAAGTTAGAGTTAAATTAGTCATATACTACGCGACAGAAAAAAGTTGTACTTTAAAACCAAATTTTATACATACTATTGTGAATTACAGATACCGATTTTTTAACCAATAAATAAATTTTATACATTCGTAGGTTTTACTGTATGAATCTTAATAGTTTTTGATTTAAGCAGGATATAATGTTTAATACTTACATTTTCATATCTCCTGAACCAGTAATGATTGTTTTATCATTGAGAAATCTACAGGAGCTCAGAAAACCATCGTATCCTGCTAGTTCTCTGGCCATTTTTGCAACACCAGATGCATCTCTGTTGTTTAAATCATATACTGTACACATATTATCCATACCTCCACAAGCTAAGGAAAACTTTAATATAAAAAAGTGATATTTTACTTGAGGGGTATATTACCGACAAAATTCCCAGATGGCGCAAAAGCTACACTCATCACCCAAGCTGATCTCAATGGTATAATTTGGACCTTGTTGCCCGTGTATGTGTCCCAGATAATGAGTTTACCATCTAAGGATCCTGTAACGCAATGTCTACTATCTCCACTGTAATGTACAGAGTTCACCTTATTCAAGTGCCCTTTCATCAATTTTCTGGTGATTAGTTTCACCCTGGGAACATCTCCGACACTCTGACAAGCATTGGTCAATGTTGTATCAGCACATTTTTGCTGCAGCTCCTTTAGATAAATACATGAATATATGTGTATGTATAAGATAGATTCAAACGATTCAAGGTTTTACCTGTAGATTGTTATATAATTCTTCTACTTCTTTTCTAAGTGCTGCCGCTTCTGGATCAGATTTAAGCCCCATAATTCAACAAATTCGAAATAATACTAACAAAATTACATCTATAAATTATCTATTCTCTAGAAGAGTAGGGCGCAATAGGTTCAAATACTATTTTTTCTCCAACACAGCTAATCTCATTACTTAAATTGAATTAACATGGTATTTAAAATAGGAATCCCTATTTTTCCGTTATAACCCAATTTTCGATATTGATCAGAATACTTGAAGTATTATTTTATTATTTGATTTTTGAGTGATCCAACGTCATATACATGGGATCTTTCAGCAAAGATTTTTTATTTTTCGTTAAAGAAAATGTACTTTTTTTGTTGAGTTTGAAATGAGTAGTTGTAATTTCTTTTATAATTCCCCTTGAGTTTGAAATTGCCTCGAACATTTGTACATTTCTCTAGCTAACTGTGCGCAAACATTTTCGATGGTGTTTACATTTGTGAACCTTGTTGACCAATCTAAAATGCGAATATTCTCCCGTTCAAAACAGCCCGAGCATTCTCTTGCTGAAATATTAAAATATTGTTTGGCGTTGTGTCCAATAGAAGATATCTGTCAAACGAACTGTCAGTTTGTGCGTCTGTAGTGTCAAAAGTATCAAGTAGTGTTGTAAAAATTCGGATCTTTTTGATATTCCGATTATACGCATTGGGAACCAAGAGATATGTGTATTCATTATCCAGATACGTATCCATATGATAAAATATTAAAGAAATAGGCTAGGCAATCTCTAAAAGGAAGGGATACGAATAGATACTTATTGAAATGTTGAGTTGGTGACGGGCGTTACGAATTCGGATTTGTTACATACAGTATCTTCCCACACCATAGGCGTTCTATAACCATATGAATGAAATGTATGAAAAATAAAATACTTATATTCTCTGAATTACTGCAAAGTATATACATTATATAAAATAAGTAAACATACCATTTGGTTAAATAGCTAAAACAGTTAAATAAAATATTTTTAGGTTATAACAATTAAATAAAAAATAAAATCTTCCTCTTTGGTTTGATAAGAATAGTAAAAGTAAAATAAATATACTATTCTTTGGTTGAATAGTAAAACAATATACAATTAAGCATAAGTAGCTCTACATAAGTAGAACAAATAACTAGAAAATACAAATATCAATAACAAAAACTAACTTATAAACAGATATTCAAAAATAAAATCATATGCACATTTTTTGGAGATAGTCTATTTCGCCTGAGATTTGCTAGTTGGCCAGCTTTAGAAAATAGTCTTTCGCTTGGCACTGACGTAGCGGGTACACAAGCATACTTTTTATATAATTCCCATAATTCGGCCATCATAAATTTATACCTTTTCGAAAACTCCATTGAGAAAACTCCAAAGAGATTTACCACTAAACACCACATCGCTTTATTTAACTGTTCCACGTGTGTTTCGCTAGCCATGTTAGCATCATCAGGATATGATTTAGGAGAATAAATCATCTCCTGATGATGCTAACGTAATTAGCGAAATGCGAGTAGTACAGTTAAATAAAATAATTTGGTGTTTGGTGGTAAATCTCCCGAGTTTATCGAACACTGCTGCATTGGTGAAATTACATCCGATTTATTGCACAAACTCATAGAATATTTGAATATATATTCAGAACATAATGTAATTAATCATATCTGACAAAAATATTATACCTCAAATGTGAAACTGCCTACTATTTTTATTATTATAATATAATTATTATAATAAAAATATCTGTTTTTGTCTGCTAGTATATAACAAATCAATATCAATATTTCCTAAAAGCATGGAACTTTTTATTTCTGATATTTTAATATGTTGCTGTTTATATCTAATCTTTGAATATGACTTAATATATTTTACCAGATCGCGGTTCAGCTTTTAACGATGATTCTTTTAAAGGAACGTACGAATTAAAGTAAAAGAAAATGACGTTTAACCGTAACTTCATTGTCGAAAACCGCACCTAAAAACGACCATAGATAATGTGACTTTCTCTCTGTTGCATTATAATAGTTTTGACTTTTTTTTGCCCGTAGAATTTTCAGGAAATACTTTTTAAACGGATTTATTTATACACTGCATTTTTAAAATATCTTTCGCCAAACTTTTAATTTAAAATATAGATTACAATCATTTTTAACAAAATTTAAAATTCTTTTTTCTCCTTTCTTTTGAGATTGCTCCAAAGAAAAAAATTAACGTAGAAGGATCAGGTTAACGAGGAGACCAAGAAATAAAGGATTACCTTCCTGAATTGTAAGATGGGGAGATTAAAGGTTATGATTTGAATAACACCCAGTGATATTTTGTCCGTGTGAGCTGGACTCTCGTGAAATTTGAACTACATACTACGTCAGTTAATTCTCTTTCTACGTCATTATTTTGATGTAAAGATCTGAGCTGAGTAGTAATGACACACTTACAGTTAGGTACATACTTACAATGCCACACTTACAGCACACATTTAAGCTTACATTTAAGCTATGCAATGGTGTTTTGTTACAAGAATGAATCACAACATAACAGACTAGACTAAAATCGCTCAAATATAAATACAATAAGTCCTTTTTTGTTCGATTACCACAATGGCTTGCATTTAAAATTTCTTCCACATTGAACACACCGTTAATGAATAAGATATTGTGCATTGTAAGACGTTTGCTTGCGTCAGAATCAGTGGCGGCTCGTGAGGGAGGGCGCCCCTACAGCATTTATCACAGTAAACGATTTGTCAGGGCAAAACACCATATTTTATTTTATTTTTATTAACTCATTTTTCTGGTTCACTTCCTGTATAGGGTTTCAATAGGACGAAAAGTAAAAAGAAGGTACGGCAAAGCAAAAAAAATCTTCAGCAGCACTATTTTCTTCTACGCCTTCCCACTAAAAATCCACGAGCCCCACTGGTGCCTATGTATACTTCAATAACTTAAAACAATCCCTTCAATAACTTAAAACAATCCTGCAAGAAATTGACAGCATTCCTCAAAAAATGTTGCGTGACGTGATGGAGCATTTCAGGAGGGGCTTGCAAGAATGCATCAACCATGATGGACACCATCTAATCGATGTTATTTTCAAAATAATTGAGAAAGCTTAGGAAATTGAAAATAATCACCGGGGGACAAATCTGGAGAATAGGGAGGCTGTTCAATATCGATCTACTACCTTTGTGTTTTTTAGTAGTAGAATTAAGTGTATTTTGTAACCCACCATATAGTATTTTGCCGTACAATATTTAATAGGTACTTTTACACTATGAACAGTTTATAAAATTATTTAATTAGACATTTTTAGGTAAATATTGTTAAATATTTCCATAGGGCGGAACTGAGATTATTACTATTGTAGAAATAAGTGGTCCATTTCAACTGGTGAGCCGTTAGCTTTCGATTTCTTGGATGATTGCTGCTGCTACTTCGCAACCTTTTACCTGTTTTTGTTACTTTTTTCGGTGTTTTAACTGATTTAAGCATAAAGAGTTTTTTTCGCTTTTACCATAACAGTGTTCGTCGCAACTACAATTGGTCTAAATTCAGTTACACTAGTGCTGACTTGGCGAAAAGATGTCGCGACTAAATATCTCATGTCTATTAGTTTTTATTATTTTACTGAATCAGCGTAAGTCTACTTATACAACAATAACTAATTATTTATTTTTGAAAATGATTTTTAGTTTATCTGATATTTGGCGAAGATGAATTTTGTGAAAAATCAAATAGGGGAGAAACCGAGTGTGAGGAAACAGTTTCAAACAAGTACATTTACATAAGAGACGAAAACATTGATGATTTAGGTAATCAGCTCTTCTATATATTATCACAAATGAATAATAATGGTTATAAAACAATCTTTAGTATTTTTTTTTATTAAATTTATGAAAAATGGTTAGGTACTTTCTATAGTTTGTAATTTTTGTCTGTCTCTATGTCACCAACTTTACGTTGGTGCCAACACTAATCCATTTCTACATATTTCTCCCTAACGCAATTCATATTCCTTAAATCTAACAGGATTTCATTAAAAATCCAGTTATCCCCTCACTTTTGTTTTGTAAATGTACTACTCTACATGAACACTCATGGCACTTCACTGGTCTCTTATACTAGTGTCACTGTCTACTTCATAACTATTACGCACAAACTGATTAACAGATTTTCTAATATACACTCCTGGACAAAATTAACGCAACAACATAATAAACCATACAAATCGCTATGTTTGATTAATTTTTTATGGACATTGATTACATTAAAAGTTAAAAAAACATTTTCGGATACTTTAAAAGTCAATTAGCTACAATATGTCTGTATAAGATTTAAATTAAAATTATTCTTAAGACCTAATAACAAAATCGTTGAAATTATGAATGAAAGAAATTAGTGGTTCTCACTGGGACACTAGTAGCGTGTGTTGCCTCCTCATATTTCTAATTAAATTTTGGATAAAATCTTGGGGGATTTGTTCCCATTCTGTGATAACTGCATTTTCAAGTTCCCTCAGGTTTCTAGGTGTAGGAATATGACGTTTCACATTTCTTTTGAGGTAATCCCATACATGTTCGATCAGATTCATATGCTGGCTTTTTGGTGGTCATTGCATAATTAGTGTACCAACTTGATTAAGATAATCGAGTACCTCCTTAGCCACGTGAGGTCGAGCGTTGCCTTGCATAAACAAGAAATTGGGTCCCAAAAAATGGCCGAAAGGCATCACATGTTCTACTACAATATTTTCAAGATAATAATCAGCCTTCATGGAACTCGTACGCACAGCAACTAATTCTGTACGAGCATCAAAGCCAGCCCAGAACATAACAGAGCCACCGCCAAATGGAATCCTTGCAGATATATTGCAAGTAGCAAACCTCTCTCCTGGTCTTTGCCATACTCGCTCACGACCATCTGGATGTTTTAGGTTAACCCTAGTTTCATCTGTGAAGAAAACTTGTTTTCGACCATCCACAGACCAATTTTAATGATTTCGAGCAAAATCTAAAATCCTGGCAACTCTGTTCTCTCTAGTAAGCAAGGGCGAAGTGGCTGGTCTCCTATTACCTAATCCAGCTTCATTTAACCATCTTTTAACTCAATTCTTCTATTGGAACCTTTGGTGTGAAACACTAAACTTGAAGAGATTTACCACTAAACACCAAAACACTTTTTTGAATGGCTCGACGCACGTTTCCTAACCATGTTAGCATCATCAGGAGATGATTTAATCTGAATTCATCTTTTAACTGTTCTAGAGGAAATTGCGACATTGCGGGTAGCTTCGAGTTCGTTTCTCATCATAGAACTAGTGGCAGTCCTGTTTCTTAAAGCATATTGTCTAAGAAAACGTGCATCTCGGTCGTTAGTGCATCGTTTTCACCCTTGCCCTGTCCTTCTAGAGCAAGCTCCTACTTCAGTCAAACGTCTTACCATACGACTTATTGTAGAACGATGTTTGCCTAACAAATTGGCAACATAACTTTGACAATGTCCCTCGTCCAATAAAACTAATGCTCGCACCACCTCGTATTCAGTTAAATTCCTTGTTCGATTCATTTTTCCAATTTTTCAGAGTCACAAATAAAACAGTCTGCCATAAAAACGTAATACTTTCAAAAAATTAACAAATTATAAGCTTAATTTTAAAGAAAATCTATTGCAAGTATTGCATAAAACTGTTTATAATATGGTCCAGCTCTATTCCTTATAAGCTCATTGACTCGTCAAAGCAATAATACAATAGCGAAACAAGATTAATTACCACAGTGGTGCTGAATGATGCACCGAAATTAGACGTTTCCCCACTGATATCCAGAATCTAAATCTTTGTAAACTATCCCAGCCTGTATATCTCGTATTTGCTCTAAACCCATTTAATTCAAGTTTCAACGCATGAGTAGATTAGTATCTCTCTTAAATTACGAAGAGCAGAGTGAGAAACAAACTGTTCTCCAAAACGTCGTTTCGCTTACTGAAGTATCTTTACGCTGTTATTTTCATATAGTCAGTCGGCCAGAAAAATGGTTCTTGTAGTGTATTAAAGCTTGAGCTTTTTGTATTTTTGATTTTATTTCTGTGGTGGTGGTTCAAAATTTAATTTCGTATATTTTCTTCTTGTAATAATTTCTTTTAATTCTATAACTATGAAAATATTACTTCGAAATATATTTGTGTTATTATTTATAAATAATATTTGTGCCATTCAAACAGGTAAATAATAAATAAGAGTAAAAAATTATATTTAAGATATATATTTTTACATAATTTTGTAGTTTTTGAAATAATTAAATCGAATGTTAGCAGTCACGTACACAATTTTATTTACTCGAGCTTGCCGGTCTGCACATTTGTTTATTTACTGGTATTTTTAGTTTTATGGTATTTCTCATAATCTTACAATGCATACATTTTTGCGTGGTTTTGATTTTTATGTATTTTTTAATAAATTCGTATTTTTTTTTGCTGTTTAGCAGACAGGAAATCATATATGATAAAGTATTAATTGTTAGTGATGTAATCTGAAAGGAATAAATAAGCTATATTGCAGCTGTGCTTAATAGAGCTTATTACTGCATCATAATCCAGAAATATTACCATAACATCTGCAAAATATTGAAAATGTAGAGAAAATAAATTATTTCAATGGCTTTTACAGTATCTTTTTACTAGCTTCTATATTTTCTGGGTCAAAAATGATAAAGATTCTTTGAAATAATAACTGTTATCTTTTTCAATTAAGCAATTCATTTAATAAGACCAATGTAGTTTTATAAATTATGTTTTTGTAGATGTTCTAGTCTTTACTGTTGCCACAAATGAAACTGATGGATTTCAAAGGTATCTAAGTTCTGCGAGGACATTTGGCATTGAACCAATTGTTCTTGGAAAAGGTGAAAAATGGAAAGGGGGACAGAATATTAAAACCAGCCCTGGAGGGGGTTGGAAGGTTAATCTTTTGAAGGATACTTTAAAAAATTACGAAGACAAAGAAAATAAAATAGTATTATTTACTGATGCTTATGATGTGATATTTATCGGAAAATTGAGCGAAGTTGTTAATAAATTTAAGGCTACTGGCGCTAGAGTATTATTTAGTGCTGAACCATATTGTTGGCCTAATGTAGAACTGGCTCAACAATATCCTGAAATAGATAAAGGCGAAAGGTATGATTACTTATTTCAAGCAAAGTTTTACAGTTTAGACAATATAAAAACTTATTTCAGGTTCCTTAACTCAGGTCTTTTTATTGGTTATATCCCAGAAATTAGCAATATTTTAAATAAGGCTGAAATTCAAGATAATGGGGATGATCAGTTGTATTATACACAAGCATATTTAGATAAAGAATTTAGAGAACAAAATAAAATCAAATTAGATCACTCAAGTGAGATTTTTCAGAATATATTTGGTTCAGCAAGTAAGATTGTAAAAAAATGCCTCTATTTCAGAAGTAGTTTTAAGAGTGTCATTATTTTAGATGATTTGGAAATTATAACAGGAAATGATAATGATGCAGGAGTGGAAACATTTTCTCTGAAGAATTCAAAGACAAACACCGAACCCTTAATAATCCATGGTAATGGATTATCAAAGCTTACTTTAAATTATTTAAGCAACTATTTACCAAATGGTGTATGGAACTCAGTTGATGGTTGTACTAGTTGTAAGAGTGGTGTAATCAATCTGGAAAGAATCTCAAAATCAGAATGGCCAGTAGTTCATTTGTCACTCTTCATAGAAGTAAATACTCCGTTCATTGAAGGATTTTTAAACAAAATTCACAGACTGGAATATCCAAAGGATAGGATGCATATTTTTATTCATAATGCTGTAAGTATGCTTTTATATAAACATTTATTTCTCAGTGAAAGTTAATTATAGTATAATATTTGACCAGAAATGCCTCTCAGTCACAGTTAATCAAGTTGGGTAAATATTTTCTGGTTGATTACTCACTAGTCAGTAGACTTTCAAGAAAAAAAAAAGTTTAAGCACAAACCAAGGGGTTAATTGATAATTTATAATTGTTGTTTGGAGTGTGGTTAGTTAATGAAGTATAAGATCTGGCATTGCTTAGATGAAAAATCACGCTTTTACGATTAATATCTCTACTCTATGGTGCACATACATAATTGCCAATTCATAACTAAATAATGAAGATTCTGATGTTTCTTACAGATGAAGTATCACTCTGTTCATGTACAAAAATTCACTGAAACCTATGGATCTGAATATTTGTCTTTGAAAGAAATTAAACCAGAGGATGGTTCTCCAGAATGGACAGCCAGAGATTTATCATTGTAAGTATGGATAATTTTTTATTTTCACCGATATTATAATCGTAAAGTTCAGTCAATCTTATAAATTTTGTATTGTAACATGTCCCTTAGTAATTACGAAGCTTTAAATAAACACACAGTAGTATTGGAGATAATAGAATTGGAAGGGTGAAAGTAATTTAATATTTTATTTGATTAGTTATTTTATCTCTCTGTAAAAAAGCTGAATATGTCACCTAAGGTTTTACTTAATATGGGTACCTATACAATATATAATCTCTATAGTTACTGACAGTCTTTGCCCATTTCTCTGGCAAACGTTCTATTCCCTTTTTTTATAACATGAGGTTGATTTTGAAATAAAATATTCGTCGAGTGCAGTTTTGTTAGCTGTCGCTGTGGGCAAAACTGGTTGTCCTGGTGTTGACCATTGATTTTTATGTGGATTGCTGTATAGAATCCACTTCTCATCTGCAGTAACAATTTGTTGAACAAAATGATCGCTGTCTAACCTGGATAAAAGTATACTGCATGTGGTTACATGTTGAATTTTCTTTTTGATATGGCACTCACACTTTTCTTTACACTTTGTTCAGTTGTCTTAAACACCGTTGTATTGTGGACCATGAAGTTTTAAGCTTTGTGACTAATTTGTGGATGATTTGTTTAGGATCAACTTCAATTTCAGCCAACAACAGATTGTTATAAAAATCAACGGGTCTTCCAGATTTTATACTTTTGCAAAGATTGAAATCATCATTTTTACATGCTGACATATTCCATTGTCCAAGGCTCTAGAATAAACAGCATTAATGGCATTAGTGACATTGTTATGCTTTTGAAACTCATAAAGCATTAAATGTCTATCCAATATGGAACTTACCCAGAGTTTGCTCTTCTAATCTTATAGGGTTAATAAGCACATTAAATATCAATATATGTAACTAGAATATAGGTTATGTTATATTAAGTAACATTATTGTCAGTAGATGGCAATGCATGTTCAATTTGATTATCTCGTACACTACTACACGTCGGGTAAATACCAACCTAGTAATTATTGTATCTTCCAGGAGCCAATGCTTGGCAAAGAACTGTGATATATATTTTGCTGTGGATTCTGTAGCCCATTTGGACAATCCCTACACTTTGAAACTTCTCATTGAACAAAATCGCACTGTGGTGGCACCCATGTTGGTAAGACCTGGAAAAGCTTGGAGCAACTTCTGGGGAGCTCTAACAAAAGATGGATTTTACGCCAGATCCAACGACTACATGGACCTCGTCTATAATAATAGAAGGTAAGTCTTTCTCAACATTTTATTCTAACATTTTGTGAGAGTTGGATATATAACAAATGTTTTACACTCAATGTTACTAAAGACTGGTTTTTTTTATTACTGTTGTTTATAATTTCTACTGAATACTGAACAAGGAACCAAAAATCTATCACAAGTCAATTAAGGATCTCTAATCGAACGCTATGCTGAAGTCAGTTTTGAAAGATCTTCTGTCTATGGAGTACATGTTGTCTGCAGTACATTCATACAGTCCAGCATCCATTTGTGTAGCAGGATCAATTTCAAGTTTGCTTTTTATCCTGTCTTGACTTATTTGCCATTCGTGAATCTAAAATATAATGTTAGAAAGTATTATTTAGTTAATTTAATAATTATTACATAATGTGATGTTAAATATTGAATTTTTGTGTGCCACAAAGACAGGAAATTGTTTCCAATGGTGCTATGGGAGCAATATCGGGGGAATAGGTTGGTGATAATTATACACCGCACCGTATATTAGGAATCGAGCAGTGGTTATTAATGTATCATGATCAAAAAGTAAGGTGACTTTCGTTTTAAAATTCGCGCGCGTTACGTATTGATATAACCATTTGTTTTTTTAAGTTGGTGTGACTGCCTTTGAAGATCATTTTGCTTTATTTAGTTAGAAATTATAGTGTCTTTTGTTTAAGAGTTTTGCCGCCGATTTTTTAAAGTGGATTAATTTATCGTGCGAATAATTGCAATTTTGTCTATGAAACGAGATTTCGTGTGCTGATGCATTAAAAATGTTAGAAAAACGTCTTTTTACTTGTATACAGGCATAGTTTTCCAGGTATTAACCGCGTCAGATATTTTTAACGTTCATTCGAGTCGGTGTGTGGTCTTTTCTCCTTTTTTTCTCAGTTTCTTACCGCTCACAAACGCTTAACTAAGTTACTAACATCCAATCCATACCGAGCACGGGAATCAAATCCGCTATTTCGGTATCCGATATGGGCCGCGCTCTAGGCACTGCGCCAAAGTGGCTGGTTAGTGCCACTGTTTAGTGTTATGTTAAGCAGGCATTACGTCGATAAAACTATGTCAAAAACAAAATGTACAAGTGATATAATGACTTTAGTGATAGTAGAGAAACAGTTGAAGATGAACCTCCTTCAGAAAGGCCTTTCACGTCACTTAATGAAGAACTTAATGAATGAACATTATCACTTAATGAATGAACATTACCAAAATCAAAGATCTTGTACTGAGTGATCGCCAATTAAGTATTAGAGACATCGTAGATATTACTGGAAGATTTGTGACACAATTCAGAATGTTCGCATAACAATAATGCACCATCCCACACTGCAATAATTATGTGTCAGTTTTTCGTTAAAATTCAAAGAAATACCGTTCCTCAGACACCATATTCACCAGATATGATACGGTGCGACTTTTCATTCAAAAGAGTTCGCTCAAATCTACTCATGAATAAGTTGGCTAACTTTTTCGTTAAAATTCAAAGAAATACCGTTCCGCAGGCACCATATTCACCAGATACAAATCAGAAATTAAGTATAAAAACTATTTTAAAAACTGGAAAACAACATTGGAATAAGTGTATTGAAGTGAGGGGGAATTACTCTGAAAGAGGCAAAATAAATTTGAATGAACAAATAAATGCTTTGTACTTTATTTAAAGAGCCACCTTTCTTTTTGATCATAGCAGTAGGTTTCATACTCATGAGTTTTCAGTGTTCTTGAATATCTATCAGACAAGTTTATTACTAGAGTGTGGGTTTTTGCCCCAGCTTGGACCAGGTCACTGTTTATCAATGTACTTGGTCATAACTAAACTTGAAAAGATTTACCACTAAATCCCAATTCACTTTTTTTAACTTCTCGACGCATGTTTCGCTAACCGTTTAAGTTTCGCTAAGATGATTTAATCTAATTCTAAAACTAAACTATGTTCTATTTATATGAAAACCCTTACTAAAGAAGCGTGTAAAAATCATGAACCGTAAAATTTACTAAGCCTTACATTAATAATTGAAAAAGTTGACTGAACGGAATAGTTCCTTTAACTCGGTTCATGATTTTTTGACATTTTTCTATTTGATATTCTATTTCATATGCACCCAAAGTCCTATTATTATTAACACTTTTAATTAGTCTTAAATTACTAATATCTATATTGTGATCATGTTCGATTGCATATTGGGCAACTCAAGATTTATAATTTCTCCTATATCTAATGTGGACAATATGTTCTTTATATCTTGTCAATATGGATCTTTTTGATTGCCCAATATACCTTCGATCACAGCTTTGACAACTAATTTCCTAAATCCCCGACTTTTCATGTTGATCTACCTTATCCTTTGGATTACCCAGAACTTCTCTTAACTTATTATATTGTTTGTACACAACCTTAATGTCCACTTTTTTAAAAAAATTGTCTAGCCCTTTTGTTAATTGGGCATCAAATGGTATTACCATGTTTTTATTTGTGTTCTGATCCTTTTGAAAAGTCGAAGATTCTTTCAATAGTTGTCTAAACTTATATTTCTAATTTATTTATCTACAATGCTCTTATTATAACCATTTACTTTAGATACCTCCCTAATTAATTTTAATTTTTTGTTATTATTAGCAATTATTAATTATCTTTATTTAAAGAAAATTAATTAATCTATTTATCATAAAATTTAAACTAGCCTTATTACATAAACTATCTTATTTTGGAAGTTGTGATTTGAATCGTTAGGAATGTATCTCGAGGTAGTAGTGTTTTTTCTAAAAATATCAAAATCTAGCCTATTTTTATTGTTTCTACTGACTAAAACATCCAGAAATGGTAAATTATAGTTATTTCATCTAAGTTTTAATTTTTCGAATTGAAAATGGCAAAAACGTCATCCACATATCTTAACCATATCTTCGAAAGTAACTGAATTCATGTTTTGCCTCGGTTTCAAATTTACTCCTGAATAAGTTGGCTAAGAACGGTGACAGAGGATTGCCCATTGCCGTTCCTTCTTGTTCGTAAAACCTGTTAAGCTGAAAACAATTTTGCTTCATACATAATCTTGTTAAGGAGATGTACTCAGAAACAATCTTGTTATTAAAACCGTTTAACTGGAGTAACTTCCTCAGGTATTTCAAGGTATGTGGAATCGGGACACTCGGAAACATCGATGAAACGTCAAAGGAAACCAAGACTTCACCTTCCTGTATTTGGTTGAGTTTATCACAGAACAGGAAGGTAGTTGGTTTGATAGATTTTCAAATTCATTTGTTAATCAATTTGCCAAGTTATATATTGGAGAATTAATAACTGATACAATTGATTTCGTTGATTTTTCTGCTTTATGAATTTTTGGTAGAGCATACACTTTTGGATTAGAAACATGTAGTTTGCTTTTCAGAGTTGGAGAAATAAGGCAGTTTCAAGATTTCAATGTATCTGACTTCGTTAATCATTTTTGACAATGGATTCCTAGGTAATCGTTTATATGGACCGTCTTAATTAATAAAAAATAATTTTTCAACGCGTTCAAAGTAATCAGGTTTGTCCATTACTACAACCTTATTTGCCTTATCTGCTTTTGAATAAAAACTATCCTTCTCTCGAAGACGATTGACAATTTTAGAAATATTTGACATTTTTTTACTTTTATTTGAAATATTTTTTGCAATTTTGCTTTTACATGACTCTCTCTAAAGAAAACGTTGGAAGACTCCCGTAAGTGTCTAATACCAGTTTTAATACCGGCTACCATATCCTCCAAAGCACTACGAGATGTCGGCAAAGCAAAATTGAGGCATTTATTTAAAAGATCTAATTCTGGATTGTCGGACGTCTGAGTTGAAAGATTTTCTACTGCGTTGATGCTCTTTTCTGGAATATGTTCTTTCGACTGTTCAATTTTGAGCTTTTTTTGAAGCTTTTTTTGAGCTGTGAACATATTCCAACATTCATCTTCTACATTAGTTAATTTTTTGTAAAGTTTGTACGCCTGAGTTTCAAGCACACTCCTTTTACCATACAAATGTTTGATTTCTAAGTCAAGCCATTTTTGTTTTGCAAAATTAGTTTTGTCACATGTTTTGGAAGATTTTGAAATCTTAACTTTTATAAAATTGGGGAAATTTTATTAGTCTGGCATAACTTAAGAAACCAAATATCTGCTCCAATAAGCCTAATTTTAGTAGTAAAGATTTCGGTAAAGGTTTCTTATTTATTAATATTTCTTCTGCATTTATTATTTCTTTATTTAAAATATTGTTAAAGATAGAAAAGCTATTTGAATTCTTTACTTATAGTTTCAGGATATTCTTAAACCCAAATCACTGATTCATTTCTATAAACCGCTATTTTTGATTTCAGTCATTTCCGTGAGCTATGTGCGGTTAAACGGTTGTTGTTTAACCGCAAATGTGTCTTAGTCAGTTTTAGTAAAATGTTACTGGTGCCTTGTGTCGCGATATTGTACAGACCTTGTCATGAGACAACAATGGACATTTTAATGGGGTTTTAAATATAGAGGGTCAGATTTGTATGTTATAAGTGATGTGAATAGGGCATGCGAGTTTCTGTATGGGAAGATATTCGGTATTATTGATGAATGTGTGCCCCGATCTATCATCCGTAAGAGAACATTTCCGGTGTGGTTTACACCCGAGATAATAAAAGCCATAAAGCGCAAGCATAGACTATTCAAAAAAAGGAAAAAGTCAGATTCGCAGCCTTTACGGGAACAATTCAATGTGCAACGAACTTCTGTTAAGAAAATGATAATGATAAACAAAATCTATCTAAATAAAGCTGAGAATTCGATATCTGATGATCCTTCATCATTTTGGACTTACGTCAGGGCAAGGGTTTCGTCGGATTCCCTTCGTGAATTGCTCACAGACGGAGACTGTGAGTACTCAGACCCTAACGATATTGTCAACGCCTTTGCAAAGTTCTTCAGCGGCGTTTATAGACCTCCGACTGATCGGAACATGACCCCACATAGTGATAATTCCAGCTCACAGGTAACACTCGACTATTTATCTGATGATATGATAATGAGGGCACTGAAAAGATTGAAGAAACGGTTTGTTTGCGGACCTGATGAGGTACCGTGTTTTTTTGTCGGAGATTGTGCTCCTGCGTTATTGAGGCCGTTATCTTTTGTGTTTAATTTGGCAATTTCAACCAGCGTGTTCCCAAAAGTGTGGAAGGAGGCAAGAATCGTTCCGATCTTTAAGAGGGGCGATCGTTGCAGTATCTTAAACTACAGACCTGTGTCGATTTTGTCGCCTTTTGCTAAAGTATTTGAGATGTCCGTTTATGCGTGCATATTCAGTCAAGTTAAGAGTGTAATATCATCGAGGCAGCATGGATTTTTTGCTGGTCGGAGTACGATTAGCAATTTGGCTTGCTTCGCTCAGTTTGTTGGTCGGGCTTTGGATGATGGTGGACAGGTCGATACGGTCTACACTGACTTCTCTAAGGCCTTTGATCGAATGGATCACTCCATCTTGCTGCATAAATTGGCAAATTTTGGATTCAGTGACAAACTTATACTATTATTTGAGTCATATTTGAGCGATCGAGTGCATTACGTTGAGGTACGAGGTTATAGATCACCTCAATTTACCGCCACGAGTGGGGCCCCACAGGGCAGTAATCTTGCTCCCCTTATTTTTGCACTATTTATTAATGATATAGTAACACATGTTTCAAGCAATATTTTAATGTACGCAGATGATCTGAAACTATATAGAAATATAAATAGCAACGCTGATTGCTTTATGTTGCAGAACGATATTGAGGTTGTTGAAGAATGGTGCAACATCAACAACTTGCCGCTGAATTTTGGCAAGTGTTATATCATGTCATTTGCGAATATTCAGAATGTCACGCATTTTGATTACAGCCTGAATGGTGCAATTATTGAGAGGGTCGGGATGTTCAGGGACTTGGGAATTGTGACTAAAATGTTTTTTTCATCTCACATTAGCCACATTCGGAGTGAGGCAATGAGAATGTTAGGATTCATCTTTCGGAACTCGGCAGATTTCGTGAACATAAATACACTCAAAACTCTGTATCACAGTTATGTGAGATCAAAGTTGGAGTATGGTGCTGTAGTATGAAACCCTTTGTATAACAGATACAAATTGCAACTAGAAGGTGTCCAGAGAAAATTCGCTAAGTTTTTAGCATTCAGACATGATGGAAGATATCCGACGAGACATATAGATCAGAATAGTCTCCTGTTGAAATTTCAAATATCATCGTTAGTTAGTCGCCGAAAATATTTACTTCTTCAGTTCATCTATAAATTGTGTAGATCCCTCATTGACTGCTCTGAACTTCTATCTGTGGTGGGCTTCCACGTGCCTTCGAGGTGTATCAGATCCTGCCCCACCTTTCATTTACCCTATGCTAGAACCAACTTCATGGTCAGGACACCTCTATTTCAGGCCATGAAGCTCTTCAATGATCTGTGCTGCGATGTTGACATTAATAACGTATCTGCAGATCGGTTCACGAGGTTTGTCGCCTTGGAGCTGTTGCAATAATCGATAATAAATTGTAGGGATCGTTGTTGTAGCTTTATTTAAGTTTGTTATATGCGCATTGATTTTGTCTTGATTTTCTTTTTTTTTTGTTGCTTTTTTTTATAAACTGTCTCAAATGGATTTATTCTGTCAAACAATAAAGGTTATTATTATTATTATTATCTAAGTCTGTTATTATATAAGCATTGTTTTTGACTTGATTTTCTTTTTTATCTTTGTTATTTTTTTTGTGAATTGTCTCATAAATGGATTTATTCTGTCAGACAATAAAGATTATTATTATTATTATTATTATTATTATTTAAAAGACGTGCGTCTACGAAGGCTATTTTCTCTATTTAGCCACATCGTGTCATCATTAGAATCACTCAGTTTGACAGCACCTAGATGCTCGTCGGTGTTGCCTTAGAGATATGGTGTCTGGTAATTGACTTTTTATAATTGAACAGTTTTATCGATGTTCTGGAAGGCATTTAAGATATTTTATATAGTTTTAGGGTGTCTGGTAATTGACTTTTTATAACTGAACAGTTTTATCGATGTTCTGGAAGGCATTTAAGATATTTTATAGAGTTTTCTGATATCTGAAATAGTAATATTAAATGTAAGAGATTATGTGGTAAGGTGATATTACGGAGATGCCTCTTTGACCAACGCAAAAGTCAGTTTGCTGTTCAGACCATTCACAACTAGATGGATTGAAGCAAGCAATCCACCAGCACCACCAATTCAAGCGGTCTGAATTAACCAACAGAAAGGACATTGCGTTCCATCGAGACAATGCTAGACCACACGTGTCTTTGGCCATCCAGACACCTAGACACCTTAACAGGGATGTTTTCGTCTATCCACCGTTCTCTCTCTTCCCGAGCGTATGCCCTCCGACTACCATTTTAGATCTTTTTAAAACAGTTTATACGGTAAAAAGTTTACCTCCTTGGAAAACTTGATGATTCACCTGGATCAGTTGTTTAGTCAGAAACCTCAGAAATTCTATGAACGCGGGATTATGCAGCTACGAGGAGGAAGGTGGTCGAACAGAACAGCACATACAATATTGATTAAATCGGAGCTTTTGTAAAAAAATTGCCTTCGATTTCTTTCAAAAAATGGGACGAACTTGTGCGTCAACCCCATACTAATCCGCTAATAAAGGGTGTCAAAAATAGGTAATTAAAATTTTGGGCCGTTTTTCAACGACTTGACGTAGACATTTTATATCTCACATGTGTCATCTAGAGACCTGATAATATAAAAGTTGTACAAATAAGTTTCCATCGTTTTCTATCAAAAATTAGAAATTTATTGTGAAAGAACCGTACATAACGTTTTATTCAAAATATTGTCCGTCACTAGCCACTACTTTTTCTCATCTTTCTGACTGCATTCGGATATCACGTCGGAAGAACTCTTTATGTTTTGAGGTTATCCACGAATCGACCCAATTTTTGGCACCTTCATGTGAAATAAAGCGCTGCTCAGATCGAAGGGGGCAATGTCTGGTGAATACGGCGGGTGGGGTAGGACTTCCCAGTTAAGTGTTTTCAAATAGGTTTTGACCGGCGCCGCAATATGTGGACGAGCATTATCATGTAGTAGAGTAATTTTATCGTATCTGGAGTAGTAATGGGCGCGTTTTTCTCGAGTGCTGCACCAAGCTGATCCCACCAAATACACAGCATGAGTTTTTTTCCATGAATATTCGGTTTGGCTGTTGATGTTGAAGCATGGCCAGATGGTCCCCATGATTTTCTCTTCTTTGGGTTATCGTAGTGCATCCATTTTCCATCACCAGTGACTATACGAAGCAAAAAAACCCTTTGCCTGGCAAGCAGCATTTCACTCATGCAAAATCGGCCTTCAACGTCTCTTGGCTTCAGTTTATATGGAACCCAATTTCCTTGTTTCTGAATCATTCCCAACGATTTTAAACAATGTGAAATTGCTTGTTGAGTCACTTCTAATGTTAGTGCAAGTTATTGTTCTTTTTGCGTTTGGGACGAATGTTCCTCCAATAATAATTCCAATTCCGTGTCTTCATACACTTTCGGCTTTCCACTGCGTCCTTTGTATTCCACGTCAAACTCACCGTTTTTAAACTTTTGAAACCACTCATGACAAGTTCTCTCTCTTAAACCAGCCTCACCATATGCTTCTACAAGCAATCGATGCCCCACAGCTGCAGATTTCTTCAAATTAAATAAGTAAATCAAAGGTTCCCGGAAATGACACTTATTCGACATAAAACTTCACATTTTCGCACGAAAAATGCTGATACGGAGTCGCTAATATTTTAAGGTTATGTTCTTACCAGATGACCAAACTTCTTCTTCTTTTTAAGTAACTTGGCTTCTGCTCCAGACAGCGAACAATTAGCCAGCGCATTAAGAGTGGCGAAGATTAGTCTGGCTCGAAACCGTAACTTCGTCACTCAAATGTAATATAGGACTTTATTATATAATGTAAATACCACTGGAAGCATCCGGCTTCATCCGGCCTGGTTACCGGCGTGACAATTAGTCAAAAATTAAACTGTTGCAAAAGATCACCACTGGAAGCATCCGGTTTCATCCGGCCTGGTTACCGGCGTGACAATGGGTCAAATACTGTTTGATAAAAATTAAATACACAATCACAGTCACTAATATAAACTTCTTAAAAAATGAAATCTGGAGACGGGTTATCAAAATACTACTTCGATGGCTTGCACCACTACTTTCTCTCGATAAAACTCCGCTCTAACAAAATAAAACTCTTAAGATGATTCAAATGCACGTAGATAATAATCGGCAATGACACCCGCCTCGCTTCACACGATATGAACACCATGAAAAGCGATGCGGAAGTGGTGATCAAACTTACGTTTTTCATCCGACAATTTCAACATAAACTTCTGGTGGGGCCATCTTTTGTGAAACGGCGGAAACTTATTCGTACACCTTTTAATTGTGGATCGTTTTACGATGGAAGAACGTGTTAGGATAACGCTCATTTCCATCTCACAGGTGAAGTGAAAATCGTCTACTGATTGCAGAAAAACTTTTACATCGCCTGTGAGTGACACTGCTGTGCATGATGAAAATGACTATTGTATAAATGATTAATTGCGAACGATACTGCAATATTAGATAATATGCACCTTTGTAGTATGTTCTTTAAACAAGATGGCGCCACGTGTCATAAGGTGAAGGAAACTTTGGATTTGTTAGGGACACGTTTCCTGGCCGCGTCATTTCTCGAACTTTACTGGCCTGCAAGATCATGCGATCTAACGCCCATCGATTTTTTCCATGGGGGGCTTTCTCAATCCGTAGACGATTAATGACCCGAAGTAAAACATGTCACCATATCTGTATTTTTTGATAAATTAAACAAGTGTGTATGTTGTTTTTCTAAAATTGTTTGTTTTATTTAAAAAGGAAATTCCGAAGTACCTATTGGGACATCCTTTATATGGCTTTGATAATTTATTTTACTTACATGTAAATACTGATGGGTGAAAATTTCGCTACCGTCTTTGTACCAAGTTATGTGTGGTCTGGGATTTCCTCGAGCAACGCAAATAAAGGCAATTTTATGTCCCAAAACGTATTCATAATCAAAATGCGACGCCAATATTATTTTGGCCCCCTGTACATGCAAAATAACATTCAATCAGTTTAGCAAAGACGATGTATTATAACAGTTACAGTTGTATTTCTACTTACATTATTGTTGTTGTAATATTTATCAGACTCGGGATCGCGATATTTTCCTGTAATTGGTAGGCCTATTTGAAACTGAAAACAATTTTACGTTTTAAAACTCAGGATTGACGAAAAATTTCAAGTTTTTACCTTAGATTTAGTTCGACTTCTTGTACGGCCTCTTCTCGATTCGATCTCTCCGATGAATCCGATCAGCAAGATCAAAATAAGGGGTAGCGGTAATTTCATTATGGCTATTTCTGAGCTAAAACCAGTTTCAACTAATGCGAACGTTGCTTATCCCCAATTTTCGCCAATCATTCTGCTCTCCCCCTTCGACCGACCAGATTGAGAATAATTTGGATCAATTTATTCGGATCGCTTCTTATATGAGCTGCTTTAAACATTTTGCATTATATTGAATAATAGGTGGTTGTCTTTGATGGCGATAACGAGATTGTTTGGCATTCCTTCGGGTTATTTTCGGTTTTAAATTGGGTCTTGTACGAATTTTAAAGACATTAACCTCGTTTTAGCAAATCATATAGTTTTATTTTTATGTTTTACTTTAAGGTATGAGTTCAGTCTTTAGGCAACAAGTCAATATCAAGATCGATGGCTGGTCAATTTTTCTCCTTATGACTCATTTTTATTCTATCATTGAGAACTATTTCCGTTATAATAGAAAAGATTTTTAAGATCATTCCCACTATTTTCTTTTTTAGACGGTTATTATTTATTGAGGAAGGTGTCTATTTTAGAGTATTTTTAAAATCTGTGAGTCTTACATCTATTGTTAAATACAAACCAAGAGTATTGTGCTACCAATTGCAGATTCGAAAAGCCAACACACAAACACACAAAAACCACTCAAATCACCTGATTTGATGCCTTGTGATTATTTTGTATTCTCAAATTCAAAAATTTAATATTGAGGCAACGATGATTGCAGTACTGGGGTTGTCGAAACAGAATGGGTTGTCAAAACAGGAGCAGCTGCTACTTTTTCAGATGGAGCATATTTCGAAGCTTCAGTGTCTTCAGTGTCATTTCTCTGATAGTTGGTAATATTCTGTAACAATGGCCCTTGATGCCAAATATCTTACAACAAAGTAGGATATCTTGTATCTTACAACGAATATGTCATTTAGTTAAAGAACAAGGGTAGAATGAAAAGCCGGATTCTTTTTAAATAGAAATATTACTTTTTTTAATTGATTTTTTACGTTTTAACGTTTTTATACCTTACAAACAGTTTTTCTTTTCATTCGATGCGAATTTCTCTTCAGCCAGTCATTTCTTCATGTTTTGAAATAGAAACAGGTCGTATGGAGCCAAGTCAGGAGAATAGGATGAATGCGGTATGAATTCGTAACGCAAATTGATCAATTTCGCTATTGCAACGGTTGACAAATGGGCTGGTGCATTGTTGTTGTGTACATTTTGCTTCGCCAAGTGCCTTCGCTTTTGATGTGTAGTGATGGACCCAAATTTCATCAATCGCCGCAGAGACTCTGTTTAGACGGATTTTGTTGACCATTTTCTCAATAGTGACCTCAACGGGCCTTCTAAGCTTTTTGAACCAAGTCCAATGAACATAAGTCCTTATGAATCATGAAATGTAAAAGAACGGAATTCCCATAATGTTTTTTTAACTTTTCTTCAGATTGTGCGAATTTTTTTCTGTTTTTTTAATGAATTTTCATTTTATTTCTTGGATTCTACTAAATCTTTTATTTAATATATAGTACAACAAATATTTGGGTAGAAGGCCAGTTCAACTTAACACGACTGAACTTAGTGTTTCCATCATAATTCCCGATCATCTATATGGAGCTGAATCCTTGAAGCAACTCGAGCTGAAAACAACTCGAGAGATTTTGTCAAAGCTGCCTTTGAAAAATTTTGATGGCAAAACGATCAGACCAATGTAGACATACTTGAACGTGTCAACAGTTTGAGCGTAGAAACCCAGATCATAAAAGCTTACCTGAGATAGTCAGATAATTGTCAAAAGGTACAGGACAATAGGATGCCGAAGCAGATTCTCTATGGCAAATTAAAAAACAAAAAACAAAATCTGGGAATAAAATACAAAGACGTCATAAAATTGTCTCTAAAGAACTCTTTGTCAAACGTGTCCGAATGAGGTAAACGCCAGACTCCAATGTAACGAAGAGACTTACAGAGTTGTGTAGCCACATGAGGAAAATACTTGTCAAAAGACGGATTCGAAAAGCCAAACAGGCTGATCCGCGTGCACTAATTCTATAGCCTCCTGACCTTAGATGCCCAGCATGCCGAAGACCATGCAGTTCTAAGCTGGGTTATTTGGGCCCCTATAATACCCATAATTATTCAACAAACGCTCAGCAAAATTAATAACCATGGCTGAGGTCATCTTTGCATCGAGTTGACAGCCATCGTCGTCATTAATCCCATCTATTTATCGGTGTCCCCTTGATTCTTTCTGACAGAGCCTTTGTTAATCTTCCGTCATATTTTCCGCTCTGGTCAATTGTTCTTAGTATCCACCTTTTCACACCATTAATTTATCTCCATACTCGGGGCTCTGGCATATACTGAGAATGCACACTTTTTGGTTTGAATAAGGTCTTCAGACTACCATATTTTTATCATTCTAGTCTTCAATGCCGATTATTTACCTGTTTTATCTATCATATACCCAAAACTCTTTTTGTGATTTAGTTAATAGTGTTAAATCTTCTGTGAAGGCCAAACATTAGTTATCATTGTTAAAAATGGTGCAGTCTCTTTTTGGCAGAGCTAATGTTGGCAGAGGGTCTCCATACCTGAGTCCTTTATCACCTTTGAGTATTTTTCAGGCATTTCTTATTCCTCCTTTTCATGTGTTGTTGTTTTGGGTTATTTTTTAGTTTATTTATTTTATTTTTTACTTTTTCCTTGATTGTGATGTTCTTATGTTATCAACATTTCTTCTTCTGTTTTGACGTAAATATCGTCATTTTAACATCCATTTCCATATATTTGCAAGTGTTATTTATATTGTTATTCTTCAGTGCCATCTGTCTCACCTTTGTTTTATTCTCTGATAGTTTGGTACTTTATTTGTCAAAGAATATTTTGGCTTTTATTACTCTATTTGTTTTTGGTATGACTCTCTTGTACGTCTGAACTATTAAATTCTTGGTTTGCTCCTACATTCACTTATCTGCGTTATCACGGTGCTTCGCGTCTTGATCGTGTCTTTACTATCTCCCCCTCTGTAATTCTTCTTAGTCTCCCATAACGTCATTTACAATGTTGCTTACCTTCATAGTCTGCAATAACTTTAGTAATATTCCTTTGTACTTTGCTAACAATTTCGCGAATAATCTGATTGAATACAAATAAATGAAACAACCCTTTCTTTGTTTGGAATCGCCGATATAAAAATGTGACTTTTCCCAATCAAATTTCATTCAAAAACTTGCCAAAAAACGTATTTATACATTCAAATGCAATTCGACAAAGCTTAAAGTTTTAATGAACATCATCGTATCTTATAAAGCTATTATAAAAAAAACTCTATTTACAATTAGTTGGTAAATTCTTAATTAATATGTGAGCATGGCATAATCGGTTCTGAAAGCTCTGTAATCGATGGCGTACTGATTATTAGCTTGGCATTCGTAGAAACCCGCATCTTTCTGCGTCGCCGGGTCAATTTCCATTTTGCTTTTTATCGTATCGTTTCCTTCAGTCCATTCATGTACCTGAAAACAAAATACACGTTTGTGCAGGCTCAACGGATGACCTAGGATCTTACTTGAAAGTATTTGTGATGGTAAAGTTCGATACCGTCTTTGAACCATGTTATTTCTGGTCTTGGTAATCCTAAAATTATATTCTTATGTTTAGAACGTTGAGTTATCATATTTTCTTGTCATTGTGCAAATTTGCGTTTGGGCTGTAGTACATATGTAGTAAACACAAATTGTGTGAATATTAGTCAGTTAATTTTTTTGGGAAATATCAGAAGTCGTATTATTTAGGGCAACAAAATTACTTATTTCTTGCAATCTGCCTTAAAATCTAAACTTATATGAAGGAACACAAAAGTTTTATACAGGAACACAATATCTATAAAAATACTCATTCGACTAGTAGTTACTTATGGCTGCGAGCGGTGGGCCTTTACGAAGAAAACAGAAGAGATGCTTGGAGAATTTTTCATGATGTGAATGATTATGGAAATTTGAAGGATCATGTATAATCAATCTGGATTGTAAACTCGAAGAGATTTACCATTAAACACCAAATCACTTTTTTGAGACTTGTCGACGCGCGTTTCGCTAACCATGTTAGCATCATCAGGAGATGATTTAATCTAATTATAAAACTAAACTATGTTCTATTTATATGAGAACCCTAATTGCTAACCTACTACCTACATAATGAAGCGTGTAAAAAAAAGATACAAGCAGATTAAATCATCTCCTGATGATGCTAACATGGTTAGCGAAACGTGTGCCAGGAAGTTTCAGAAAAATGATTTGGTGTTTAGTGGTAAAACTCTTCGAGTCTAGTGTTTCACACCGAAGGTTCCAATAGAAGAATTAATCTGGATAGTGTTGAATATGTGATAGTTTAGCGAGTTAGATTGATGGGTGTGGAGAATGCTAAAAAGTGGAATACCAAGGAGAATCATGGAGGGACGAATTGGAGGAAACAGAAGAGATGGTGACAGATGTAAGAAGAGATGCTTAAGAAATGCTGCACATAAAAAACTGGCAAGGAGCTGGTGGAGATAGAGTTGGTTGGAGGCAAAGGTTGAGGTAGGGCGAGGTTCACTAACGGGCTGTAGAACCACAGAAAGAGGAAGAAGAAATTATTTCGAAGCATTTATGTTCGGCATTCAACAAAGAAACACCAAAGTAGGCGATTGTCATTAAATTGTTTAGAGATTTGCTTTGCTGACGAAAAGCACAGCGCAGATATAGGGTCATTTGTAAAATTTCAGATGCACCATATTCATCAAATTTGGCATCATTTGAGTTCTATTCAGTTCAGAACTTATATAACTTTTTAATAACCGGGATAACTTCTGCGTAAAAAGAGATTTTTTAAAATTATTAATATTATTAATACATATTTATGAATATCTCCCGATAATTAATATTTATTTTAATAACAAAAAATCTATAAATCTATTGTTTTTACCTTGAGCCATGCAGAAAAAAGTGATTTTCCTTCCCAGCATATATTCATATTCAAAATGGCTGGATTTAACAATTTTTGCTCCCTATAATATTGCGGTATTATTCTACAAAATACTGTTTTATTATCCTGTATACTTACATCTTTATTTTCATAATAAGTAGCAGATTGTGGGCTTCTGTGTTGAATTGTAACAGGAATTCTGGAGCTATAAAGTCTTCCCTTGCCAAAATTAGCTAAAAATTGTTTAGTTAATCGATGGTACATTTGAACTACTTTTAATACAACTAAGTTACTGTTTTAAAACTAACATATTTTTATTGCAATTGTATTCAGCCATTTAATTATTGTGTCTTAAAAAAACTTTTAAAATGTTACTACCAAATTTCAAAAATATGATGGGATGAGAATAACTGCGTGTATAAGCCATCCGACGTGAAGTCGGCGAAAGTCCCACAATCAAACAACCCACCATGTTTGAGTGTGGGTGGGTTCTCCCTATTCTTGACGAGAGAGCATATATCGGCGCCCTGATGAGTCTAACTACCAACAGACAAAACATGTGCCCTCCAATGTATGCCCTCCGGTTGTGGGTGTATAACTTCAACTACTGTTGTCTCATTGGACGCAATCCAAAGAAATCAAAAAAACTGCATAAATATATATATATATATATATATATATATATATATATATATATATATATATATATATATATATATATATATATATATATATATATATATATATATATATTTTCTACTGACTGTATATATATATATATATATATATATATATATATATATATATATATATATATATATATATATATATATATATATATATATATATATATATATATATATATATATATATATATATATATATATACCTACTGACCGCGAATCTTTATTCCAAATCTTGAAAGAGGACTAGATCTGAAAACGCTGGCAATTATTAAAGCAACATTAACTAACACAGGGTCAAAAGTTAAATTCATGGGTGACATCTCAGAGCCCTTCGAAATTAAAACAGGAGTGAGGCAAGGGGATGGACTCTCGCCACTGTTATTTAACTGTGTTTTAGAAAAAGTTATACAGGAGTGGCGTGACAAAAAGTCGCCCTTGAATATTGACCATTAAACTGGGAAGAACCAACATCAAAATTGATTGTCTGGCATTTGCTGATGATCTAGCAATTTTAGCTCAGGATGTATTAACGGCTCAAAAACAGATTGAAATCCTAAAAGAAACAGCAGAAAAGGTAGGACTCCAAATTTCCTTTGAAAATACACAATACATGACCTGCAACAGACTAAGAACACCATTTCTAAAAACAAAATATGGTAGCATCAAACGAGTCTCTAAAATAGGAGTAGAGCTAAAGTAGAAATAATTAAATGGATTGCTGCAATTAAAGAGGATCTAAGATCAGCAAATATTACACAATGTGAAATTCAGGATAGAGGCTGTTTCAGACACAAGGTTAACGTTTGGGAGGTTGGCCAGAGGGAAAAATGTAGGGAGACTGGAACAACTTGGTCTGATCCGGAGGAAAAAAGCTCATAGCGAAATATATAGATATATATATATATATATATATATATATATATATATATATATATATATATATATATATATATATATATATATATATATATATATGTATATATATATATATATATATATATATATATGTATATATATATATATATATATATATATATATATATATATATATATATATATATATATATATATATATATATATATATATATATATATATATATATATATATATATATATATATATATATATATATATATATATATATATATATATATATGCCTATGATATTCTAAAAATTGTGATGGATATTTCTTTTAGACCGTTTATAAATGAAAATAACTTGAATAACTATTATTTTGCTAATAACACAGGTTTTTTCGATTTTTACCCATTCCGTTGATGTTGGTACTTACACATTATTTCAATTCCCTTTCAATTTTCAATCAATCCTTTTAAAAATGCCTAGAAACATGATATATCATTTTAACAGATCAAGAGTAATTGTTTTGTTACAACAGGGCTTTAATCAAAGTGATATCGCGGAAATTGTAGATGTTTCCCAAAGTGCTATATCGAAAATTCATAGAAAATTTCAAGAGACAAATGTCGTAAAGGATCGCCCCAGAAGTAGTAGAAAACGATGAACCACAGCTGCACAAGACCTGCAGATATCAACGATAGCTCGAAGAAATCGTTTGGAATCCGCAAGTGGTATATCAAGGGAGCTTGTTAGGCTTGAGGGGTAAATGTTTCACGACAAACGATAACAAGCAGACTGAAAGCGGGAACTTTGCATCGCAGAAGACCTTTACGTGTTCCCAAAACTAACTTTTCAACAACAAAATGTAAGATTGCAATGAGCTCGAGAAATTGTGGATCACACTTCTGACTGGAATAACGTGATGTTCTCCGATGAGACAAGAATTGGTTTGGTTTTTGATTCATGAAGAACATTTGTTTGGAGAACTCCAAGTCGACAAGCCCGACTAGAAACAACTCAACCACATATCCCATTGGGAGTATGATGTTTTGGGGTGGTATTATGAGGGGTACAGGACCTCTACTGGCCCTGGAGAGAAGAGTCACTGGTGCTGTATACATCGAGGAAGTTTTAAATCCTATTGTGCGTCTGTTCCAAGGCGAGGTGAGCGACGGATTTGTTTTCATGGATGGCAACGCACCTCCTCATCAAAAACCAAGTTAGAGTGGCCAGAAACTTTCCCTGACATGAATGTCATTGATTATGCTTGGTACATTCCGAAAACACGCATCAAGAAACGAAACAATCCTCCTCTTACCCTGCAAGAACTAAAAGATGCTGCTCGTGAAGAATGTGAGAGAATTCCACCAACCCAAATTGATCATTTAATCGACAGCATGCCAGATCGCCTGCAAGCAAGCATACCGGCCCATGGAGGAACCACTACTTATCAGTTTTATTCAATGTTCTTTTTATTTTTAAATAACTTTTGAACTCAATTGGTCATTAGGTCATTTGGTATCGAGTTTTATTTGGTACCAGTAAGAGTTGTAATAAAATGATGATTACGTAAACGAGTAAAAGAAAAGCTTTGTGTCAATGTCAATAAAAAAGTGAACTTTTGGACAATATTTGTTTTGTTTTTTGAAAATTTATATGATCTGAATTGAATATTTTTTTGTAGAGGTGGTCCGAAAAAAAAATTGTACAATTTTGAATATATTTTTTGAAATGGTTGTATATGTTAAATGTACATATTTAATGAGGAAAAAGCTAAATTTGTTAGTGTTAGTTAGCGAACTTGTAAACTAACAAGTTCCCAAAAATGTAACAAGAATTTTAGATGAGTTTGTTGATTAAAATGAGTGAATTTATTCTTAATGATAGATATAAATGAAGAGAAACTTTTAAAAAATAGTAAATATCGTTTACCTCCTGCTTTTCCTCCCCCACCTATTCGCGCCGGTAAACAGAGGGTGGTAGTGACGATGGCCGCCGCACATACCAAAACCAACATCAACCCTTTCGCTTTCATCGTAAAATCGTAGTAAACGGTATTACCTAGAGCAAATTAGGCCAGTGATATTCATACTGACGCTCTTAATATAAATCACTCGGTCGCCAGTTAACGCAAGGTCCTTATGAGTTTGTTTTGGCGAAGATGTTTATAGACCTTGTTAAAGGATTCATTATAGTCTTTTAGCGAAGGCAAGCGTTGTTATTAATAAGTTTGTCGTGTAAGCGTATGGGCGTATATTGACACTTTCAGATGAAGAAGAATTGTTTTTATTGTTGTTTAAATATAAGTTTATTTTTTTTAATTCAAATATGTTTATTAGTAAAGTTGTGAATATAAATCGATTATGGTTATCAATATGATATTTACAGATCTATTAAAAGTTTTTGTTTGCAAAAAATTTAAATCTTTAAGTACATTAGTTTGATCTCACTGGGGTGTTCTGAGCACGGATCGCCATTCATACTGGTTTGACCACATACAAACTGAGTAAACCACTAATATACTTTAATATTTATTTTCTAAAAGACTGTCAAACAAAACTAAATAGGTTTACAATCAATACTCTGGTTATCTTATTTTCCACAGCTCTGGAAAGTGATCAAACAACATTTTTTCTTAATGACTTTGTAAATAAACATAAGTGTAGATACTGAGATAATAACAATCCACATGTGTTTCGAGAGGGTTATACGCAGTTACCTCAAAAGATTGACGTGTGGGCTGGAATTCTGGGGAATGAAATAATAGGTCCGATTTTTATTGAAGAATTATACTAAACTCAAAGAGATTTACCATTAAACCTCGAATCACTTTTTTTAAAGTTCTGGACGCACTTTTCGCTAACCTTGTTAGCATCTTCAGGAGATGATTTAATCTAATTCTAAAACTAAACTATGTTCTTTTTATATGAGAACTCTAGTTGCCTACCTGCTACCTACCTAATGAAGCGTAACCAGCTTTTAACTAGCTAACTAGCTTTTAACTAGCCTTAAATTACTAATGTCTATATTGTGGTCATATTCGATTGCAAGCTGGGCAACACAAGATTTTTCATTTTACTGTGCAAGAGTGAGATAACATTTTCTACCTACCTAGCGTAAGTTATTTATGTAAATAAGTAATATCGAATATCAGCCTAATGTGTCCCAATGCTCAAAGTTAGTAAACCAGTGAAGTTAGTAAAACGTTTTTATGGCATGAATGCATATCGTTAGAAAGAGGATGAACCAGAGTTTTTTTTAAAGAATTCGAAGCCCATGATCGCTTTTAGTTTTTGTTTAATATGCAATTCAAAATTGAGCTTTAAATTTATTATTACTTCTACCAAAAACTTTGCGAGTCTATAAAAAAAGTAGATGTCTTGCATCTAATTTTGATTTTCATAGAACCCTACATTGCACATTAAAATAATAAAAACAAAAATTTGGTGGCTATACCAATATTTTTTTTTAATTCAAGTTTCAATGCTGGCTTTTGGACTTTCTTAAATAAATAATTAAATAATTAACATAAAAAAAAACCTGTGGGCCCAATAATGCTTTATGGAGGCTGATGATATAGCAAAAGACCGCTTCTCTTGGACATTTTAATTTGACAAACGATGCACCAAACACCCTGTAGACATTCTGGCTTAATAACTTTGTTGTATAATGTCTCAGTTTTGTGTTTTTAGCTATGCATTTTTTATTGTAAATATTTTGCGTAAGTCTCAATGCAGTTTCCATTTTTTGACATCTACCCTTATTGGCCGGTTTTTCCAACCCGTTTTCCATGATTATTTCACCCAAATATTTGAATTGAGAGACTCGTCTGATGTTACCATATTTTGTTTTTAGAAATGGTGTTCTTACTCTGTTGCAGGTCATGTATTGTGTCTTTTCAAAGGAAATTTGGATTCCTACCTTTTCTGGCGTTTCTTTTAGGATTTCAATATGTTTTTGTACCGTTAATATATCTTAAGTCAAAATTGCTAGATCATCAGCAAACGCCAGACAATCAATTTTAGTGTTGGTTCTCCCCAGTTTAATGGGCTGGTCAGTATTCAGGGCCGACTTTTTTTGACGCCACTCCTGTATTACTTTTTCTAGAACACAGTTAAATAAGAGTGGAGAGAGTCAATTCCCTTGTCTCACTCCAGTTTTAATTTCGAAGGGCTCTGAGATGTCACCCATGAATTTAACTTTTGACCTTGTGTTAGTTTGTATTGCTTTAATAATTGCCAGCGTTTTGAGATCTAGTCCCTTGTTCTTTCAAGCTTTGGAATAGAGATTTGCGGTCAGTAGAATATATGTTTTTTTGAAATCCACGAATGTACAGACGAGATTTTTATTGTACAGTTTTTGATGTCTTAGGATCTTCTTTAGATTCAGGATCTGTTCTGGGCAGGATCTGCCCTGTCGAAAGCTTGCTTGAATTTCACCAATTTTAGGCTCTAACTGTGCCTGTGTTCTGTCTAGTAGACATTGAGATAGAATCTTGTAACAAACCGGGAGAGGAGGTATCCCTCTGTAGTTGTTTAAATCCGTTCTGTTTCCTGTCTTATGTAGTGGATGGATTAGAGCATCTGTCCAATCTTCCGGAATCCGTTCGGTTCGCCAAATTTCTTGTAGAATTTTGGTTATTTCCTTGATTATACCTGGACCAGCGGATTTCAAAAGTTCAGCAGTGATTCCATCTTCACCAAAAGCTTTGTTATTTTTAAGTCGCTTGATTTGCCTAATTATTTCATCTTCATTGGTAATGAATCTGGGTTTGTTTGTTTAGGGTTTAGTGGTGATAATCTGTTTAAGGGCTTAGGACTGTTTCGTATTTGTTCAAAATATTTCGCAAGTTCTTTGCAATTGTCTTGATTATTTAGAGCTAATTATCCGTTTTCCTTTTGGAAGCAAAGACTTTGGGGTTGATAGCCTGTTAATTTAGTTTTAACTGTTTTGTAAAAAATTCGGGTGTTATTTTTTTGGAAATCTTTTTCTATTTCATTAAGTTGATTGTTTTCGTATTTTCTTTTAGTTTGTCTAATTAGCTTCGATGTCTCTTTTCTTACTTCCAAAAAGATGTTATAATTTATTGCTGTTTTTTGACTGTTCCACTCTTTGAATGCTTTACTTCGGCTTAATACTACTTCCTAAAATATATATATATATATATATATATATATATATATATATATATATATATATATATATATATATATATATATATATATATATATATATATATAGACATCTATATATATATATATATATATATATATCGATATTGAGTCACCCTGCCGTACATCACGTTCTACGTTGATCTTAACTTCAAAGTCATCCATGTGAACTGTAGCTGTAGCTTCCTCATACATGGGTTTCAGTAGGTTCGTATAAGCTCTGTCTGTCCCTTGGTTAAGCAATGCATCTATTAGGGCCTGCGTTGATACTAAATCAAATGCCTTTTCAAAGTCAATAAAAACCAAGCACACTGGCATAGTGTATTCATAGTGCCTTTCTATGGTCTGTTGGACAACCTGGATATGGTCCATTGTACTGAATCCTGCCTGCTCTCTTGGTTGTGCGTCATTCAGTGTTCTTAATATTCTTTTAGATATTATCTTGGTGAAAACTTTGTATATAACTGATAGGAGGCTTATTGGGAGGTAGTTTTTTAAATCTTCCTGTGTCTCTTACGAAGAAGAATCACTTCAGCATTTTTCCATAGACTGGGTATTTTTTGATCTTTGAGGCATTTTGAATACAATTTTGACAGTATTTTATGTAGAGTTCGACCACCAGCCTTCAACATTTCAACCGTTACATTATCCTTTCCTGGAGTCTTTCCATTCTTCATCGCTTCCATGGCATTTGTCACTTCTTCCAAGTGGATATCTGGCATTTGCTCTTGCGTGGGCATTTCTGTTTTTAACTGGTTCTGATTTTCATATAACTTTGAATAAAATCTTCTGATAACCTCTAACATTTCCGTACGCTCCCTACACACTGTGCCATCCTCACGCATTAAGGCAAACATTTGTGTCCTTTTATTTATCAGCTTATGTTTGGCTTTGTTTATTCCTTTGTTTTATTCTAGTGTTTTTTGCACTAGCTGCATGTTGAACCGACGCGTTTCCTCTCGAATACGTTTTCTTATAGTTTTGCAAAGCTCAACATTCTCGAACCTGTCAAAGGGACGTCTGCATTCTTCATTGTCCTCCGTTTCTTCATTAAATTGATGGTCTCATTGGAGATTTTTGACTGTTTGAAACTTTTTTCTGCTGGTGCTATTGCAGCAGCCGTTTCAACCAATTTTTTGATGATTTTTTCGTACTGATCTGTTATTTCCATCTCTTTTGGGTCTTGCGACACAGCAAAGTGGTTCGACAAAGCAATCTCAAAATCGTTGCCCCTCTGCAGCAGCTTCTCAGAATTCACTTTGGCCTTCCTATATATATATATATATATATATATATATATATATATATATATATATATATATATATATATATATATATATATATATATATATATATATATATATATTTATCTATTTATTTATTTATTTGTTTTTTTTATTCTACACTCGTAAGTAATAATACCAAAATCAATCTATAATGTAATTTTTACAGCATCCTATGGATTTATCTCTTCATTAAAACTATTTGTATTCTTGGAATATTGTTTGTTTTCAGGGGTTTATGGAACGTACCATTCTTCACCAACGCCTATGTAGTAAATGCGACTCTCCTAAAAACATACGATCTGGCAAAACTAACGTTTAGCCGACCCAATATGGACCCCGATATGGCCTTCTGTTATGGCTTACGCGAGCTTGACATCTTCATGTATGTTTCAAACAGAATCGACTTCGGACATTTAATCAATTACGAAACCTACGAAATTACCAGAGCTGAGCCCGACATGTACCAGATATTTGAGAACGAACAAGCTTGGGAAGAAGCTTTTATTCATCAAGATTATCCAGAGAGCTTCAATCCAGACAAGAAACTTAAACAGGTAAACTTCGTTCGATTAATTTGTTTCATTTAAGATCAGCCTGATTTCTTTTCTAGCCTTGTCCTGATGTATATTGGTTCCCTATAGTGACGCGTAAGTTTACGAAAGCATTAATCAATATGATGGAGAGCTTTGGAAAGTGGTCATCCGGTAGAAACGACGACGATCGCCTAGAAGGAGGTTATGAGGCTGTACCAACTCGTGATATTCACATGAACCAAGTGGGATGGGAACGTCATTGGTTGTACTTTTTGCAGAAGTACGTCCGGCCTTTGCAGGAACACGTTTTTATTGGATATTTTCATAATCCACCAAAAAGTTTGATGAACTTTGTCGTAAGGTATGTTAAAAACTTTCATTTTCTTGTATTTAACTGAGATAGCTGATACCTGTTGGAAATTCATTTTAAATAAACGAACTGCGACTTATAGCTAAATTTCCATTATATTTAAATAATTTTAGCAAGCAATTAGGCTTTTGAATAAAAAATAATTATCGATTTTTTTACTTTATTTTAAAACTATCATAAATAATATTGATAATCGATGCGAAAAACTTGTTACAATTAATTGTAAATGAATTAAAATGTATAAAATTTAAATAAAAATCATATGACTACGAACGTTTGTGACGTCGTCAACGGCTTCTATTCGTATATATAGTGTCAAAATTATTGTTGGTTAAGTGACAAAGGGTTCATAAAGGCTAATTCTAATAATATACCTGAAGTGGATATTTTTATGGTCACAGATTTTCTCAAAAATGACATTCCGTTCAATTCAGCTGAAGTTCGAGGTGCTAAAGCATCGATGTAAGTTTTTAAAAAAATTATGTAAATGTAAATAAGAAACAAAATATTTCTATTAAATATAATTAAACTATTTGTAGGGTATTACGAGAAAGTTACGGTGACAAGGCTGTAGGTTTCGTTTTACCTAAACCGCAAAAATGGTATTTGCATTGTAAAAGTACGTGTATGTCCAGCACATAAAGTTCGAAGTAAGCTTATACAGTTACCTTGACTATTAATGAAAAATTAAGAAAAATCCAAGACAGTCAATGTCACGATTGTGCAGCTTCAGCAGATAATAAATACTCACACAAAAAAATTATATGTTATATATTTGTAATACTGGTTTTCAAAAATAATGAAAAATGTTAAATATTGAATAACCAAAAGATATTTTTTAGTTTTGTAATTATGTTTTGAGCGAAAAAACAATATAAATCATATTTAGAAAAACAAAACACATACATACTGTTTAAATCGTTAATTTTATTTCAATAAAGAATACACTGTTAAATATACATAATAAAACTTCCCCCAACTAGGATAAGATTAGTAGATTATAATATGTAAACTACATTACTAATCAATTCAGAATAAAAACAATCACTATCCAAAAATTATATACATATTTATTTGATTACTTTCATTGAAGTTTGCAATCCTTTTAAAACCACACTGATTCTTCAAACCACCATACTAAACTCTATTAACAATATTTTCAAAAAAAATCCACCCATACTACATTATTGCTTTAAAGTTTTCAGTATTTTTAAAACGATAGCGATTTTTTGCCTTACATGTTTTACAAACTACTACATTAGACTCTTGATTTAATAATATTTGCAAATATAAATAAATGTGGCTGCTAACTAGCTCTAATGCATGACCAGCTAGAGATTTCCTAAATAAGAGAAAGCACCTAAACCATTTTTTTCGTTTGAGTGGAAAACTTATAGTCAAAGTGTGGGACTCTCCTGTTAAGGTCTACACACTATGTACCACAACATATCCTGGAACCACTGAATAATTTTCTAATGTATGTTTAAGCATACCCTATCAAATGAATATGTTCAATCAATAGATGAAATGTACCAAAATCCTGAAAAACAAAATATTTTAACTGTTTTGTTTTTATTTAGAATATAAATATACCATTTTCTTTACTTTTTGTTTGGATAGTAGATTTGCTTCTCTCTTTTCTTTTTTTTGCATACTCCTTCAGATGTTTGTTTTGATTCCATGGAAAACTGCTTTGCCAGTCCTTAATTTAACTAGATAGTGTTCATCCAACTAATCACACAAATTTCTGTACTGTACTCTTCGACCATCTACAAATTAGATTATCCTGTAAAACTTTCATAAGTATAAGACTTTTCATATAGGATTAGTAGGATTCCTATCCTACAAAATTGACGATCCTGAAAGGATTGTTACTACTCTCGGTTTTGTTGCTACATGTAGATTATTTGCGGACACACAGGAATATTCCTTCTTATCAATTTGGCACGTTAATTTGTTATCCCTACTTGAATTAAATAATATAAATGAAAGTTATAAAAACGAATGCAAAAAACAAAAGGAACCCTAATCTGATTTCATTCTGAACTTTCCTTTAAGCCTCCATCTATATGAGAATAACGTCGAAAACAGCACCGAAAGCCTAAATAACAATTAAAAGCAAGTATATTTGCAAATCAATCGCAAACCAACAGTCAAAGATATAGGTTAAACCTACAGAACAATGACTAATGACGAATAAATTGTTTTATTTGCCCGAAACTCCGATTTTTTCGGAAAGTTCAGAAACGGCGCAAGAATATTTCGGTATTAAGTAACCGAATTGCCCCGAGCCGAACCGATTGGCCTTCGGTACATTTTGTGAGGTCACAGATTGCTCCGATTGTTTTCGGGAATTGTTGGCGTGTCATCGGTACTAGGTTTAAAAATTTATTTTCAATTTGATAGAACTTTTTAATTATAAGAAAAAAATAAAAATAAAAATAGTTATAAAACTTATATATGATCTTTCCATTCATGACAAAGAAAGGCGTGTTAAAACAACGAAATCGTTCATAATATGATACCTCATTTTACTTTCTCGTGGAATGAAGAACGTGAATCCATTCTTATAATTCGTAATAAATATTAAGGACGCTTTATATATCTTCATATACTGATTAATTTCTAAGTAAAATATGTATAGTTCTGCAGCTGTAAACATAGTTTTATTTTAATTTATCTATTCGAATGTTTGGTGTGAAACCTTAAACTCAAAGAGATTTATCACTAAACACCAAATCAATCGTTCTCAGTTCTCAGTTCGTTTGTGTACATTTTCCTACCACTCATTCAATACCGCTTCTTTTTCAGATACCGCCCTGATGAACAACCATCATTAAGACCCCATCATGATAGTTCAACATATACAATTAACATAGCTCTGAATGAAGCCGGAAAGGATTATGAAGGTGGTGGTTGTCGGTTTCTGCGGTACAACTGCAGCGTGGTCGACACTCAAGTGGGTTGGATGTTGATGCATCCGGGAAGATTAACCCACTACCACGAAGGACTTTTGGTCACCAGTGGCACCAGGTACATAATGGTGGCCTTCGTTGATCCATAATAACAAACAAGACTTTTACAAACCAAAAATAGTTTTATTTTGATAAAAATGCAATATTTCTTATTGTGACACTAATCCAGTGTGTTTTAACTTGTTATTAAACATGTTTATATGTTTAATATAAAATAACTAGATGTTAAGTTATAGTTTATTATTCCTCACTGCCAATAAATTGATGAAACTTTAGATCTGATCTAGAAATTAAATTTTGCATAAAAAATGTTGTACTTTCTGTGTTTCATAGGTACTTAAGTTATTTTGAATGCTTTAAATATTTTAATATTATTTTACCCATTGTTGGATATTATTATTCATTGATAATATGTTCAGATGTATATAAAATATTAACAATAATGTTTTGTGTTTTATTCCTTACTCGAAAAAAAATGCATTCTATTTCGGAATTTTATATATAAATGGTGAAATATAAAAGATTATCAAACACTCCCTTCTACAGACAATAATTTAATATAACAACCTATATTCCCAATTCTTCTATTGGAACCTTTGGTGTGAAACACTAAACTTGAAGAGATTTACCACTAAACACCAAATCACTTTTTTGAACTGCTCGACGCACGTTTCGCTAACCATGTTAGCATCATCAGGAGATGATTTAATCTCATTAAATAACATTATGTGAATCCTAGAAAAATTCTATATTTAATATTTAATGCTTTATGAGTTTCGAAAGCGTAACTCTGCCATAAATGTCATTAACACATGTCAATGTCATTAACACATGTCTTTTCGGTGGTATTAAATCCGAAAGACCTATTGAGTATGCTAAAGATCTAAATACCAAAAATGTGGTTTATAAAATTGTAATAAAATGTATTACAGGAAAAGAATCACTGAGAAATTTGTCTCCGTTTAGTTTTTGTTTTTTATCCAGTGATTTTTTATTTATATAAGAACAGATATTTTTTATACTTTTTGAGTTTTAGATCGTGGCGAAAAACCCAAAAAATGAAAAAAATGTATACGCCACAATCAGACAATACCGATGTTATAGATGTGTGACCGCGAAGAAGGGTGACACTTGACTGATTTTATTTTCCACCATTAATTTAACAGTGCACTATTGTTACTTCATTTAGATGTAATTACAAAAAAAATATCTTGAAAATAAATGTTATGCTTAGGTGAAAAGCATACGTTTCCTCTGCGCCACCCTGTATAAGGTCCCTGTAAAAATTATAAGGATATGGGCATCTTTGTTACTCTACTGTTCAAAACATCTTTGCAAAGATGTTTTTGTTCCTATTCATCACTATTAGTCTTTATATTTGTTATTGTTGACATAGTAGGTGCGAATTAATGCTAATATGAGTTTAAAGGTGATAAGTCAGTGTAAAAATTCTAAAGACATTGCAAATATTTACAAAGTGTATTAAACTAGTTTCACGGACCAATTTTTTGTTCTTAATATAGCCCAAGAAGCAGTGAAAGCAGTGCTCATGTATTATTGCGTTTCAATTGTGCTGTGACGATGCCAAAAGGCAATAAAACTAACCTAAGGGCTGACTTGTGATACTGCTAAGAAATTGGGAAGATCAGAAATTTGGAGATTTGGGAAAATCATAGTATTGGAACAAAGGATAGTTGAAGGCGAAATAAAAAATGTCCACTAGATAAGAAAAAACCGTTTTTGAGATTGGCTTACACTGGAAATTCCTCAAGCGTTGAAATAATAAAGGAAACGGGGCAAGATGTGTCGAAAAAAACATATATAACAGAATGAATTGTTCCGGAAATTTTAAGTATACAGCCAAAGTGGTTCAGCCTCTTTTACGAAAAAAAAAATCAATTTTGATGGACCACATGGCTGGAAATTTTACTGGCATGATTTACGAAAAGATAAAAAAAAAATATCTAAAGGGCAGTTACAGGGCGGTTCAATAATGGTTTGGAGGTGTTTTTCTTTTAACGGAGTGGGTTCTTTAGTATTTATTTGAGACAAAATTAATGCTGATGGATATAGGAAACGTCTGGCAGAGCATCTCTTGCCGATTGGAGCTGAATTGGGTGACGAACACTGGATTTTCCAGCAAGACAACCCACCAGTGTACACCAGCTGCCATTCGGTTTGATTGTAATAACGTAAACGTTTCAAATTGGTCAGCGAAAAGCCTTGATTTTAACTCGACAGAAAACCTATAGGGCGACACCGCAAAAAAGGTTTACAAACACGGACAATATTTTTTTCGTTTGCTAAGTTGAAGGTCAGAATTGAAGAAGAGTGGTACCAAACAGACTCTCAGCTCTGCCAAAGGTTAGTATTTTCAGTGAAACATCGAATATTTGAAGTTATTAGCAAAAACGAAGGCTATACCCATCATTGAAAACATTTTTATCTGTTGTCATTATAATTTTATACGGAAAAAATGGAAAATTTAAGTTTTTTATGTTTCTATTATTGTTTTTAGAGAATACAATTTTATTTGTTTTGTAGTTTTGAAATGTTTGATATGAAATAAAATAATTTTAAGTTTGTGTTTAGAATTTTAAGTTTGTGTTTGTTAATTGTCAAATATCATCCTTTTGATTTTGATGTTTTATGTGGTTTGTTAGAAACATGATCAGTTATGAAGGTTGTATTAGTCAAATATATTAATCTAAAAAATACTTTATCGTGATAAATACTCTAATACTTCTCCTCTGATAATTCGATACAGTCGAAATCAGGAGCTTTCCTAGGATTAAAGTTATTTGTAATTTAATCTGTGGCTTCTTTACTTACAAATATGTTGATCGGATATATTGCGTTTGGAAATAATATAGCTTCATTATGCTAAATATAGAGGTTTATTCTTTTCTATATGTACCATAGGCCTGTCTGATAGATAGCGATAGAGTAATGCTTTCTTTTTCTGAATATACATTTCTTAAATATAGATATGTTATAAAGGTAAGCGAATTCGGACATTCAGCAGGCTTCGACCGTTGGTTTGAAGTCAATTTCCAAATGAGCTTCAGTTGAGCTTCAAAAATTTTACGATCAATTTCAGCGTTGTATTAGCTCACTTGATATCTTAATTTCTATTGAATTTAATATATTTTGATTGTGGCAGTAGTTTATAATAGATAAGAACAATAAATTAATTTGTTTCCGTTGTATATAATTATTCATACTGAGGAAATCCTTCAACATTTTAAGATTAGTTAACCACCCAAAAATAAATCCATTATTTGAAGACAATTGTATTTTTTAAGGGAAATTTCAAGGCATGACTGAATAATTTAACAATAATATGAGATACTATTATATTCAATCGTCTGTATTCCATATTATTCATATATTAAAGGAGCTTGAAGAATAAAAATTAACTATAGATATTTCAAATAAATTTTTCGGATTAATAAATAATCAAAGAAAAGTAAATTATTTTTTTGAAGTTATGCAACCAATAAAACAATAGAATTTCCTAACCTGACACCATTTCACTGACAGTTTGTTGTGTATCTTTATTGTGATCGGCTGTATAAGTGAGAGACGGGTCGGCCTACTAAATAGTCATATTTCACGGTTTCCAGAAACAAAAATAGGGCATCTCTGTAAATATTATTTTTTTTTTAGATAGGGCAATGATGCCGTCAGTGCTACAGTTTTTGTGTCGCTGAGTTTTGCCAAAAAGTGGACATGTAATTAAACTGGATATACCTTTAATACAAGGTAAAAGAGCGTCAATGATAAAACAGATTTGTTGTGTTGCTTATTAGGTCATCAAGTTAATTTTATACCTATACGAATTTTTCATATTCAAATGATAAAAACGAATAGGAAGTTCTTGAATGTTGTCATTGATAAATGATCAGCAGTAAATTCTGATATTATGAATGGTCATTCTAGGAATGCTGTTTTTAAATAATTATACAGTTTTAAAAAATAAGTTTGTACATCTCCTTATCTATATAAATTTATATTTCGTATTAAAATAGTTGTGCAGTATGAGTTTTTTGTTATATTCATTTTGATTGAAAATAGGCTAAAATAATTTAAATTTTTAGGAAAAAAAATGGCAAATTATTGGATATGTGCCGCTCTTTTTCGATGTCTTCTACCATTACTTATAGGATCATGTAAGTAGTACCAGAATAATTTATATTAAAAAAAATGATTATTGGTTGATTTGATATAGAACGGCGAAATAAAATTAGAAGATGAAGAAAACTTAAATCAAGAATTTATTCGAAATTTTTCACAGAAAAATACTCTCTTATTATCTTACATTAGGTCATTTTGTTTCATTTTCGGCATTCAAAATATATTTTTCTCAAATTTTTGATAGCCATATATATCTGTAGACAGTGTTCTGTTTTCTATAATTTAAAACTAATGGAATTTTACGGTTTTATATATATGTTATTGTTATTTAATTAGAATGTTAATAATTAGTTACTGTTAGAAAGAAGATAATTGTTTTTAATGAGATCATCTCTGGTAATAAATTTAATAAATTCTAAATCTTTTTAAATCTGCAGAGTTAATATTATCTAGATAAATATGAGTTTTGTATTGATGAAGGTGCTTTAATAAATAGTGTGGATGGTTATGGCTTTTGTGTATTTATTCAATTTAGTTTATATATTCCTATATACTGTTGGTCAAAAATTTGGGAGAAGGCTTGACAGAATTTTGTTATAAATACTTATGAATGAAACCCGGAGGTTAGGTGTCGTTGTATAATGTATATTCGTTTGGAAAAACATATGTATAAACTATAATAAAGAAATTTACTTTTATTTTAATCTTGTTAGCATCATCAGGACCCCCCACATCAAATATGTGGGACATCAAATATCCCCCACAGTTTCGTCTGGTGGAATGCATTCTGGAGACCCAATCGGCTACTCTTGATCCAAGGACAAGAGTTATTCCAGGTTTATTTCTCTAAACAAAGAGATTTAACATAACCTCATAAAAATAATCCAAAAGCGTGAGATCGCATGATCTTGGTGGCTATTTGACACTACCATTTCACTTACAATACATCAATTGCAATTGTCTTGTTGAAATAAAACATGGTTTATATTCACATTTATCAGTTCAGGCCAAACATATTTTGTCGTCGTCGTCATCGTCTTCAAAAATTTCTTCATTAAGCCAGAAGTGGATTTCATTGGAAAATATTGTTTTTTCTCCAAAGTGGGGTGGGTCGCCTTCCAATTTCTACACGCTGATGAATCGTATATCTTTCCATAGTGAATTGGGACGATATGCTGAACACATCACTCAATGAGTGTCATATACATTTCAGACAGTGTTGCCGCTATTACGTTTCAATGTTCTGACACTCTTATTGGAAAACTATGTATGTATGTATGTAAGTATACTGGAATCTTATGTTTACCTTTTTTGCGATATCTAATTTTATCGTAAGATTAGTTTACGTTTTGATTATTTGCCTTGATTCCTGAGTGTTTGAGGAATGTTGTTAATAAATTCAACAATTTTATGAATGACTAAAATGGTTCCCATAAAGTTTACATAAAATATGACATTCCGAGACCAATATATTTTTACTAATCCCATCATAAAAACGGACATATTGTGTAGGTGAAAGAATTTTTATGGTTTGGCAAGGACAGGAACTTTTAAATTAGAGATCTTGAATCAAGGAATTGGTGTGGCCTTAATAATTCTGATTTTTTTCTTAAAAAAACATGTTTAATTTTAACATGAGAAAGGAGAAAGGAAGAAAGATAAAAAATGGTTTATTCAAAGTATGCGTCATCCCTAGCTGTACATTTTTTTCATCTCTCTGGCAATTTGTGGATGCACTCCCAGAAAAACCGTACATCTTTTGAGTTGGTCCAGTTATCAAGCAATTTTTCGTATCTCCGTAATTGTTGAAATGTTTCATGGAAAGTGTGTGAGACATCGATGAAAACAAGTCGTAGTCAGAAGGGGCTAAGTCTGGTGAGTACGGCGGGTGGAGCAAGAGTTTCCAGCCAAGTACGGAAATAGTGTCTCTTTCGTTGTGTGTTATAGGGCGTTATCGTAATGCAAAATCGCTTTTCCATATTTTGCGGTAGCGAACGGTATTAACTGTTTCACTTGGCTTCAGAAGCTCATGGTACACGACCCCTTTCTGATCCCACCAAATGCCCAGCATTGTCTTCTTTCCAAAGCCATTCGGTCTTGCGGTCGATCTTGGTGGATATTTTGGGTCAACCCATGATTTTCTGCGTTTTGGATTCTCGAAATAAATCCATTTTTCGTGTGCGTTCACGATCCTATGCAAAAAAGTATTTCTGTCATGCCGAGAAAGCAAAACTTCGCACCCCGTTTTTCGCTTTTCCATCTGTCTGTCGTTCAGCTGATGTAGTATCGATTTTCCTCCCATCTGGATCTTTTCCATGGCATGCAGGCGATTACAAATGGTTCGGCGACCAACATTTAACCCTCTATGCCATTTTTGTTGAGTTTGCATATCGTCTTAACAATGCAATATCTTCAATTGCAATTTGCATATCTTCTAACAATGCTTGCAATTCGGCATGTTCAATTTTTTTTCGGTTGACCTAGGCGTTCATCGAGTCGAAATCACTACTTTTGAATCATTTAAACCAGGGGTCTCCAAACTTTCCAGCCTTAGGGCCGTACTGATTACTTCAGAAAGTTCCAAGGGCCAAAACCGTTTTAATTTTCCTACCATTATCTATAATTTCTAAACTAGTCGCCGAGTATGCGCCTTAAACGAGCATACGCTTGCTAAATTCACTAGTTCAATTACTATTGTGTATTATTATGACCGTGACACTGGAGGAAATTTGGTGGTCAAAAGCATTTGTGAATACAGAACATTCAAAGATCAATAGAACTTTCAATATTTCCTGATTGAGTGCAGTAATATGGAGCTATGTTTGATTTGTAATGAAACCATAGCCGTTCTCAAAGAATATAACATTAAACGTCATTATGAAACGAAATATTTTCAAAATTACTCAAAATGTACAGGAAGTTTGCGGACAGAAAAATTTGAAGTTTTGAAGCGCGGATTGAAATCACAGCAATCTTTCTTTCCGAAAGTCAATTCTGAACAAGAGGCTGCAAGTCGTGCCAGCTTTCAGGTGGCTCTCTCGTAAAAGGAGGAAAACCATTCACCGATGGAGAAATGATCAAAGAACGCGTAATTACATTAGCCGAAGAAATGGACCCCGAAAAGGTAAATTTATTTAAAACTGTCAGTTTGTCAGCAAACACCGTGGCTCGGAGGGTACAAGATATTGCAGAAAATATATCATCTCAACTGTCTGACAAAAATGGACATCTTGAGTGGTTTTCTCTGTCCTTGGATGAGTCAACGGATGTGTCAGATACTGCTCAGGTGTTGATTTTTATCCGAGGACTAGATAAAAGCTATAAAGCGTATGAAGAACTTCTTGATATTGATAGTACTCACGGCACGACTACTGGGGAAGAAATTTTTAACGGAGTTGAAAATGTAAAAATAAGAAGAACCTTTGATGGAAAAACTTTAAATCTATAACAACTGATGGAGGCAAAAAAATGGTGTGGTAAAAATAAAGGAGTGGTTGCACTTTTGTCAAAGGCTATAGAAAATAATGGTATCTCAAAACCATTAGTCTTACATTGTATTATTCATCAACACTCTTTGTGCGGAAAATGTTTGGATATGTCTAAAGTTCTAAAACCAGTCATATCAGTTGTTAATTTCATCAGATCCACTGGGCTGAATCATCGACAGTTCCGCGAATATATTGGAGAGATTGGAGAAAATAATTTACCATATACTGCCGTCCGCTGACTTAGTTGTGGAAAAGTCCTTCAACGCTTTTTTGAACTTCGAACAGAGATCTAAATGTTTTTGAATGAAAAGCATCGCCCTCTTACCGAATTACAAAATAACGAATGGCTGTAGAAGTTAGCATTCTATGTCGATTTGACAAAACATATGAACGAACTGAATTTGAGATTGCAACTTGAAAACCAGCTTACCCCTGACTTATACACTACTATCAGATCGTTCCGGCGGAAAAAAATACTGTTTCAATCACAATTACGTAGAAAATGTTTCACACACTTTAAAACATGTGAAATATTCAGCCACACTACTGAGACTGAGTTTCCCGTCGATTTTGTAATCGAAGCTTTGAGTGCTTTGAACTTCAAATGGAAATTATTGATTTACAGTGCAGTGATATAATTAAGAACAAATATCAAAACTCATCTTTGTTGGAATTTTATGGTTCTTCCACTAGTAAAATTTGATAATTTACTGGACTGTTTTCTGTTTTTGGTACTACTTACTTATGTGAGAAAACATTCTCCAAAATGATTTTTACAGATCTAAGTTAACCGAAGAGCATCTTAAATTTCTTTTAATAATCGGTACATGTAAAATTGGTCCACAACTACAAACTATTTTCAGTGGAAAATCACAATTACATAAATCTCATTAGTATTGTTTACAAGTTTACACCTCGCGGTTTCATTCGCGTTAGTTTAGCTTTTCCGTTCTTGAGGGATTTTCAAGATACAAATCATATGTGTGATTCAGGATACATACATTCCAAACATCGATATATATATACATATATGACACTCTTTACCCCAACATAACTACCGAGGGTGAAACCACGGGATGTTCACTAGTTTATAATTTAGTGGGGTTAATTTCAATTATTTGTTAGTTATTATGCTTAAGTTAAATTTTCTGCGTATTATACTTGTCATTAAGCTTTACCCGCAAGTAAATAAAACCAAGATATTATCATTCTATGTTTATTTAATTTATTACAGCAACAATAACAACAATAAGTCATTAGCTGTTTATTAGCAAGCAATGGCAGTTTACGAGCATACGTTTAGGGCGCGTACTGGGCGACTAGTTTAGAAATTATAGATAACGGCAGGAAAATTAAAATGGTTTTGACCCTTAACTTACTGGAGTACTCAGTATGGCCCTAAGGTTGGTTCGGAGACCCCTTGTCTAAACCAACGCCCACAAGCATCTTGCGTTGGGACATTGTCATCGTAAGTTTCCACAAGTATACGACGGCTTTGACTGGCGTTTTTCAAAATAACTTAAGAGGTTAGACTATGAACAGACCCTCGTTTTCAGCGCCATCTCTTAAAACATTTTAGAATTGTTAAGCGCCACATCTGGTTTATAATAAAATTGATTCTATATTGTTTTGTTTTTTGTTAATTTTAATATTTGGTTTATGATTTTTGTTTTTTTGTTTTTTTTTATATTTGGTGTTTTTTTCAACTACTAAAAAATATATACGAGATGTGTAAATAAAGTAATGAGACTGGTGACGCAGCGTTCGATCAGGCAATACTGTTGGTTTTCTTTTTGGAGGGAGAGGTAGGCTAACATCTCATACATCTTCAGTAGATTTGAACAGTTCTAGTGCGTTCTGAAAAATAATGACAACAATTTCAGGTAACGATGCGCTATCAAGTTTTGTTTCAGATTTGGACACAGTGCGACGATGGCCGTGTTGAAGCTGGAGTGTGCCATTTCTGGCTCTTACGCTTCTTCTCCGGGTCTTGTTAAAAAATCCAAAGCTCTTCACCAGTAAGGACACGTTTTATAAAATAAGGGTCATTTTCAATCCGCCTCAAAAAGTCAAGACATATTTTCCTCCTGTTGTCCTTTTCATCCTGTGAACTATTTTTCGGAACCATTTTCGTGCAGGGTTTCTTCATTTTCAATACATTGGTCAAAAACTGATGAACAGTTGACTTTATCTTTGGAGGGGAGGTAGGTCAACATCTAATGCGTCTTCGAGGCGAGTTTGAAATCCCTACAGTCATTTGATGCTCCGTAGTAATTCTCTTCGTGAACCGGGTTTTTCTAGTGCATTCTGAAAACGAGTTGCAAATTTGAAAAAGTTTTGCAAAAGTTCCCGTCACACTATGTCCAACTTTTAAACAAAACTTGATAGTGCACTGTTGAAATTGTTGTCACTCAAGTTCACAACAACTTACAAACCTACACAATAGAACAACTCAAGTAGAATCACCTAAAAAGGTCAAAGGGATGACACAGTGCACAAGATGTCAGCAGTACCGCCGCTCCAAAACATACTGCAACAGGTCATACATATGTGTCAAATGCGGCAGATCACACAAAACCACAGCTTGTAAAAAAAGTAGAAACACCCCAGCTAGATGTACCCTCTGAGATTGCGCCCATCCCGCTAACTACAAAGGCTGTGGATTTTATCATGGATACAAACAATCGACTAAATATTTAGCGTAATGCAAATATTGCAATAAAGATTTCTACTATACCAACACAAACATCACAAATGCAATACCAGCCTAATACCTATGCAAACGTGACTAAAAACAGTGTGACTAACAACGCTCAAAGGCAAAATTCAATAACAATTGTTCAATATTCAATTATTAATATTGCAGAATGGAACGCCAATGGGCTTCTACAACATTAAAATGAGATTGAACTGTTTCTACATCGTCACAAAATAGGCATCCTACTAATAAGCGAAAACCACTTCACAGACAGATCCTATTTCAGTATACCACATTACACTACCTATTTTACAAACCATCCAGATAACATAGTCCATGCTGGCACTGCCATTTTAATAACAATCACCATTAAACACGTGCACCTTAATTCACATGCAAGCTACAATCATAAGAGTAAAGATGAGTTTGCATCAGTTTACTGCCTTTCTTGCTATAACTTAAAGAAAGAAGATTTTAAAGATTTCTTTGAATCACTGGACCACAAATTCATTGTTGGTGGAAACTTCTACAGCAAGCATATAATATATGGATCACGTCTTACAACAACTAAAGGCAGAGAACTAGTAAACATTATTCAAGAAAAAAACTACCATTTTTTATCAACTGTTACCCCAACATACTGACCAACAGATCCAAACAAAACTCCTGATCTCCTGGACCTATTTATCACTAATGGAATATCTCCTACCAACACGGAAGTCATGACCTTTAATCTAACCTAAGTTATGACCTTTAATCTGATCATTCACCTATAATAGCTTCAGCTGCTTTTCTGTCCATAAAACATTAACTCCTGGACTATACAACAAGAAAACTAACTGGGTAGAATATCGAATCAAAATAGAAGTGGAAATTAATCTACAAATAAGTCTTAAATCTCCAATGGAAATTGACGAAGCATTAGTAGTGTTATGATACGCTTAATACACAAATTTATAATTTCTTTTTACTTTATACACAAATAATACACTTAAAGAGGCAGCGCAACATACCATCCCGAAGGAAATCCAAGCTGGCACTGGAAAATAAGCTTCTCCTTTACAAAACAGTTATATAACCGATCTGGACGTACGGTATTGAGCTGTGGGGATACGCAAGCAGATCAAATATAGCCATAATTTAGAGAAGTCAATCCAAAATACTGCATATGATAACAGATGATAACCGTAAATATTTAATATTTTTATATTTTTTCTTGCCAGTATACTCTTAATATATTATATTTTCGAAATATGAAAAAAATCGAATTTTTGAAATTTGTAAAGGGATTTTCCCCCCTTAAGGGGAACTGATCAGCCAACCTAATGGTTGAAGAGAACTTGTATTTTGGAAACAAGGGCATAATCTGCTCTCAAGTCAACATATTAGCTTTAGAACTAAGTTTGTTTTGATTGCTAATAAATATATACATTAAAAAAAACTCAAGTTCAGAAACATCAGATTTGCAAAAAGAACTACTGCGAACCACCAAGTGTCTCTAGAGAATTCAAACTCGTACTGAAACCGCATCCAATGTTGTCCTGCCTTCCCCCCAAAGAGGAAGAAACAAACGGTGTTGCCAGATTGAACGCTACTCCGCCAGTCACATTACTTTATTGAACCATCTCGTATACAATTTGTCAAACAAATATACATTTTATATCGTTCGTTTCAACTAATGACTATTTAAATACTATCGTATCATTTAAACGTTTTCTAAGGAACAACGGTAAACAATCTCCTTTCCATTGATAACCTTTAGCGCCCTATTTTGCTATGTGACCGACTTTTTTAATCATGAAATGGCATTTTACCGCGAATTCCCTCGAGAGCCAGTCAGGACCGTACGAAAAAAGGGAGAGTCTCGCGGGGGAGTCGAACATGTCCGATGGGGTAAACGGGGAGCGGAAAGGGTTGCAGGTGGATAGGGTTGGATTGGGAGTGGCGGCAAACGACCTAGACCTGCCCGAAAACTAATTAAGATTTTGCATTGCACATGCTCGTTAATGCAAGCGAGCTGTTTGATTTGTGTTTTTATGGAAAAAGAACTGCTTGATTATGAGTTGAGGGGCACCAAAAAGAGAACTATAAAAAAAGAGAGGACGAATTCAAGGAAACTATTATCACTGTGAGTTTGGACGCCTCTAGTATTAAAATTATTCAGTATAGTCTGGCAAATCATCATGGAACGTTTAACATCAGAGCAACGCTTGAAAATTGTCGAAGTTTATTATAAAAAAAATCAGCGTTCTGAGCGCCAAACTCATAGAACACTTTGTGAATTTTATGGTGCATATAATTGCTGCTCGATGCTCGATGTTTAAACAAAAACAAGACAAAAAACTGTGTGTTCCGATGAAAATATTGCCGCTGTTGCAGGCAGTATTGATGAAGATCCAAATTTATCAATTTGTCGCTGTTAGCGGGAAATTGGGCTTTTTTATTCGACTACGCGGGAAAATTTTAACTGGAGGAGATGTGGTATGGAGGATTTTGACCTGCTGAAGTTGTGGTTTCAACAGAACAACAATCGTTTTATTGAGGGAACAATTCGGAAAATAATTTCGAGCAGCGGACCTGTTAATTGGCCACCAAGATCATGTGATTTAACGCCTATAGATTATTTTCATTGGGGACATGTTAAATCTATGGCAATGGCAATAAGCCAGCAACTATTGACGCCTTGGAAGCCAACAAAACTAGGACGCCTTGGAAGCCAACAAAACTAGGACACTTCCTGACAAAAGACCCCAATTGCTTGAAATTAAAGCTATTGAATGTTATATTTTATTTGCATATAAAGTTAACCGACAAAATAACTAATATGTAATATATATATATATATATATATATATATATATATATATATATATATATATATATATATATATATATATATATATATATATATATATATATATATATATAATATTTTCACGGATGGTAGATAATGTTTCTAAATCATTCCGGGTGTCGATCCGTTGATTGTATGAAGAGTCACGACGTTTCACCAAAATCTCATTTGGCATTTTCAAGTGTTGTCCACTTCGACTGAGTCCAACTGACGTGCACGGGTCGTTGTGCTCGCTTTTATAGCCGGCCGGCGACTGCGCAGATTATATCGGGGTCGTTCGGGACTATTTGCGGCGCTCGGCAGCGCTGTCGAGAGCCATTTATTGATTTTTATACCTCGCCGCCACGTTGTCGCGTTTCTTCTTTTTTCAGAAGGGATTTCCATACTTTTGGAATGTTGCGAGCGTCGTTTCGCGTATTTAGCTCACCCCTTACTTCTATTTCAAGGGCTTCTCTGATTGTTCGGACCTTGTAGTTTTCAATATTCGCTTTTTCTTTGGCTCCTTCAAAATTGATTTTATGTTCTGTTTGTAGATGGTGCTGGAACGGAGCGGAAGTGGTTTGTTTGTTTTTTAAGTTGTTTTTATGTTCTTGTATTCTGGCCGATATTCATCTGTTTGGTTGTCCTATGTATGTTCTGTTGCAGTCGGAACAAGATATACTGTACACGCCATGATATTCCAGTCTAACTTTGTCCTTGGGGTTTTTTTAGGATGTTTGCGACAGTTTTGTGCGGCTTGTAGGTTGTTCTAATCTTATGTTTCCTTAGTAGTCTGCCTATCCTATCTGTGATTCCTTTTACGTATGGTAGCAGGACCTTTAGTGTATTTGGTTCATGATCCTCTATTATTCTTCGTGTTTGGGTTTCCTGACGGCGAATGGCCTTCCTGATACAATTTTCTGAATATCCATTTTGTCTAAGGAGTGTGGAAATGTTTGGTAGTTCTTCGCTTCGTGTGTGTTCGCTACTGCTTGGATTTGAGAAGGATGATGATAGGATTTAGCTTTGAGATATCGATCGGTATGACTTGGTTTTCTATACATTATGTATTCGAGGGTTCCAGAAAGTTTCCTGGTGATAAGGAGATCCAAAAACGGCAGTTTTCTATCCTGTTCGACTTCCAGAGTGAACTATATTCTGGGGTGGATTCCGTTTAATTTGGTTAGGAGGTTGTTTAGAAGTTCGTTTCCTTGAGGCCATATTATAAAGAAATCATCTACGTAGCGTTTCCAAAGTTTAGGTTTTAAAGGAGCCATGGCCAGTGCCTTTGTTTCGAAGTCGATCATGAATACGTTGGCTATAACGGGTGATAAAGATGATCCCATTAGGACACCGTCGGTCTGTCTGTAGATCTGCTGGTTGAAGGAAAAATATGTATTCTTCAAGCAGTGTTCGGAGAGTTTCACCACATATGGTGGAAAGTCTTCGTTTATGGAAATTAGGTCCAGACCCTCGTCTATGGGGATACTTGAATATAGTGAGACAATGTCCAGACTTGCCAGTATGTCTGTATCCTCTAGTTAGAAATCTTTAATCACCCTTATCAAATGTTCTGAGTTTAGGACATAGGACTCGGCAAGTTGGACGCTTGGTTGCATGGTACTTGCTAGATATTTTCCAAATTTTGTGTTAGAACCAAAGGCACTTACTATGGACCTGAATGATCCATCTAGAAAAAATAACCAAAAGCAAAATCAAAGCATGTTAACTAGAATCGGACAATGAACGAAGAATAATTCCAAGGGAAGAATCAAGCATATGTCCTAAACTTTACGGTCTACCCAAAATACTTAAACCAGAAATCCAGATACCCAGAATTTCGATATCCATATAATCCATATCCATGTAATCGTGCATCGATTTAGAAAAAAGTCAGTTTTCTGGGAAATGGTCTATCCTAACGAGATAAAAATAAGAGGAACTTTTTTACCTAAAAATTTTTGCGATTCGATAATTTGATTTAAAAAATTAAAAAATAATTACAAACAAAAAAGTTATGGCAGCATTTACCAAGAAGACCCCCCCAGTAGCCCCTGACTAAAATATTCAATAATTAACACAAAAAAACGTTTATCCATCACAACTTATTGAAGTATACCGAATTTTACGACCTTAGCATAAACCGTGTCGACAACATTGCCAGAACACCATCTTCAGAGTTCCCCTTTAAGGGGCTCTAGACCCTCTAAGAAGCAATTTTTGGGGTATGTTTATAGGGACTTTTTTATGTTTTAATCCATAGATTCACCTCCCAAAATATTTCGACGTTAATTCCGGACACCCTATATATATATATATATATATATATATATATATATATATATATATATATATATATATATATATATATATATATATATATATATATATAAAGTATGTATGTTAGACCTGAAACGTCAAATATGTAACGAATTAGCATGCACCTGATCACTCAAAAGGATCTTTTACTATGCAGCTTCCAAACTATCTCGATCATATTCTAAATCATGATTGTGATTAGTAGTTTTAATACATGTAAAGGATACGTTGTTTTTCAAGAGAAGCAGATTAGCAAAGAAGTTAGCCTTTTCGTTTTCAATAATTCCGACGTGACTGGGAATTCAGATGAAGAAGAGGAATTAATCCTCAGACACTTCTGTGCAGTCAAGTGCACTAGTTTCTTAAAATGTTGTCAGTTGTATACCGCGAAATGCCACCCCTTTCACCATAAATAATAGCATGATCCCTAAACCATATACAAAAATGTTAGTCATATCAGTAATTACATTGCTAGGACAAACTGAAGCCACAATATGGAAAATTAATTTTCCTAATGCAAAAAAAGAAATGGAATTACGGAGCCATTTAGCATTTCCCCTGATTGCTTCGCTATCTGGCTTGAATTAATTTTTCAATATCGACAATTTGTCACTCCATCCTACAGGCCATTTGCTAGTCAAACAGCGTGGAATGGCACACCCTTAAACAAACTGTTCGCCATTTTTCTCTCCCTATTTATCCTTTTCCGCCTGTTTCCAAATTTTATTGAGTAAATACAAATAGTATTCTTACATTTTCTTGTTATTTTAAATCGAAAATGGATATAAATGTTATCATTATACTAGGCTAATTGAAAAGTTCGCGGAACGATACCTATAGAACAGTAAAAGAACTATATAATCTACTACAATTTGAAGTTTCATCCTTCACATGAACATATGTCAAATTTCACGTCAATCCGTCAATTCATTCGTACAAAAACAGCAGCTTTAAGTAAACGAATCAGTGTTATTTTTTAAAATGGAAAATATTGAAAATAGTACAGTGATTAAATTATTTGTAAAAAAAAATGTTCAAAGGCAATATAAATTCATAGTGAAATGGTAAATGTATTAGGGGAACCTGCTCCTTCAAAAATAATAGTTTGAAAGTGGACAGGTGAGTTTTAACGTGGTCGTACAAGCCTGGATGATGATCCTCGTTCTGGACGTCCCATAAGTGCAACTACTAAACAAGTAATTAATTCTATACATGATGTGGTTATGGATGACAGGCAATTAACTTTGAGTGAAATTGTTGAGGCCGTGGACCCCCCATGGATCCCAAATGAACGGGTGTTTCATATTTTGAAAAAGGAATTGGGCTTGAGAAAGCTATGTGCAAGATGGTTTAAATTCTGATCAAAAACGACTTCGAGTAAAACTTTCTAACCAATATTTGGATCTTTTTAGAACACTATAATCGTGAACGGTGACAACAAAGCTCAGAGTGGACTGGGCTCGATTATTCAGCTCCGAAGCAGGTGAAAGAGGTCAAAAACGAAGGCGAACGATTCGATATTTTTATAATTTTTATTTATTTGTGGCAAAGTTTGGGACGGAGAGAACCTAACAGATGAAGAAAAAAAGTTATTGGTATCAACTCAAGCCATGCTTCGTTTGACGTAACCTTTACACGGCAGCAACAAAAATATCACTTGCGACAATTAGTTTACCCCAATTCAACTAATTGTGGTTTGAAGCAGAGAGGACCGACATGTGTCGGCACTGTAAAAAAAACAAAAGGGAAGTTCCTTCTGAATTCTTATTGGCTAAAACTAGACAAGAAACTTCAGCATTGTACGGCTTTACAAAATACATAACGCTAATTTCTCATGTACCTAGGAAAGGCAAAACTGTCATATTAAGCTGGGTTCACACCAATAAAATTTTGCGTGTATGTTGAATTTACTGGAACAATTTGTTTGAATTATCTTTGTTTGAATTATCAGATGGTTCGTGTGCGTGCGTGCGATGGATGTGTGGGGTTTTGTCTGTCAGAACGCCTACATTGCCGCGCAGGCGCACTACATACAACACATACACCCCACACAACGCAAATTTGTATTGATGTGGACCCATCTTTAGCTTCCTCGATGCATCATAGCATCTACACAATCCTATAATTCCCAAAAAGGCGGCTTAGTATTTCGTCTAAGCCGCCTTTTTGGGACAAGAAGTGTTCGATATACACTAACAGCCACCCATCAAGACGTTGGCTATGCCACTTTTTACATAATTTTAGACAGTCAATGAGCATATTTTACATGATGTGCATCAAAAACAAAAAACTGATCGTGGTGTGTTTTTAAAAAAAAGGGTGTTCAACTTACACTTGCCTCGTGAGCTTCGTATGAATTTAGCCTGGATACTCGGTTCTAATATGCTAGATACAGTTCAAGGTCAAGCCAAGGAAGAAAAAACAAGAAAAATCTGTGCATTTTGTCCACTTCAACTAAATCGAAAATCCACATATCAGTGCTATTCTTGCAAAAAACATGTTTGTTTGCAGTGCGCTAAATAAATGTGCCCTGATTGTGCATAATTTTGTTGTTGAACATTTTTTTATTTTAAGCATTCTAGACTTTTTTTTCTAATAGATATAACTCTAAAGTTTAAGGAAAAGTATTTTTCGTGGCTCCTAAGAAGTGATATTTTCTTTTATGATTTTTATTTCGTATAGTGTCATTTTTTAGTTAAAAAACGGAGCTAAGGATTTAAAGGCATATAATTTCCAAGTTTAATAAAGTTGATTATTATTTTTATCTTTTCTTTTATTTGTAGATCCCAAATTAACAATATAAAGTATAGTTTGATATATATATATATATATATATATATATATATATATATATATATATATATATATATATATATATATATATATATATATACAACTCAGTGTTTTGGAATCACGTCCCCTCCAGAACAATACCAGTCAAATTCGGAATTCGAAGTCGAATAACAAAGCCCAACTTCCTGTGAATGTCGATGAACTAATAAGTTTAGATCTTCATTAACGCTGCCAGCAATAGCGGCGATATTTTCTTCGGAACTCATAGTTTTTTGTTTTAATATCGAGCAGCGTGAAATGCGTTCGAAATTTGTCGATAATTCGACGAATACATCGCTCGGTTGGGCGATTATAAAATTCAGGTGCTCTATAAGTTTAGCGCATAGAACACTGATTTTGATAATAAATTTCGACAATTTTAAAGCGTTTTTCTGATGTTAAACGTTTCAGGATATTTGCCAGACTATAATGTATAATTTTAATAACTGTGAGCGCAGGCTCACAGTTCGTTTGACAGCCAATCCCTGTCGGAAGTTCGGACACACTAAAAAAATCACCCTTTTTACCTAATTGTTAGAAACTTAACACTACATATAAGATGCGTCTCACGGAAAACAGGACTTTTTTGGCGCAATCTTTTGTTGGAGGTAAGCGTTGGAAAAGTCCTTCACTGAGGTTCTGACAAAATTTCATGACATTCGGACCATTAAAAGTCAAGTTATCGCGCTTAAAGCATCAGTGTGTTTATACCATCGGTCGAAAATGAACATCGAACAAAGAACGAATATTAAGTTTTGTTTAAACTTGGTAAAACATTCACCGAAACGTTTCTATTAATGAAACAAGTGTATGGTAAGGATTTTTTAACCCGTGGCATAGGCAGAAATTTCGTTACTATATAAGGAAATGGAATTAAAATATGTTCAAAGATTCAATTTATAACATTTTGACTCATCATTTGGGACACATATTCACTAACGACGAAAAATTGCTTCGAATCCAACATTACAAGGACTTGATTAAAAAGTCAAAAAAAGACGAAGACTTCAAGTACAGCATTGTTACTAGTGATGAGATGTACTGTTTTCAATATGATCCAGAAACCAAAAACTCAAAGTGCCGAATCGAAGCACGCGAGGGAGCTAAATCCGATGAAAAACCGTCTCGAGTCAAGTCAAAAATAAACACAATATTGATTTGTTTGTACGATTCGGAGGGAACTTGTGAACAAGGAGTTCGTTCCACATGACCAAACGATCAATCATGTGTTTTATCGTGGTGTTATAAAGCGTCTGTTGTCGCGTATTCGTCGTGTGCGCCACAGTACCGTCAATAATGCAGCTGGCGCTTGTTGCAAGATAATGCGCTGGTCCATCGCTCAATCATCACTGATTTTTTGACCAAAATGGCACTTTAACCATCAATCATTCATCATACTCGCCTGATTTGGTTCCCTGCGACTTCTACCTCTTCGACTTAATTTACCGATGAAAGGACAGCGTTATGCTGAGATTGAAGCCATGTAATACGCGTCGACCGCCACCCTGAAAAACGTCATTGGCGGGGCAAAACGTTGTATTAACGAGCAAGAAGACTATTTTGAATAAAAATAATGATTTTTAGCGAAAAAATAAATATTTGTGTTTTTTTTATGAAAAGGTCTTGTTTTCCGTAAGACACACCTTGTATATCATCGAAAAATAAAAGAAAGGAATTAATTATCACCATTTATTATTAATAATCCGGTAAACATATCTAAATTGGATTAAAAATGTGTACTTTCGCAGCAAAACGAAATTTGAACTGGACAACTTTGTAAGATAATGAACATTACATAAATAACAATAATAATTTGTATTTCATTGTATTTCAACAGTCATGAGAAAATACTGCAAAGGAATTATATTTTTAGTATATTCGTCACTTTTTATGTGTACTCAATAAGTAGAACTGGGATTAATTTGATTTTAATTTTTAATATTTTCTTTTAATGTGAGAGAGCTGATATTCTATTTTTTACTTCCTCGGATATAGATCTAACTTGTGACTTTAAAATAAATTCTTCCGCATAAATCGTTCACATCTAGAACTTGCCATTTTATATAAAATCAACTTAAACACTTGACTGTACCGTAAACGAGACAGAAACAAACTAAACTATAGAAAACAATAAAACTGCCCTTAACGGTTCGTAGAATACTGTGAAAATACCCCCTCTAAGGTCTTGTGGCAATTTCTACATTGTCCAGTCCAAGTCAAGTACAATTAATTTCAATTGAAGAAAATAATTAATTATCATCATATATTATTCTTAATAACCCGATAACATATCTAAATTTGTTTAAAAATATGTATTTTCAGTAGTCGTCTCCTTTTACGTTAACAATAAAACAATACAATTAACAATAAACAATAAACAAATAACAATAATAATTTCTATTTCATTAATAGCCATGAGTAAATACTGTAAATGAATGACATTTTTGGGATATTCGTCACTTTTTATGTGTACTCAATAAGTAGAACTGGGATTAATTTGATATTAATAATAAATATTTTCTTTTAATGTGAGAGAGCTGATATTCTATTTTTTACTTCCTCGGATATAGATCTAACTTGTGACTTTAAAATAAATCGTCCGCATAAATCGTTCACATCTAGAACTTGCCATTTTATATAAAATCAACTTAAACACTTGACTGTACTGTAAACGAAACAGAAACAAACTAAACTATAGAAAACAATAAAACTGCCCTTAACGGTTCGTAGAATACTGTGAAAATACCCCCTCTAAGGTCTTGTGGCAATTTCTACATTGTCCAGTCCAAGTCAAGTACAATTAATTTCAATTGAAGAAAATAATTAATTATCATCATATATTATTCTTAATAACCCGGTAACATATCTAAATTTGTTTAAAAATATGTATTTTCAGTAGTCGTCTCCTTTTACGTTAACAATAAAACAATACAATTAACAATAAACAAATAACAATAATAATTTCTATTTCATTAATAGCCATGAGGAAATACTGTAAATGAATGATATTTTTGGGATATTCGTCACTTTTTATGTGTACTCAATAAGTAGAACTGGGATTAATTTGATATTAATAATAAATATTTGCTTTTAATGTGAGAGCTGATATTCTCTTTTTTACTTCCTCGGATATAGATCTAGCTTGTGACTTTAAAATAAATCGTCCGCATAAATCGTTCACATCTAGAACTTGCCATTTTATATAAAATCAACTTAAACACTTGACTGTACTGTAAACCAGACAGAAACAAACTAAACTATAGAAAACAATAAAACTGCCCTTAACGGTTCGTAGAATACTGTGAAAATACCCCCTCTAAGGTCTTGTGGCAATTTCTACATTGTCCAGTCCAAGTCAAGTACAATTAATTTCAATTGAAGAAAATAATTAATTATCATCATATATTATTCTTAATAACCCGGTAACATATCTAAATTTGTTTAAAAATATGTATTTTCAGTAGTCGTCTCCTTTTACGTTAACAATAAAACAATACAATTAACAATAAAACAATACAATTAACAATAAACAAATAACAATAATAATTTCTATTTCATTAATAGCCATGAGGAAATACTGTAAATGAATGATATTTTTGGGATATTCGTCACTTTTTATGTGTACTCAATAAGTAGAACTGGGATTAATTTGATATTAATAATAAATATTTGCTTTTAATGTGAGAGAGCTGATATTCTAATTTTTACTTCCTCGGATATAGATCTAGCTTGTGACTTTAAAATAAATCGTCCGCATAAATCGTTCACATCTAGAACTTGCCATTTTATATAAAATCAACTTAAACACTTGACTGTACTGTAAACGAGACATAAACAAACTAAACTATAGAAAACAATAAAACTGCCCTTAACGGTTCGTAGAATACTGTGGAAATATCCCCTCTAAGGTCTTGTGGCAATTTTTACATTGTACAGTTCAAGTCAAGTACAATTAATTTCAATTAAAGAAAATAATTAATTATCATCATATATTAATCTTATTAACCCGGTAACATATCTAAATTTGTTTAAAAATATGTACTTTCAGTAGTCGTCTCCTTTTACGTTAACAATAAAACAATACAATTAACAATAAACAAATAACAATAATAATTTCTATTTCATTAATAGCCATGAGGAAATACTGTAAATGAATGATATTTTTGGGATATTCGTCACTTTTTATGTGTACTCAGTAAGTAGAACTGGGATTAATTTGATATTAATAATAAATATTTGCTTTTAATGTGAGAGAGCTGATATTCTCTTTTTTTGCTTTCTCGGATATAGATCTAGCTTGTGACTTTAAAATAAACCGTTCGCATATATAACAAAACTTATCCGCTGGATTTTTGCAAAATCGACGTCTAGAACTTGCCATTTTTTATAAAATTGACTTAAACATTTGACTGTACTGTAAACGCGATAATAACAAACTAAACTAAAGCAATAAAACTGCCCTTAATGGTTCGTAGAATACTGTGAAAATACCCCCTCTGAGGTCTTGTGGTAATTCCTACATTGTCCAGTCCAAAGCCAGGCACAATTATTTTAAAAAACCTCATCATATAAAGGAGAAGCAGGTACTTGAAAATGGGTCGTGCTCGGCCATTTCTGTGAAAAGGTATAACTATCTAAATTAAACTATAAATTAATAACTATCTAAATGAAACGCAATAAAGCCTTCTTATCAATGTTACAAAAATCATGTCGACCTGGGAAATTAATAAAAAATCATTTGTACTTGCGGTGGCTAAGTTTAAAATACTAGTATGATCACAAAGTAAGGCAACTTTTAAAAATTCGCATCCTTTACGTATCGATACAGTCATTTGTTTTTTAAGTAGGTATGACTGTCTCTGACAGAAGATCCATATCATTTCGCTTGTTAAGTTAGACATTTTCTTTTGTTAAAATATTTTGTCGGCGATTTTTAAAACCGACAAATTCATCGAACAAAAATTTGCACTAAATTTTGTCTAAGAAACGAAATTTTTTATACTTATGCGTTAAAGATGTTTTAGTAAATGTTGTCCTGAGTACTCCTCTATTCATTGTTAAAGAGAAAACGAACCATCACACACCTCAATAATTATTCGTCAATTTTTCGTTAATAATCAAACACATATTATTCGACAAGCATCATATTCACCAGATATGGCACCACGTGACTTTTTCATTTTCGCTCGATTGAAGATGCCGCTTTGAGTCGACAGCAGTCATTCGAGATTCCATATAGATAATATAGTAAGTTTTCTCCTGTATATTTCAAGAATTCGGTAGGTATTTTATCGTTTCTTGGAGATTTGTTATTTTTTAGCTTTCTCACATATCTGTGTCCTTCACTGAGTATTGGAGGTGGCTGGTCCTGATCTATTATTACTTCTACTTTTTGGGAGGTAGAGACACTTTATTTTAAGCTGCTAAAAATGCCCAGTCCATCGATGCAGAGATCATTTATGCCTGTTAGGATTTCTCCATTGATATTTCGACACATTGTTAACCTTGGTCTGTAGGTACTATTTCTCTTAATACGTTGATAAACTGTTCTACTTTCATTCTGAGTTTTGCATTTCTTTATATCCATAATTAGTTTGTTCTCATAATTTATTTTCTTTTGCCTATGGATACGTTTCTCCCCTCTGCACAGTCGTTAATATTCGTTCTTGCACATGTAGTCATGTTCTAGGCACATGTAGCTTTGTATAATAAACCCGTTTTTTTCTTCTATTGCGATTTCTGCACATTCAGCATCAAAGTAATATTCTCTTCTACCCCCTCCCCATTCCTGTTGATGTTGCCGTTGAGTTTTACATTTTCTCCAGCTCGTTTACTACTATTATCAAAAAGTAAAGTGACATGATTTTGACATAAAGTAACATAAAGTGACATGAAGTAACATGAAACGATATAACCGTTTGTTTCTTTAAGTTGTATGACGGTTTTTCACATCGGACAAAAGTTTCATATCATTTCGTTTTATAGCAAGTTAGAAATTGTAGATTGAATTAGAATTAGATTAGAATTGTAGAGTTGTCTTTTATGTCTTTTTATAATGAAAACATTTATCGAGAAAATAATTTGTATTTAATTGTGTCTACAATACGAAATTTCTTGTGCTGATACATTCAAAATGTTAAGAGAATGTTACGGAGATGAAGCTAAAAAAAAATTGCAAATGGTACAAGGACTTTAGTGATGGTAGAGAAGCAGTTGAAGATGAACCTCGTTCACAAACATCTTTCCCGTCAACCAATAAAGAAAAGATTATCAAAACCAGGGATATTGTACTGTGTAATCGCCCATTAAATATTAGAAGGAAATACTAGAAATCAAGTATAAAATAGTTGGAATAAGTATGTTGCAGAGAAAATACATTTGGATGAATAACTAAATACTTTGTATTTTATTTAAAAAGCAACATTACTTTTTGATCATAGAACTATATATAGATCTTAGTATCTGTTACATTGTAACCGTACCAGTCGACTCTATAATAATAATAAAAACATGCACTTAAAATTCTTTTAAGAACGATTTTGAATCAATAAACTTAGAAGTAAAAATAATATAAATTTATACCGAGAACAAAGCATGGAGAAAATAAATCTATGGTATAAACTTACACTAAATTATCTCTATTGCAATTAATTCGGATATTTTTATTGTAACTAAACAAGACGATATTTTATGGTTTAGTTGTGTTTTTAACCAATCAACCGTTTTATTATTCGGTTTTTCAAATTGAGAATTGAAAGTAAACTATTTGCTCTATATTTTATGTTACGTTCGTTAAAAATACTTACTTTGCAAATAAATTCGTTCGGTTTCTTACATTAAATGAACATTTCAACATCATATCGTTGCATCATATTTTCAACGTGTCCTCTTACAATCCCTGATTCATTTTTGCTTGGTATACTACAATGGCGGCTCGTGAGAAAGGGCGTTGGGGGGCCCCTCCAGCATTTATCACAGTAAACAGCTTTTCAGAGCAAAACACCATGTTATTTTCGTTCAGTTTCTTTCCTTTAACTTATTTTAAGATATTATTAAAAATTAAAATCTCCAAATGTAGAAGAACGACTGTCAACCAATCACACTAAATAATGCCGATAAAAATTCCATTCTCTCGTTCCACAATTTTTACACGCACGCCACGTCATATTATCTTGTCGTTGGCGTTACATGTTTTGTTGGTTGCCAGAATTCGGTTTAACTGCTTTCTAAAAAATGCGATTTGGCGTAGATTTCCTGCGACCGAGCGTATCGATAATTAGTTTTAAACGCTGATTTGACTGGAGCGTTTGATGTCTCGTATCGTGTATTTCGTTCGCCTCGCGAATACTTGTTTTGATATGGGATTTGCTACGTGAATACACACTGAGACACACATGTTAAATATTGAGAGTGCTATGGCCGAACTAATTCCGGACGTTAATGAAAAAGTTGTTGACATACTATTCACCGACAAAAATTTGTACAATAACCTTTTTTTGGCATAAAACTTTGATATTTTTTAAAACTTTTCGAACTTCTCATGAAATTTCTCGAATTTTCGACTCTATTGATTTGCAGTTACAATAAATTGTTTGAATGGTTTACTCTACGGGAGGGGGTAAGTGCCTACTTATTCATTCCTTTATCTGCACAATAAGCCCATCCTCCAATGTCCTTGTAAGTAGTAACAATACGAAATTTTAATGTTTTCCTGGTTTAGCTCCTGAATAGGGTTTCAATAGCATGAAAAATAAAAAGGGGGAAGGGGAAAGCAAACAAATTCTTCAGCAGCACTATTTTCTTCTACTCCCCACCTCTACCTCCCACTTTAAAAACCCACGAGCCGCCACTGATATACTATTTTCCTTCATTCATTTCTCTTTATTATTCATCTTCTCCATTGTTTTCTTTTCCTTCATTTCTTTGATATCTTGTCTTGCTTAAAGAACTGGCCCATTAATTGTAATATTCATGCTTCTTTGATACGTAAACTATTGAAGTAATGCTTCATCGATGTTTTATTTTTATATTTTATTTTAATATGCCGACCAGGAAATTTAGTACTTTCTATCAGAAGTACTTAACGGAGTACGTTATAAAAATGAAATGTTTTGAAATCTATTGAATGCTTCATAGTAACTTGGTTTTTCGATACGTTATATCCGTAGATAAGTAATAAGCGTGTATGTTATAAGTGAGCTTTATATATATATATATATATATATATATATATATATATATATATATATATATATATATATATATATATATATATATATATATATATATATATATATATATATATATAAACAGTTTTTCAGAGCAAAACACCATATTTTATTTCCGTTCAGTTTCTTTCCTTTAACTCATTTTAAGATATTATTAAAAATTAAAATCTCCAAATGTAGAAGAACGTTTGTCGACCCATCACATCAAATAATGTGGATAAAAATGTCATCCTCTCGTTCCACAATTTTTACATCGTTAGTCGGACGTTTACCTCCAGTGACCGTACGCCACGCCATATTATCTCGTCGTTGGCGTTGTTTTGTTGGTTGCCAGAATTCGAGGGTTTAACTGCTTTCTAAAAAATGCGATTTGGCGTCGTGCGAGCAAAACTTAGGTTTAACTGTCGAAGAGAACGCGAAAGAATGGTAAGTTACAAGATCCGGGGGAAGTGGAACTATCAGTTCAATATGAAGAAATCGTCAACTATGTACTTCTAACGGCTGCTTCAATAGCGCCAGAAGAAAAATGTCTCAAACAGACAAAAATCTCCAGTGAGACCATTGATTTAATGAAGAAATGGCGGGCAATGAGAAATGCAGGTAGTCCTTTTGGCAGAGTTGAGTACACTGAGCTTTGCAAATCTATAAGAAAACGTATCAGAGAGGACACCCGCCGATTCAACATGCAGCTAGTGCAAAAAACCCTGAAAGAAAACAAAGGAATTAACAAGGCTAAACAGAAGCTAAGAAACAAAAGAACGCAAATATATGCATTAAGGCGTGAGGATGGTACAGTATGCAGGGCGCATACGCAAATGTTAGAGGTTGTCAGAAAATGTTATTCCCAATTATATGAAGATCAGAACCAATCAAAGACAATAATACCCACGGAAGAACTAATGCCAAATATCCTACTGGAGGAAGTAACAAACGCTATAGAATCGATAAGAAACGACAAGGCTCCAGGAAAGGACAGTGTAACTGTCGAAATGCTAAAAGCTGGTAGTCGGACGTTACATAAAACACTGGCAAAATTATACTCAAAATGCCTCAAAGAACAAAAAGTACCTGACTAATGGGAAAATGCAGAAATTACATAAAAAGGGAGCACAGGAAGATTTAAAGAACTACCGTGGATACCGAAGATTTAAAGAACTTGAAGTGGGAATTAATTTAGAACGTGGTGTACGGCAGGGTGACGCAATATCGCCTATTCTTTTCTCGGCAGGTCTTGAAGAAGTATTCCGTAAACTGGATTGGAAACAAGATGGTGTAAAGATCAGTGGTGCAAATTTAAATCATCTTAGATTTTTGTAGATGATATCGTTCTCCTTTGACGCATACAAGAACTGCAGAGGGCTGGCTAACCATTTGGCTTGAAAATGATGAATAACTTCTTTAATGAGAAGTTATTGAAAATGTTCAATGTGTTAAATGTGGCCGGCAGGTTCAACATTGTGTTTAAGAGCAGATTCCCACTTTGCCTGAAAAGAAAAGCCTTCGATCAGTGCATTCTACCCGTTATGACATATGGAAGTGAAACCTGGACACTCACATCACAATCAATTCAAAAACTTCGGGTAGCACAGAGGGGAATGGAAAGATGTATGCTTGGCATTACAAGACGAGACAAAGTCCTGCACATGGATGAGGGAAAAACGAAAGTCTGGGACATCATTGGAAGAGTAAAGCAATTGAAATGGAGATGGGCAGGCCATATAGCGACGCGATGGGATGACAGATGGACCAAGGCAATCCTGGAGTGGATAGCGCTTGATCGCAAACGTCGGCGAAGAAGACCGAAAGCTCGATGGATTGATGATATCGTTAAGTATATTGGGCCAGAGTGGCATATATATATATATATATATATATATATATATATATATATATATATATATATATATATATATATATATATATATATATACATATATATATATATATATATATATATATATATATATATATACATATATATATATATATATATATATATATATATATATATATATATATATATATATATATATATATATATATATATATATATATATATATATATACAGGGTATACATACAGGGTGTTAGGTAAACATGCTTTAAAAATGCAAGGGGTTATTCCTTGTCCTAATCTAAGAATATTTTGTCCTATGATGATTTTTGAAAAACCCCTTTGTTTCGAAGATACAGGGCGAACAAAATTTGCGACAATCATATTCGATATTTGAAATCATTAATGTAAATAAAAGTAGGATGTACGTCAATGAGTTTATCAAGTACAAAAATTTTTTTCGATCTCGATCACTTGGAACGGCTGTTTTATCTAGTAAGTGGATTTCATCAGTCGCATTTGTTTACATAGATTGAGTGACGTTTGTCTGTTTGACGTGTCTTAAATAGTGAGTGAAATCCTTTATCATAATGTATACAAACGCCGAGATGACTGACATGCACTTCATGTATGGACTTGCTGATGGCAATGCATTACAAGCTAGGCGATTGTACAGTGAACGATTTCCAGCTCGTAATGTCCCGGACCGAAAAATCTTCAAAAACATTCATAGACGTCTTTGTGAAACAGGCACATTGAAACGAACTGAAGGGTCAGGAACATCACTGACTGTAAGAACGGTACAATTGGAACAGAATGTGCTGGACATGATAGCGGGAGAGCCTGGTAGTTTTACGCGAAAAATTGCAAATACGTTGAATGTGAATCATTGAACAGTTTGGAAAATTCTTAAGGACAATTTGTTGTATCCATACCACATTCAACGCGTTCAGGCACTACTACCTGTTGATTTTCCTCCACGTATTGCATTATGTCAATGGATATTGCAAACTTTACTTCCCATTCCTCTATTCCTGACACAATTTTTTTTTCACCGATGAAGCCACTTTCGCAAGAAACGCAATAAGGAATTTTCATAATAACCATGTGTGGGCAGATGAAAATCCTCATGAGGTATGTGAAGATAGTTTTCAACATCAGTTCTCGTTGAATGTTTGGGTTGGAATTGTAGGTGACTATCTAATTGGACCAGTATTTCTATCACAAAGACTTACTGGCGAGGTGTATCGCAACTTTTTGGAAGCAACGCTGTCTGAGTTTCTGGAAGATGTACCATTGTTAACAAGGCATGAAATGTGGTTTATGCACGATGGTGCACCACCACATTTCAGTTTGGTTGCTCGTGATTTTTTAACAGCAACATAGGGATATCGCTGGATTGGTCGAAGTGGACGCATGGCCTGCTCGATCCCCGGACTTAAACCCCCTGGATTATTTCTTCTGGGGATATCTGAAGTCATTTGTTTACGCTACTCCATTGAAGAATTTGGATGATTTGCGAAATCGTATATTTGCTGGGTGTAACTCAATTAGAAACGACCTTGGTGTGTTTGAAAGCGTTCGGCAGTCAATGACGAGAAGATTGAATGCTTGTATCAAGGCTGGAGGAAGTCATTTCGAACATTTATTGTAGATTGAGCAACTTTATATATACTTTTTGATAATAAAATGTTGTTAATGTTGTAAATTTTGTTCACCCTGTATCTTCGAATTAAAGGGGTTTTTCAAAACCATTCCTTTAAAAAATCTAGAGAGATCATACATTTCCAAAGGACATAAGAGCAGGAATAGTGATTAATTTGTCAAAGACAGGTCATAGCAATGATTTGAAATTTGGAAAAAAATAGTGTAATATGTGTATAACATTATATCAATATGTTGTTTTAAAAATATTTATCCTCTTTAATGAAAATCAATTGAATATATTTTAAATTAGATTGTTTTTAATGTTATTTCTTTCAGGTATCCTATTTCGGCCATCACTTTTATCGGCGCTATATTTCTTACTGCTATGTTACACACCATTTGTACCAGTTCCTACGGAGACCACGATGTCAGGCCACACCGGAATTTTCTTGAAGATTCTCATCGTCATCTCCACATTAACAACGTTAGGACAGCTGGGGTTTCAGATAGCACTTTTTGCCATGCCCCCATATGCCAATTTTTTAAAGGTATTTACATAATGATTTAACTGATATTTTAAAAATTTTAAAAGATTTCTCATAACAATAAATAAAATATATGTTATGATTTGAACAAAGGTTGCCAAAATATTTTTTATTAATGCTCTGTTATTCCCAGATCACTACCAAGCTGTTAATAATTCTTTTTTTTTTCTTTAAAAAAAATTTAATTTAGGAGAAAGGAAGAGGCCAAGTCTTGTAATAACGGCGGGTGGAGAAAGAGTTCCCAGCCAATTGCAGAACTGGTGTCTCAGGTCGCTTTCACTCTGTGTGATGGGACGTTGTCCTGCTGCACTCGTTGTATGAAATCACTTATCCGTGTCTTGTAGCCTACTCTGGTGACTTTTCGATCAGTGCATGGTTCAATTTGATCATTTTTTGACGGTAGCGAACGGTATTAACTGTTTCGACTAGTTTGAAAAGCTCATGGTACAAGACACTTTTCTGACCCCACCAAATGCTCAGTATTGTCTTCTTCCATTTTTCGTTTCCAGTCACGATCCGATATAAAAAAGTATTTTTTTCATGCCAAGAAAGCAAAACTGTCTGTCGTTCAGCTGGTATGGTACCAATTTTCCTGTTTTTTGGATCTTTTCCATGGCATTCAGACGATCACAAATGGTTCGACGACCAACATTTAACCTCTTTGCCATTTGAGTTTGCATATCATCTTCTTCCAACAGTGCTTGCAATTCGAATTCACCGCTTTTGAAGCGTCTAAACCAACGCTCACAAGCATCTTGTGTTGGGACATGTCACCGTAAGTTTCTGCAAGTTTACGACGGCTTTTACTCGCGTTTTTCTTTTGATGGAACGAGAAAAAAACGACTCGAAACTCGACAGTTTACCACACGAAAAACTGACGTTTTGAAAGGCACTGTCGTAGCAACAAAATTACATAAGATTAGACTGTGAACAGACCCTTGGATCCAGAGCCACCTCTTAAAAAAAAAAGAACTATCAACCGCCACAACTGGTACTTCTAGCCTAATTCTTTGATTTTTTCTTTGGTGATTCGGGCACTGAAGTCTTGCAGTGTTATGCTACAGAATATTTTGATTAATTAGTCTTGGACCTTTTTGAATCAAAACCATGTTTATTCAGCCGATTACTAGAATTGAGTTTATTGTTTTAACATCTGAGATTAGCGGGCATATGCTCTTCTGTGGTTGAAGAGACCAATTCTAGATGCGATGACGAGATCACATTCGAATTAAGCTTTAGACTTTTGACCTTTAGGATTGACTGAATAGACATTTCAAACTCAAATCCTGCGTGTGTCTGTTAACATACCCTTGGTTCTTTAAGAACAACCAGATGCATCTAAAAATCGGAATCCTCCCGCTCATCCATTTTTCGAATAATATTTCTGAAGTTTCGCCTGAAAAAGCGGTAACACTCTGGGTCGGCTAGAATACCTTCAATCTTTCTGTGCCCTGGTTCGAGACTTAAAACCGAGCTAATGAAATCTAAATCTATTATTCTGATGACTCTAAAACATTATTCCTTTCTTGTGAAGGTTATCCAGTATGAAAATTTTTCAAATCTCTTCCAAAAAAAAGGTCACCCACAACAATCTGCTTTAATTACTCGAAATAAACTTAAATATTTAATCTGTCAATTAATTTCAATGTACGTATTGATTGTATCTTGTTTTGTTCTCTTTAGGACTGTGAATTTTTAGAAAAACTCTTACGTCACGTAGGATTTGTAAGACTGAACCACATATCGGTAAATAACGCATTTACATGGATTTCACCCGAACCAATTATGTTAATCACGTCGATAGTTTTTTACGTATTGTTAAAAAAAATGACCTTCCATCCCCAATCTACCAATCTTGGGCCGTTAGAAGACAGTACAACACGCACCGAAAGCGAGAGAAGAGATGAAGAAATCAAAACCAGAAAGAAATATTTATCTTTTGTCGTTGGAGTTGGTAAGATTTATCTAACGGATCTTTCAAATTGAGCGTTTTTTTAAATTTCTTAATAAAACGTAGATGGCGTTGCGAATTTGCCTTGGTCTAGCCTCATTTCAGAAGTGTAATGTATGACATTTATAAAAATGGAGTTATACACAATACAACGGCTTAAAATTGTTGAATTATTTTATGAAAATGGTCGTTCATTGATCACTATATATATGGTTCCAGTAAGATGGCGCTATACCTCACTTTGCTAATGAAACAACTGCTTTATTGAGAGAAAAAATTCATGGGCGAGTTATTGAAAAAAACGGTGATATTAATTGGCCACTAAGATCATATGATTTTCTTTGGGGTTACGTGAAAAGTCATGTCTATAAGAACAATCCACAATCGATCCCTGAACTAAAGGATTAAATTATTCGAGTTATTGGTGAGATAGAGCTACGGTTATGCCAAAGTGTCATCCAAGATGTCGACTAAGGAGAGGACTTCTGTGGCGCTGCAAAAGGTGGTCGTTTAATGGTGTTTTAATGTCATACACTATGCTTCAATTATCAGCAAAGTTTTTTTATTTTTTTTTAGTTTTATTCAATAGTTTAAAAACCACTCAATTTGAAACACTCTTTATGAGTTTTGATAATTTTAATATTATCGTTTTTCTTTTCAGGCCGTTATGGTGTTCTTATAACGCTTTGTTTAGCAGCTGTTCTAAGACCATCTGTAGTTGGTGGTTTATATTTCTTGGTATTCCTGTCTGTGGCTACATGGTGGGCCTGCTACAAGCAGCTTCGTCGAGGATTTGCCATTTTGATGTGCTGTCTTCTACCCATCGTTTTTGCTCACATGAGTGTGTTGTATACTTATCAGTTCCAGTGGTCTCAAGAATTGTTGGATAAAAATAGCACCTGGGCCAGGTATGATTTATTTTATTAGCTGCATAAATTTATTAAGTACCTTTTTTCATGAAAATCATTTATTTATTAAAGATTTGAAGGTAAAGGATCTTGGAGCTATAGAGAACAATGTATAATAACAAAATAATGGGTTGTTCCATAAGTTCCCGACGTTTTTATACTTTATTTTTTCCTTCATTTTGATTTTGTTTGACTGAGTGTATACCAGGTGTAGCGATTAATATTTCTTTAAAAAAAACACGTTTAATTTGGGAGAAAGGAAAAAAAATGGTTTATTCAAAGTATGCGTCATCGCTAGTTGCATATTTTTCCCAACTCTCTGGCAATTTGTGGATCTTCTTCAGAGGATATAACCTCTCTGCCACGGGCGTAGCCAGGATTTAGTTTGGGGGGGAGGGGGGTGGGGGTTAGTTTGAAGGAAATAAAACAACAAAAATATACTTGCATGAAATTTAATATCTACATATTCATCGGAAAAATTACGACATATTTATAAAGTTCTAAGCTTTAAATGAAATGGTTAAATTCATTTCGTTCCTCTGCGCTAAATCTAAAACCATTAAAGAAGAAATCTTCGGCTTTTTCTTTTAAATATATCCACTACTTCATCTGCATGAATTTCTGTTCCATAGTGAATGGTCATGAGAGCCAAACCATTAAGTCTGTTTTTACTTGTAGTGTTTCGTAAATAGTTTTTCAGTCTCCTTAGGCTCGAGAAAGACCTTTCTGGGGTAGCAGTGGATACAGGAATGGTAGCCAAGATTTGTAGTAATGTGTAAATATTAGGATAAAGGTTTTTATCGCACATATCTAGGCATTCCAAACTAGATTTCGGGGTAGGCGAGATACTTGTCATCACTGTTTTCCATACTTCAAGTTCTGCTTTAACCACTGATATGTTGCTTTCGGGAAGCAGTGACGAGCACATGGAAATTGCTTCTTCAATTTCAGAACTGGCAGTAAAATTTGAAGGTAGCACACCAGATAATGCTGATACTACTTTACGATGTTTGGTAAACCTTTCAACCAATTGTTGAATTGTATGATCAAGAAATGGAATGAACAAATTAATTTTGTAATACGTGCATACATCCAATGCAGGAATGTTCGGTCTATTTAATTGTTTTCCGACGACGCGTGGCATTCGCAGTATACCACCATTTTCTTCCAGTAAAACCTTTGCGTCTTCATAGGAATGAAGATATTCGACGTCAGTGTTGTTTCTCAGGAGTTGTAAGACATTAATAACATCATCTACATGTTTGAATGCCGTGATAAGATCGATGTCAATTGTCTGTAATTGTTTTGATAGCGACAATGTATATTGATAGCGACAATCCCAATGCAATTTCGGACATATGCTAATGAACATGAATCAGCAATAGCAAGGTTGAGAGAGTGTGCACTACAGTGTACATAAAGAGCAAGAGGACATTCTTGGCGAACATAAGCTTGGGCACCGTGCAAATACCCACTCATAGCTGCAGCCCCATCGTAACCTTGACCAACCACATGAGAACATTCAAGTTCATGCTTTTTCAGAGCTGTAATAATAAGATTTGCGAGACCGGATCCTGAAACATCGACCGTTGGAATGTACTCAAGGAACATCTCTTTAAGTATATGGTGTTTATTATCTGTAAAATCAACATATCGAAAACATAACGAGACTTGATCTACACGTCCGATGTCGGTGGTTTCATCAGCCAGAATAGCAAATAGTTTGGCGAATTTTATGTTGAATTAAGTCACCACAAATGTCAATTATTTCGTTTTGGATCTGAGGGCTTGTGTACAGGGCATTCTTCTGTGAAGTATTCAAATGCTCAGCCAGATCTTTATCTCCAGACTCAGCCGCAAACCGCAACAGGGCTCTAAAATTACCATCATTCTGTAGTGGTTGTTCAGGTTCTGTTGATTCTGGTGTAATTTGTATGCGCCCGAATCGATTTTACCTCTCAAGGAGATGCCTTGTTTGCCGCAAAAAATTATTGCTTTTATGATAGGGATTAGTTTCTTTCGATTCTCCTCTTGTTGTCTCTTTCTTTCAGAAGACAGCTGTTCAGTGACCGAAAAAGCCAGCGAAGACATTACTTTTAGAAAGTTATCTGCCAGTTCTGAATTTCGCTTCTGGTATCCCGATTTCGCATGAGCTTCAAATATTTCTAGGGCATTTTTCCACTTACAAAAAGCTTCGGTTACCAACTGGCCGATCCTTTGATGACCGCCTTTACCTTCATCAAGCGAACGTCCCATTACCACGCAAACTCTGCCACTATGCTCCACTTTTATATTCCGAATATGACAACCAGAGGAATATCTCCAACCATTTCAATTGAAAGCGCAAGTTTCGTTTTGTGGAAATAGGAAACTTATAATCTCTCGGTGGGTTCCATGGCGTTTTTAAAATTTGGATTTTAAAATATTCATCCAAGATTTTTTCTTGATTCGCGTAAAAACCAACATCCAACTTAGCTACAGTTGTAAAAGATGAGGTAACAGGCAAGTTGGCCTGTTGCAGACTAGATGTAGATTCGGCAGTTGAAGGTATCGAACAGGGCACCAGCGACATGTCATCAATTTCGACATTCGGTATTGTGATTGAGGTCGAGGGCCCGCTTGTCATCACAGTCTTCTTATCAGCATGCAAGGTAGCTCAAGCTTTGATAGCTAAATCCAGATTTGTTTCTTTATTAGAAACCCCTTAACTACACCACTTTTTCCAGTAGTCCATACCTTTAAGTTTATCACCATTCCTTTTTTTCCCCTCCATTTTTCGACAGTAATAATGATTCACGTATCTATCCTTAACAAGGTCACCGAATAACACTGCACTAAAATTACTCACTTACACGGTACACTTAATTCTCTTCACTATTCGTTCACCACTTTTCACTTATATTCGCTTCGAGTTCGCATGGAACAATACTGCCGTAAGCGCGGTCACGCGCCGCTTATATAGCAGCCCAGTAGTAGCCGTCCAGAAACTACCACAAACTTCCACAAAGCCTTCTTCCTTCCGCTCATTCCGACCGAGGGGCGTGGCGAATAATCGAGAATCAACGCAAAGTTTCCATACTATACAAAATATCGACTACTCGACAAGAGATGGCATTACTGTGCGCAACATCCACTAGTTTGGATATATATTCAATTCAAATGTAATAATTTAACTCTCTTCACTCCTCGTATTTTTTCGGTATAATATTTGGTTTATTTCGGGGGGGGAAGGGTAAGGTTAGATTTTGATATTTTTAGTAAAAACACCAACACTTCTAACATTCCTAACGATTCGAATCATAGCTTCCAAAATAAGATGGCTGGTATAAATTAATCAATTTTTCTTTAAACAAAGACAATTAATAACAAATAATTAAAATGAATTAGGGAGGTATCCGAAGTGAACGATTATAATAAGAACATTGTAGATAAATTAAATAGAAAACAGAAGTTTAGAAATTTATTGGATGGATCTTTGACTTTCCAAAAGGATTAGAACAAAGATAAATTCATGGTAATAACCGTTTGATGCCCAATTAACACGAGGGTTAGACAAAATTTTGAAAAAAGTGGACATTAAAGTTGTGTACAAACCAAATAATAAATTAAGATAAGTCCTGGGTAATCCAAAGGATAAAGTAGATCAATATGAAAAGTCGGGGATTTATGAATTTAGCTGTCAAGATTGTCATCAAGGGTATATTGAGCATACAAAAAGATCCATATTAACGAGGTATAAAGAACACATTGCCCACATTAAATATGGGAGAAATGAAAAATCTTGTGTTGCCCAGCATGCAATCGAACATGACCACAGGGCTTTGGATGCATATGAAAGCATTCAATTAGAAAAATGCAAGAAAATAATGAACTAGGATAAAGGATCTATTCCGTCAACTTTTCCAATTAGGAAAACTTTACTATTTACTACTTTATTTCAAAACTTTATCATAAATAATAATGATAATCGATGCGGAAAACTTTTTGAATTGTTTTTCAAAAATAATGAAAAATGTTAAATATCGAATAATTAAATGATATTATCTAGTTTTGTAATTATTTTTTGAGCAAAAAAACAATATAAATCATAATTAGAAAAACAAAACACATACCGTTTAAATCGCTAATTTTATTTCAATAAAGAATATACTTAAATATACATAATAAAACTTCCCCCAACTAGGATAATATATTACAGTAAATTATAATAAACAATTCAGAATAAAAACAATCACTATCCAAAATTATATACATATTTGTTTGATTGCTTTCATTGAAATTTTTTGCAATCCTTTTACAACCACACCGATTCTTCAAACCACCACACTAAACTCTATTAACATTTTCAAAAAAAAAATCACCCATACTATATTTTTGCTTTAATTAAAGTTTTCAGTATTTTTAAAACGATAGTGATTTTTTGCCTTACATGTTTTACAAACCACCACATTAGACTCTTGATTTAATAATATTTGCAAATATAAATAAATATGGCTGCTAACTAACTCTAATGCATGACCAGCTAGAGATTTCCTAAATAAGAGAAGGCACCTAAACCTTTTTGTTTTTGAGTGGAAAAGTGATTCTAATCTATGTTTAAACATACCCTATCAAATGAATATGTTCAATCAATAGATGAAATGTACCAAAATCCTGAAAAACAAAATATTTGAACTGTTTTGTTTTTATTTAGAATAGAAATATACCATTTTCTTTACTTTTTGTTTGGATAGTAGGTTTGCTTTTCTATTTTCATTTTTTTGCCTACTCCTTCAGATGTTTGTTTTGATTCCATGGAAAACTGCTTTGCCAGTCCTTAATTTAACTAGTTAGTGTTTATCCAACTAATCACAAATTTCTGTACTCTTCGACCATGTAGAAATTAGATTATCCTGTAAAACTTTCATAGGTATAAGACTTTTCATATACAATTACCTTCCAAATCAGCAGTCGTATTGTGTTCTTGTCTGTTCTTGTCTAATTCTTGAATATTATTATTCCTATCCTACAAAATTGACGATCCTGAAAGGCTTTTTTATTGTTACTACCCTCGGTTGTGTTGCTACATGTAGATTATTTGCGGACACACAGGAATATTCCTTCTTATCAATTTGGCACGTTAATTTGTTATCCCTACATGAATTAAATAATATAAATAAAAGTTATAAAAACGAATACAAAAAACAAAAGGAACCCCAATCTGATTTCATTCTGAACTGACCTTTGAGCCTCCATCTATATGAAAATAACGTCGAAAACAGCACCGAAAGCCTAAATAACAATTAAAAGCAAGTATATTTTCAAATCGATCGCAAACCAACAAAAACAGTAAAAGATATAGGTTAAACCTATAGAACAATGACTAAAGATCGATAAATTATTTTATTTGCCCAAAACTCCGATTCTTTCGGAACGTCTGTTCAGAAACAAGGCGAAAGAAAATTTCTGGTTTAAGTAACCGAATTGTCCCGAGCCGAAGCCATTGGCCTTCGGTACATTGTGTGAGGTCACATATCATTTTCGGGAATTGTCGGCGTGTCATCGGTACTAGGTACTAATGATCTTTCCATTTATGACAAAAAAAAATTGTTCAAAAGCCCCAGTATTAATGTAAGCGTCAGTTAAATTCGCGGTTCTTTTTTCTTTTGTTCTTTTTTCGCCCTTTTTTCTTCTTTTTTGTATCCTTTTTTTTACACGCTTTATCAGGTAGGTAGAATGCTTCGTAGATATTAGGTAAGCAATTAGGGTCTCATGTAAATAAAAAATAGTTTAGTTCTTTAATTTAGATTAAATAATCTTCTGATAATGTTAACATGGTTAACGAAACGTACGCCGAGAACTTTAAAAAAAGTGTTTCGGTGTTAAGTGGTAAATTTCTTTGAGTTTAATAAGAATTATTAACCGCCACATCTGGTAAATTCATTCGAAAGCCCTTTTCTTACTCTAGAAAACTATTGGCATAATTTTTCTGAAAAAATTAATAGGGAATGCCACCCTAGCTATGTATTATTATTGTTACAGGTATTTTGGATTAACGCCATTGAGGATATCGAGCTGTAATAATACAGACGATCCTCGAACATTCAACTTTGAACAGGCAGAATGGGCCTCATACGTAAACCCGTTCGCTTTGTACTGGTTATTTTATATATTGGTTTTGGAGTCGAAAGCTTTACTACAACCAGATGTAAGATTTATGTTCATTTTCATCATGATACCGTAAATATATTTCAGAGCGCATATTCTAATGTTTAACCTCATTTAAACCGAGGGAATTCTGAAAAGTTCTCACCATACTAAACTGTCATCGAATCATAAAAAATCATTGAATATTCTGAGAAGCCTATTGAAGCAGATCCATTATATTAGTGATACATACATTCTGATATTATTCAGTCTTCAGGTTTTTTTGACCTTTGACATTTATTTATAAAAAAAAAATACAAACTTAATCTTCGAAGTAATCTCCCTAGCTTTCTATACACTTCCGCCACTTTTCAGGCAGCCGTCGAGTTCCAGATCGAAAAAAAAACTTGATGGTATTAATGTGATGATATAGCATTGAGGTTATGTTGGACTTTCTGATTAGATGTGAAGCGGCTGTCAACCATGTGATGTCGGAAGAGATCAAAATCTGGTTGGATAAAATCTGGAGAATACGTCGAGGGCGATTAACTCTTCCAGCCCGACTAGTTAATTGTATCTAGATTCTTTTTTGCTGTATATGACTGTACATTGTCCTTCAGCAAAATGACTTATTTTTCCCGTGCTAGTATCATGTATTTTTTCTCTGGAGCGTCACAAATTAGCCTTTTTCCTAAAGAGGGTATGAAAAAATACTGCTGGAGACACTACGGGTAGTAAAGTAAAGTTTTGGGGTTAGAGGCGTATCAACAACTGAGAAGACTATTTAGCAACTGGACCTCCTTAATGTGGATTCCGAACCACGGTCATCAGCTACTGAAAACTCCGGTCAGTACCCCCCTTGGGCTATCAACCCTTGGTTTTGTGCTTAACTGAAAATATCTCGAGAAGCCTACCGACTGGCGAGTGACCAACGTAGAAAACCTTTCGGAAGGCATCCGGCCTTACCCAGTCTCGAACTGGCGTGACTGAGGGGTGATTCCCTGTCAGATTTTACACTTTTACCTAGAAACATTCACAAGAATTTTAGAAAAACTTTTTTGCCTAGTACGGGATTCGAACCCTCTCCACATTAACTGCCGTAACGTAAGATTGACGCCTTAAACACCACAAACATTTTCAATCTGTTATCTAAAGTAATGTTAAAAGTACATTTTCAAAATGGAATTAACAGAAGATGATGTGTGTGGGGCTAAATTAAAATTTTCAAAAAGCCCGTACCATATTGCCCACGATCTAAAACGATGGTTAGCAGGTCTCAATTTGTCTCTCTCCCGTATTAAAAGCGTTTTAGTCGAGAGGTTAGTTGAACGGGTTTTTTTTTGTTGACAAAAAGTTATACTGTCACGATTATTTCAATATTTTGCCTGTATTTTGTTATTTATTTTGAAGCGAAAACATAGCGCTTTAAAATAACTATCCGGCGGAAAAAAAATGAATCGGATACGTTCTGCAGTCGATGCAGCAGGATCTGAGGTGAAATCGTGTTGTTATATTTATATTTCAAGAGGCAAGATTCTAACGGTACATATATTTTTTGAAATGTACGTACAGTATTCGAGATATGGTAGGTGTCGAAAAATACTTGCTTGACTAAGCAAAAATAACAGCCATCGTAGTAGTGATTTTTTGGTTCCCTCCAAATCACAGGCACACCAAACTTTAATTGACGTCTTTTACCATTCGTTCATTGCCTTAAATGTTGAATCATGGATTCCAAACATTGTTTGGAATCCATAATTTATCAACGTTTTTGACTTTCAAGTTAAAGTAAACCAAATACATATTTTGCACAAATTTAGGTATAGGTTTTCGAAACTCTTTCATCGTATACTCGCCACCAACATAACCAAAACTGTTCAGGTCGTTTAAACGCTAACTGTTTTAATTGAACAAACAACAAAAATAAACAAATTAAATGGCTACTGAGAAGAAAATATTACCAATGTCAGTAGATTAGAAATTGTACGTACTTTTAATAATTTAATGTTACTCAGAGTATTGCCAGACACTATACTTTAAAATTACGTTTAACTAACATATATGATCGTGGTTGAGATCTTTTCAGATGACCTCCATAATATCATCACGAATCTTTTTAACATACACCAAAAATCTACTGTCTGTGCCACTGTAAATCTAATTTTCCGCAATTCCTACTAACTCAACTAACATTTTATAGTTGCAAAAGAAACAGGGTCCATTTTCGCGGCTTGACGGCAGCTTTCAAGGAAAACTCGCCCGAAAACTGTCGGATAAAGTGACGAAAAAACAGTTGGTGAGATCTGCGACTACCAAACGTAGATGGCAGAGCGCCACTAGAAAAGTTCGAGTAAGCTCGAACTTCACTTTCGATTCGATATTGACCGAAGCAGCACATTTTGCATGAAGCAATTTAGCACAAAAGGCATGACTGATTGCATCTTGCTATCTATAATATTTACTTTTAAAAGCTTCAGCTTAAGCTTAGTTTCTCTTTAGCACAATTTTTATTTGAGGAAATTGATATTGATTTTTTGAGTTCTAAATGATCAAGAGCTCACTTATAGATTATGGTATTGTATTAATTTGTATACATGATATTATTACTCCATTTGTTTACAGCGTCTTGAAAGCTCTTTTTTATGTGTTAAAACGCGAAGAGCTTTGAATATAAAAGTACAGGAAATAGCACATGATTCGGTAAATTGGACCAGAATCGTAACTGCAGATGGCCGACTACTGTTTCCCGTTTGGCAGTGACGTAGGGCAGTATGAATAAAAACAAGAAACTGATAAAAGTTTACAGTTGTTTAATGCAATAAATTATTGTATTATTGTATTATCGTTACTGTTATTAAATGAACGAAGACTTACTAGATAGGACAGAGAATGTCAGCTACTACTTAATTCTCAATTTTAGATTTAAATCGTTTTAGAAGAGGAGTAATATAATATATAATAAGTAGGGTTGCCACCTCTCCGGGTTTGGCATGTCGTCTCCGGGCTCCGGGTTACTAGGTATTTTTTCCGGGTAAAATCGCTTTTAATTAAAACATAAAACTAAAATAATGATTGCTTGACTGGGAACCTCTACCTGTTCTTGACAGAGTCTAAACATCAAGAGACGAAATACGTACCTTCCAATGGAAGGGATGAGTGGGGCCCATTTCCAGTCAAGCAATCGACAACATGCTCATTTAGGCGGAGACAAGTTAAGATTTGGCAACCACGCACCCGTTAAGCGCCGGTCTGTTTCGAGTTTCGACGAAGACGCAGATTGCAGTTTATGCGTATTGTCGATTATTCAATATTGCTGCTGTCCGTTGTTTTTGCGTCGATTTTACTTATTATTAAAGTTACTGCAAGTTAGTTTAAGGTAGTTGAAGTGCATTTTTAGACAGTTTTCAGTTTGACAAGTTACAAGTTGCCATGAGTGAGAGCAATAAGAGAAGAGACAGTGATAATAATCCAAGTACTTCGTCATCTGAAGGCATTTTAAAAAATACAAAAGCCAGGTACGCAACACATTTTGAAGATTCTTGGAAACAAAATCCGCAGTATAAAAATTGGCTAGTTAAAATAGACCAGTTTATAGCTAAATGTAGCATATGTAATATAAGATTTACTGTTAAACATGACGGAGAAAAATCTTTAAAGACTCATTTGAATAGTAAAGGACATTCCAGTGCCGTCAGTACATTATCCAAAAATAAATTGCTAACAGCATTTTTACCAAAAAAAGAATCAGCCGAAGAAAATTACGTTACTATAATTGAAGTAGCTCAAATTTATCACGCCGTAAACCACCATCATAGTTATTTGAGTACCGATTGTGGCATTAAACTTAATTCTCACGTTTATCGCGACCCTCATTTGGCAAAAGAAGTTCATTGCGGTAGAACAAAAGCCGAAGCAATCATAGAAAATTGTTTGGGACCTAAAAGTGTCGAGAAAGTGTTGGAAGAAATGGGCGCTGGTACAGAATCGTTCCAATCATTTTCAATTTTGTGTGATGCCTCAAATAAAGGACACAAAAAAAAATTCCAGTAGCTGTTAGATATTTTAGTATTAAGAGTGGTGTTCAAAATAAACTTTTAGATTTTGTTGAAAATAGTGATGAATCTTCTTTATCGATTACCAATACCATACTTAAAACATTAGACCTGTTTTCACTAAAAGTGCATATAGCGCGGATAATGCGTCAGTAAACTTTGGCATTCATAATTCTGTCTTTCAAAAATTGAATTGCGAAAATCAGGGAATTGTAAAATCTAATTGTAACTGCCATGTAATTCATAATGCAGGTACAAATGCCTGTAAGGTTCTATCTTTTGATGTCGAAAACTTAATATTAAAAATTTATGCCGAGTTCTCAAATATAGCGCAAAAAAAGCAGAAGCCTTGAAAGAGTGTTTTGACTTTTTAGATATTAAATATCAAAAAATGCTAAGGCACGTGACCACAAGATGGCTTTCGCTATATGCCGCTCTTGAACGTTTGATACGATCTTGGCCAGCTGTAAAAAAATATTTTTTAGAGCTGGGCGAGGAGAACTGCCATAAAAATATATGGAGTTTTTTCAAAAGTCAAGAAAACGAATTTGAGAATGATTTAAAACCTGACATTTTATATTCTGAATGTTATGTTTATTTTCTGCATCATTATATGCATATTTTAAACACGCATATACTTAAATTGGAGAGTAATTATGTAACAAGTTTAGAGTTACATAACATAATGTTAGATTTGAAAGAGCATAACATAATGTTAGATTTGAAAGAGCAAATAGAAGAACGACAAAAAGGTCTTACACCATTGAATTGAGAGAACACACATAGAAGAACGACAAAAAGGTCTTACACCATTGAATTGAGAATTGAGAGAACACACACACACACACACACACACACACACACACACACACACACACACACACACACACACACACACACACACACACACACACACACACACACACACACACACACACACACACACACACACACACACACACACACACACACACACACACACACACACACACACACACACACACACACACACACACACACACACACACACACACACACACACACACACACACACACACACACACACACACACACACACACACACACACACACACACACACACACACACACACACACACACACACACACACACACACACACACACACACACACACACACACACACACACACACACACACACACACACACACACACACACACACACACACACACACACACACACACACACACACACACACACACACACACACACACACACACACACACACACACACACACACACACACACACACACACACACACACACACACACACACACACACACACACACACACACACACACACACACACACACACACACACACACACACACACACACACACACACACACACACACACACACACACACACACACACACACACACACACACACACACACACACACACACACACACACACACACACACACACACACACACACACACACACACACACACACACACACACACACACACACACACACACACACACACACACACACACACACACACACACACACACACACACACACACACACACACACACACACACACACACACACACACACACACACACACACACACACACACACACACACACACACACACACACACACACACACACTCTGTGTGTATATACACAGGCAACAACCCATACTTTTCGCCGACTTCCCGTCGGTTGGCGTATATATGCAGTGTCATAATTCTTGAGACAACGATGAGACAACAGTGCTGACTGTCATCAGACACCTAACTGCTGGGTTCCATAATCTCATGCGGAACACACAACCTGCGTCTCCGCCTAAATGAGCATTTTGTTGATTGCTTGACTGGGAACCTCTACCTGTTCTTGACAGAGTCTAAACATCAAGAGACGAAATACGTACCTTCCAATGGAAGGGATGAGTGGGGCCCATTTCCAGTCAAGCAATCGACAACATGCTCATTTAGGCGGAGACAAGTTAAGATTTGGCAACCACGCACCCGTTAAGCGCCGGTCTGTTTCGAGTTTCGACGAAGACGCAGATTGCAGTTATTGCGAGTTTATGCGTATTGTCGATTATTCAATATTGCTGCTGTCCGTTGTTTTTGCGTCGATTTTACTTATTATTAAAGTTACTGCAAGTTAGTTTAAGGTAGTTGAAGTGCTTTTTTAGACAGTTTTCAGTTTGACAAGTTACAAGTTGTCATGAGCGAGAGTAATAAGAGAAGAGACAGTGATAATAATCCAAGTACTTCGTCATCTGAAGGCATCTTGGCTAGTTAAAATAGACCAGTTTATAGCTAAATGTAGCATATGTAATATAAGGTTTACTGTTAAACATGACGGAGAAAAATCTTTAAAGACTCATTTGAATAGTAAAGGACATTCCAGTGCCGTCAGTACATTATCCAAAAATAAATTGCTAACAGCATTTAGGCACATGTTTAGTCTCTTCAGGGCACCGACATGTGCTCTCTCGTCAAGAACAGGTAGACCCCATCCACAGTCAACAACCCATACTTTTCGCCGACTTCCCGTCGGTTGGCGTATATATGCAGTGTCATAATTCTTTGAACTGCGTCCAATGAGACAACAGTGCTGAGTGTCATCAGACACCTAACTGCTAGGTTCCACAATCTCATGTGGAATACACAACCTGCGTCTCCGCCTAAATGATGTTTTATGCCTAATTTTGTTGATTGCTTCACTGGGAACCTCTACCTGTTCTTGACAGAGTCTAAACATCAAGAGACGAAATACGTGCCTTCCAATGGAAGGGATGAGTGGGGCCCATTTCCAGTCAAGCAATCGACAACATGCTCATTTAGGCGGAGACGCAGGTTGTTGTGTGTTCCACATGAGATTGTGGAACCCAGAAGTTGGGTGTCTGATGACATTCAGCACTGTTGTCTCATTGGACGCAGTCCAAAGAATTCTATCACTGCATATATATATATATATATATATATATATATATATATATATATATATATATATATATATATATATATATATATATATATATATATATAAATACATACATGCATACAGGTTATTCCTTGTCCTATTCTAAGAATATTTTGTCCTATGATGATTTTTGAAAAACCCCTTTGTTTCGAAGATACAGGGCGAACAAAATTTGTGACAACCATATTCGACATTTGTGGAAATCTTTAATGTAAATAAAAGTAGGGTGTACGTCAATGAGTTTATCAAATACAAAAACTTTTTTCTTCGATATCGATCACTTGGAACGGCTGTTTTATCTAGTAAGTGGATTTCATCGGTCGCATTTATTTACATAGATTGAGTGACGTTTGGCTGTTTGACGTGTCTTAAATAGTGAATGAAGTCCTCTATCATAGTGTATACAAACGCCAAGATGGCTATCATGCACTTCATGTATGGACTTGCTGATAGCAATGCATTACAAGCTAGGCGATTGTACAGTGAACGATTTCCAGCCCGTAATGTCCCCGACCGAAAAATCTTCGGAAACATTGATCGACGTCTTCGTGAAACAGGCACATTGAAACGAACTGAAGGGTCAGGAAGATCACCGACTGTAAGAACGGTACAATTGGAACTGAATGTGCTGGAGATGATAGCGGAAGAGCCTGGTAGTTTTACGCGAAAAATTACAAATACTTTGAATGTGAGTTACTGGACAGTTTGGAAAATTCTTAAGGACAATTTGTTGTATCCATATCACATTCAACGCGTTCAGGCAATACTACCTGTTGATTTTCCTCCACGTATTGCATTATGTCAATGTATATTGCAAACTTTACTTCGCATCCCTCTATTCCTGACACAAATTCTTTTCACCGATGAAGCCACTTTCGCAAGAAACGCAATACGGAATTTTCATAATAACCATGTGTGGGCAGATGAAAATCCGTATGAGGTATGTGAAGATAGTTTTCAACATCAGTTCTCGTTGAATGTTTGGGTTGGAATTGTAGGTGACTATCTAATGGGACCGGTATTTCTATCACTAAGACTTACTGGCGAGGTGTATCGCAACTTTTTGGAAGCAACGCTGCCTAAGCTTCTGGAAGATGTACCATTGGCAACAAGGCATGAAATGTGGTTTATACACGATGGTGCACCGCCACATTTCAGTTTGGTTGCTCGTGATTTTTTAACAGCAACATACGGATATCGCTGGATTGGTCGAAGTGGGCCACACGCATGGCCTGCTCTATCCCCGAAGTTAAACCCCCTGGATTATTTCTTCTGGGGACATCTGAAGTCATTAGTTTACGCAACTCCATTGAACAATTTGGATGATTTGCGAAATCGGATAATTGCTGGGTGTAACTCAATTAGAAACGACCCTGGTGTGTTTGAAAGAGTTCGGCAGTCAATGACGAGAAGAATGAATGCTTGTATCAAGGTTGGAGGAAGTCATTTCGAACATTTATTGTAGATTGAGCAACTTTACTTGTACTTTTTGATAATAAAATATTGTTAATGTCGTAAATTTTGTTCACCCTGTATCTTCGAAACAAAGGGGTTTTTCAAAAATCATCATTCAACAAAATATTCTTAAAATAAGTCAAGGAATAACCCCTTTACACCCTGTTTATATATATATATATATATATATATATATATATATATATATATATATATATATATATATATATATATGTATATATATATATATATGTATATATATGAATCGAAACATTTTTCAAAGATTAATGGAAAGGCAAATGCTCAACGTCAGACTGGCAGCCAGAAAGAAGAACGCAGGGATACAAAATATAACAAAAGTGAAAGACGTCTCAGAACAAATAGCAAAACTCAAATGGAAATTTGCAGGCCGCAATGTAAGACAGAAAGATGAAAGATGAAATAATACAATCTTACACTGGAGACTATGAGAACACAAAAGAACGAGAGGAAGACCTCAAATGCAATGGAAGGATAATTTTAACAAAACAAGATATAAATTGCTCAAAACATTGGAAGTTGGAAAGGGACGGGAAGGCTAATTAGATAAATAGAGAAAGAGAGAGAGAGAGAGAGAGAGAGAGAGAAATTCGAACACAATAATTAATTAATATTAAGCTGCCAATGCAGAATGTCCTTTTGGTTGCTTAATGAAGTTTAATAACACTGCCTTATTCATTACATGTTTTTTAACTAATTTTCATTCAAATAAAGAAAAGAGGTTTGAAGCATTTATATACACCACTCTACTATACTTCTTTGTCACGTAAACGATACACTTTACATTTATTCAAACACCATTTCTTATAATTTTTATTCGCTTTTAAAGCCTTGCTATCGCTGGTTTTTTCTAGGCATCAGTCAGGAAACCATCTGATGATTCTGATCCCAGGGAAGATACACCAGTATGTATTCCATTTTTAATTCATTCTTATTCGGCTTACTTACCTTTTTATGTCATCAGGTGGTGGGTTTAACAATGATTTTTTTTCTTAGCTTTATGATTTTTGGCATTAAAGCACTGCAAGTAATAAATGTTGATACAATTTTTGTCGATCTAAATTTGCAATATACGTAATAATTTAAATAAAAGTAGACATTTTGTAGTTATTTATATGAACTGGTCATTTTTTAAAATAATGTAATATATTGTTATGTGTTTTAACAGTTAATAAGGGGAGTAAGTCCAAACAGAAGATACGGTTCGAGCAAAAGAAGTGCTATAATGCAGGATTCAACTGGAAGTGTAACAGTTGATGGAGAACATCCTGAAGAAATTCCAATGGATGATATGGGTATGTATCAAACATAATTTTGGATTTATATTATTTGCTATATTTATTATCAACAATATATTTATTTTTATACAAGGTAGCTCTGAAAAATTCTCATTATTTATATATGATCAATATAATTATCAATATCAATAATCAATATTATATTTTTCAAAATAAAAAGTATGATTTAGTTAACTAGCAGGATCATGCAATCTGTCGCTCATAGAACATATCTAGAAGGTGATGATTGATCGACGGTTTAATACGCTTCTTAAGTCTTTAAGTGTATGGGAACGTCTCGTTTTTTTTTTTTTAAATTTATTTGATTATATTGTAAATTCAGAATATTCTTTAAATAAAAATAAATAAACAATATCTTAAGTCAATTAAATTATTATTTTTTTATTGTTTTGTTTACGTTTCAGTTATTTATAAACCATCCTCAGAATCAACTATACAATATACATAATCTAATCTATAAGATATAATCATAAACTATATCTGATTGAACAATTGATTTCCCAAACTTTTTTAAAATAAAATATGATTTTTTTTCCAATTTTCAATTGACATATTTTTGACTTTGATGTATTTAACAAATATTTTATCTTTATATTTTTTATATATAATAATGACATCATTAAATAATAAATTTTTATTATTATTTTTGCATCTAATACCTTTACATGTGAAAAATCCAAAATTGTTAGGTTATAACAAAAAGTATAAATATATAAAATATATAAAATAATAATATAAATAGTAATATATAAAGGTAAAAAATTTGTTAAATAATGTCAATTGAAAATTGGGATATAATGTCATATTTCATTTTGAAAAAGTTTGGGAAATAAATTTGTTTATTTAATTCTACAATTATATATATATATATATATATATATATATATATATATATATATATATATATATATATATATATATATATATATATATATATACATTGTTGGCGATTTCTTCATATTGAACTGATATTTCCACCTCCTCTGGATCTTGTAATGCAGCAAACCGGTTTGACAAAGCAATCTCAACGTATCAGAGAGGACACGCGTCGATTCAATATGCAGCTAGTGCAAAAAACCGTGGAAGAAAACAAAGGAATTAACAAAGCTAAACAGAAGCTGAGAAACAAAAGAACGCAAATATATGCTTTAAAGCGTGAAGATGGCACAGTGTGCAGGACGCGTACCCAAATGTTAGAGATTGTCAGAAGGTTTTATTCCCAGTTATATGAAGATCAGAGCCAGTCAGGGACAGCAATACCCACGGAAGAACAATATATAATGCCAGATATCCTAGTGGAGGAAGTAACAAATGCTATAGAATTGATGAAGAACGGCAAGGCTCCAGGAAAGGATAGTGTAACTGTCGAAATGCTTAAAGCTGGTGGTCGGACGTTACATAAAACACTGGCAAAATTATACACAAAATGCATCAAAGAACAAAAAGTACCTGACTTATGGAAAAATGCAGAAGTGATCCTTTTACATAAAAAAGGAGCACAGGAAGATTTAAAGAACTACCGTTCAATAAGCCTCCTATCAGTGATGTACAAAGTTTTCACTAAAATAATTTCTAAAAGAATATTAAAAAAACTGAATGATGCACAACCAAGAGAACAAGCAGGATTCAGAAGTGGATTCAGTACAATGGATCACATCCAGGTTGTACAGCAGGTCATAGAAAGGCACAACGAATACACCATGCCACTGTGCTTGGCTTTTATCGACTACGAAAAAGTATTTGATTCCATCTCAAAGCATGTGATAATGGATGCACTGCTTAGCCAAGGTGTAGAGGGAGCCTATGTAAACCTATTAGAATCGATATATGATGGAGCTACAGCCACAATTCACCTTGATGATCTTGAAGTGGGAATTAATATAGAACGAGGTGTACGGCAGGGTGACGCAATATCGCCTATTCTTTTCTCGGCTGGCCTTGAAGAAGTATACCGTAAACTGGATTGGGAACAGGATGGTGTAAAGATCAATGGTGCAAACTTAAACCATCTTAGATTTGCAGATGATATTATTCTCATTTCACAAGGCCCAGAGGAGCTGCAAAGACGCATACAAGAACTGCAAAGGGCTGGCGAACCATTTGGCTTGAAAATAAACCTGAAAAAGAGTCAGGTTATGTTCAATAACTTCGCTCAGGATAGAAGAATTTCACTTCTAGGAAGGGATTTAGAGATTGTGGACAGCTTTATATATCTTGGGCAGAGGATTTCCATGGAGGGGAATACCGCCCGGGAGGTGGAACGGTCTGTTAAATGTGGCTGGCAGGCATTTGGTAGGCTCAACATAGTGTTTAAGAGCAGACTCCCACTTTGCCTGAAAAGAAAAGTATTCGATCAGTGCGTTCTACCCGTTATGACATACGGAAGTGAAACCTGGACACACATCGCAATCAATTCAAAAACTTCGGGTGGCACAGAGGGGAATGGAAAGATGTATGCTTGGCATTACAACACGAGACAGAAAGTCCTGCGCATGGATCAGGGAACAAACAAAAGTCTGTGACATCATTGGAAGAGTAAAACAGTTGAAATGGAGATGGGCAGGCCATATAGCGAGGCGATGGGACGACAGATGGACCAAGGCAATCCTGGAGTGGATACCGCTTGATCGCAAACGTCCGCGAAGAAGACCGAAAGCACGATGGATTGATGACATCGTTAAGTATATTGGACCCGAGTGGCAGAGGAAAGCCCAGGACCGTGAAGATTGGAAGCATGCTGAAGAGGCCTTCATCCTGCAGTGGATCGATGCGGACTGATGATGATGATGATGATATATATATATATATATATATATATATATATATATATATATATATATATATATATATATATTGTATGTATATATAATTGTGATATAGTGGTAGATTTTTAAATATAAATTTGTATTTAATTGTACAATTATATATATATATGTATATATATATATATATATATATATATATATATATATATATATATATATATATATATATATATATATATATATATATTGTATATGTGGTAGATTTTTAAATATAAATTTGTATTTAATTGTACAATTATATATATATATATATATATATATATATATATATATATATATATATATATATATATATATATATATATATATATTGTATATATATAATTGTGATATAGTGGTAGGTTTTTAAATATAAATTTGTATTTTTTATAAAAATAGTTGGTTGTAAATAAACTGAAACGTAAACAAAATATTAAAAAAACTAATAATTGACCCAAAATCCAAAAAAAAACATATATTTATTTAAATATATATTTATTTAAATATATATATATATTTAAAATGATTAACGGTCCCTTTACAAAAACGTAGAAAACATCCGTGGTGGGATGAAGTTTGCAAGCAAGCAGTATTAAGCCGAAGTAAAGCATTCAAAGATTGGAACAGTAAAAAAACAGCAATAAACTATAACATCTTTTTGGGAGTAAGAAAAGCAACATCGAAGCTAATTAGACAAACTAAAAGAAAATATGAAAACAATCAACTTAATCAAATAGAAAAAGATTTCCAAAAAAATAACACCCGAAACTTTTACAAAACATTTAAAACTAAATTAACAGGCTATCAACCCCAAAGTCTTTGCTTCCACAAGGAAAACGGACAATTACCTCTAAATAACCAAGACAATTGCAAATAACTTGCGAATTATTTTCAACAACTACTAAACTGTCCTGAGCCCTTAAACAAGTTACCAACACTAAATCCTAAGCAAACAAATCCAGATTCATTACCACCGAATGAAGATGAAATAATTAGGCAAATCAAGCGACTTAAAAATAACAAAGCTTCTGGTGAAGATGGAATCACTGCTGAACTTTTGAAATCTGCTGGTCCAGGTACAATCAAGAAAATAACCAAAATTCTACAAGAAGTTTAGCGAACCGAACGGATTCCGGAAGATTGGAAAGATGCTCTAATCCATCCACTACACAAGAAAGGAGATAGAACGGATGTAAACAGCAACAGAGCGATATCTCTTCTCCCAGTTTCTTACAAGATTCTATCTCAATGTGTACTAGACAGAGTACAGGGGCAGTTAGAACCTAAAATTGGTGAATACCAAGCAGGTTTTCGACTGGACAGATCCGGCCCTGAACAGATCTTGAATCTAAAGTTGATCCTAAGACATCAAAAACTGTACAATAAAAATCTCGTCTGTATATTTGTGAATTTCAAGAAAGCACATGATTCTATTGACCGCAAATCTTTATACCAAATTTTGAAAGAACAAAGACTAGATCTGAAAACGCTGGCAATTATTAAAGTAACATTAACTAACACAAGGTCAAAAGTTAAATTCATGGATTACATCTCAGAGCCCTTCGAAATTAAAACTGGAGTGAGACAAGGGGATGGACTCTCGCCACGAGAAAAAAAGTCTGCCCTGAATATGGACCAGCCCATTAAACTGGGGAGAACCAACATCAAAATTGATTGTCTGGCGTTTGCTGATGATCTAGCCATTTTGGCTCAAGATATATTAACGGCACAGAAACAGATTGAAATCCTAAAAGAAACAGCAGAAAGGATAGGACTCCAAATTTCCTTTGAAAAGGCACAATACATAACCTGCACAGAGTAAGAAGACCATTTCTAAAAACAAAATATGGTAACATCCGACGAGTCTCTCAATTCAAATATTTGGGTGAAATAATGATGGAACATGGGTTGGAAAAAGCGGCCAATAAGGGTAGATGTCAAAAAATGGAAACGGCATTGAGACTTACACAAAATATTTACAACAAAAAATGCCTATCTAAAAACACAAAACTGAGACATTACAACACAGTTATTAAGCCAGAATGTCTTTATGGGGCAGAAACGCAAATTTTGAATAGAAAGAGAGACATCGAGGACATTGAAAAGAAGGAAAGAAAAATCTGAGGCCCCAAACAATTAAACAGCACAACATACCGACTTCGAGAAAACCAAGAAATCAAACAATACACAGATATACATAGCCATATGAGAAAATGAAGACTTAAGTTTTACGGACACATAAAACGGATGATTCCGAGTAGGCTAACTAGACAAATAGTCAAATTTTATGAAAATAGGAGTAGAGATAAAGTAGAAATAATTGAATGGATTGCTGCAATTAAAGAGGACATAAGAATCAAAGTGAAATTCAGGATAGAGGCTGTTTCAGACACAAGGTTAACGTTTGGAACGTTGGACAGAGGGAAAAATGTAGAAAGACTGGAACAACTTGGTCTGACGAAAGGAAAAAAGCTCATAGCGAAAGATTGAAATTAGTATGGACGCAAAGAAAGGCTAACAACAACAAATGCCTCTAACTGTACTTCGCTTGGTCCACCAGGGCCCACACGAGAATAATAATAATAAGTTGATTAACATAAAAATAATAAGAGTAACATCAACGCTTCAAATGCCGGAAAACGCTTAAGTGAGTTTATTCAAGTAACGGCAATTTTTACTTACACACGTTTGGAGCCGTTATTATTTGTTTCCACTATTCCCAACGTTTCTTCATCTATTTCTCCAATTCGAGGATTTGATTAGGAAATGCTGCTTGAACAAAATTCATGGAAGCTGTGGTCGGACGAGCAGTAACCCATCTTGTTCTAACCACACATCCTTCTTGTGTCTTCATCTTCAAAAAAATGACCCGAAAATTACCAATACCACACCGCTCTGTTGTTTATAAACTGTGAAGTGGTCTCTGCTGCAATTCACGGGGCCAAAAATTGGCAGTTTTGTTTATTGATGCCCCATTTAAATAGAAATGACTTTCATCGTTTATGATGGTGGTTAACTCTTCGTTTTCTTCAAACATATAAAACTTTCCTTGAGCAATTGTGTATCTTTGTTGATAATACCATTCATTCAGCTCTTGAACAATCATCTATTTAAGCGGGTGAAAGCATAAATCCATATATAAAATACGCTTTACAGTGACTCTCTTACTCATCTCCACTTCAGAAGCGTGCCCCCTAGCAGAGTGAGTGAAACTTTGTTGCCTTCCTCATTCTCTCCACATTTCGTGATATATATATGCCAATCAAAAAGGGCCAGGTTTCGTTTTAATTAACGGAACTTTCGTTCAAAATACAGCTACTTATTTGAGAAGGGTACTGTGCCTGGGGTCTCACCATGACCTCGGGTGGTGAAATGATACCTGAACAGTCGTAGCGTTTTAATTACTCACTCACCATTTTTGAAAAATGTATCGTTAGCCATTACGCGGTTCTTTCGAGTTCACATCGGCAAAATGAATACTAAATATCATTATAGGGAGTGACGATTGACACATGCCGCAAGCCCCCTCTCCCTCTACTACTCGATTACTTACCATTCCAAAAAGTCTGTTTCCCGTGAACCACCTCGTATAAATTCTGCTTTTTATGGTTTTTTTCGTTTTACAAATCAGATGCGTGTACATAAGATAATTTATAATTATAGCTCTTGTAATAACCTAAAAGACAGGCGCTGTTTTCTGTCAAGTCCCCTTCTTATTTGATGCTGAAAAGTACCAATTACCTTTAATTCTTGTACGGTCAACTTTAAATTCTACAGATCATTTTTAAGTTAACTAACAAGAAGCATTTAGAGAATATAATCATTTATGGCTGAGAATTTATCAGAGCACCCTCCTATTAACTGTATATATTTAGATACTTAACTATTTTTCTTTTGCCAAGGTAAAGAAGAAGAATACCAACCGACCATCATCGAGAATTTAGTATATTTCCTGGAAAATGTTTTACAGCTAATTATAAAAGTGTCCTACTTGGGCACCAACATCATCATGATGGTAAATTAATAATAAAAAATACCAAAATGAAAAAGTATCGAGACTGATTAAATAAATGAATTTACTTAGATCAATTCTTCTATTGAAACCTTTGGTGTGAAACACTAAACTTGAAGAGATTTACCACTAAACACCAAATCACTTTTTTTGAACTGCTCGACGCACGTTTCGCTAACCATGTTAGCATCATCAGGAGATGATTTAATCTAATTCTTAATCTAATTAAAACTAAACTATGTTATATTAATATGAATAACCCTACCCTAACGAAGCGTGTAAAAATCATGAACCGTGAAGTTTACTAAGCCTTGCATTAATATTTGAAAAAGTTGACTGAACGGGATAGGTCCTGTAGTCCTATAGGGATAGGGATAGGATTTTCTTACATTTTTCTATTTGAATGCTTTCATATGCATCCAAAGCCCTATTATTATTAACACTTTTAATTAGTCTTAAATTACTAATATCTATACTGTGGTCGTGTTCGATTGCATATTGGGCAACACAAGGTTTTTCATTTCTTCCATATCTAATGTGGGCAATATGTTCTTTATATCTTGTCAATATGGATCTTTTTGTTTGCCCAATATGCCTTCGATCAGAGTCTTGACAACTAATTTCGTAAATCCCCGACTTTTCATGTTGCTCTACTTTATCCTTTGGATTACCCAGAACTTCTCTTAATTTATTATATGGTTTGTACACAATCTTAATGTTCACCTTTTTCAAAATTTTGTCTAGCCCTCTTGTTAATTGGGCAATTGGGATTTACAATTTAAGTTCTTAATAAAATCATCTAAATTTTCATTTTTCGAATCGAAAATGGCAAAAACGTCATCCACATATCAGAACATATTGTCCACATTAGATATGGGAGAAATGAAAAATCTTGTGTTGCTCAACATGTAGTCGAACACGACCACAATATAGATATTAGTAATTTAAGACTAATTAAATTATTAATAGGGCTTTGGATGCATATGAAAGAATTCAAATAGAAAAATGTGAGAAAATCACGAACCGAGATAAAGGACCTATTCCGTTCAGTCAACTTTTTTAATTATTAATGTAAGGCTTAATAAACTTCACGGTTAATGATTTTTACACGCTTTGTTAGGTAGGGTTTTTCATACAAATAGAACATAGTTTCGTTTTAGAATTAGATTAAATCATCTCCTGATGATGCTAACATGGTTAGCGAAACGTGCGTCGATCAGTTAAAAAAAGTGATTTGGTGTTTAGTGGTAAATCTCTCCAAGTTTATTGAATTTACTTACTTTATTTTTTTTAATTTATTATTTAATGAATTTATGAAACAGCTATTTAAATGAAACAGTCCCAATATTTTTTTATTTGAATAATTATCTCGAATAAAAACGGTTTTTATTTCTTCTGGTGTTTTAGGCATGGAGTATAACATACATCAGCTGGATTACATTCGTTCTTTTGATATGGGCAAATTTGATTTGGCTCGTTCCCAATCAGCGAAAAAGCATGCTTAGATCAAGCCCGTTTCTCGTATTTTATGCTTGGTTCCTCCTATTATCCGCATACATCTATTCTATGAATCTCACAGAAGATGAATTACCATCTGTTATACAAGGAATTAATCTTTCACAAATAGGTTTTGTAAAAGTTATGATATTGCCGTGTAATCCTTTGTTGGTAAAGTGCCTTTATACTTGTATGTTTTGGATTACTCTAAGACAATACATGCAAGAAAGATTGATCGAAAGACAAAGCAGTGCCTTGGCTGATATGGTAGCTCCTTTACAATTAACAGTTGGTGCTGCTACTTCTGGTAAGTATGAATAGTTGTGATTTTCTTGTTATATAATATCATGTTTCTCTAGGCGTGCCCAGTGAACCCAAGAAAAAAGAAACAAAAATAATGGAGGTTGTTGGAGGATATTTGAAAAAGTTCCTCACCAAGTTTTGGATATGGGTGGTTGCTATCACGTTATTTGCAGTTGCTATAACTGGACAGAGGATGACCGGATTCCGAATTGTTTATATGGCATTGTTCCTTATTTTCATATTATCATTCCAGGTATGTATGAAATATAACTACAGTAATCTCTCGTCAACCGCGGTTTTGATTGTCCGCTCTTTTTGCTACTAAAGCGTTTTTTGCTACACAACATAAAAATTACTGGGGAAGCCACTTCTGCAGATCACGAGGCGGCTAATCGGTATACGACTGAATTCAATCAGTTGATTGAAAGCAAGGGTTATCGACCAGATTAGGTATTTAACACCGATGAGACAGGTTTATTTTGGAATAGCTCGAATGCTCGAACATTTATGTCTGCTCGAAGTTATAGCTTCTCACTACAATGAACTATCAAAATCAGAACTGCTTCAAATTCTGGAAAATATTTCGGATATCGAAGGCAATGGAGACAATGATATCTCCGACGAGGCATCCCTAACGTTAAGCATTTTACAACCTTGTAGGAAGATCCAAAAGGAGCTCACAACAAAAAAAAAAATAAACGGCCAACAATTTTGCATTATTTTTGAAAATTATTATCATCATCATCATCATCAGCCCGTGTCGATTCATTGCAGGATGAAGGTCTCTTCAGCATGTTTCCAACTTTCACAGCTTTCCTTTTCCACTCTGGTCCAATATACTTAACGATGTCAGAATTCCGCCACATCGGCCATTTTTCGTACCTCGAGTGTAAAGTACGTGTCCAGTTGGTTCCAGTTTGATTAACTCTTCACCCTTTCTTCGTATTTCACAGAGCCCAATAATATCCCAATATATGTTGTCAAGTTCGATTAACAGTTCTTGCAATCGGGCCTCCCTTTTCATTGTCCGTATTTTTAGCGTTGCAATGTCAGAAATCCAATGGCAGCCTGATCTAACTCGGTGATTCTTAGCACCCTCTGCCTTGGGGCAGGTCCTCCCGCTGCCGTAGGTAGTTGCCCCTTGGCTTCCGGGGAATGAGGGCCGTGTTTGAGGTTGTACTGTCATATTGAAACATATTGACATACCATGTTGAAGATATGAACCGTAATCCACGCTGGTCCAATGCGGGTTGACAGATTTTGGATGATGTTAGTCTGAGGCCTCTGCCTTGACATGTCCGCCATGAGTGACCATCCCAGGAGCATAGACTCCAGACGAAGCTCAAAGCTTCATTGCCCTACTCAAACCCTTTTACATCGCCACGGTCTGATCCACAAAGGGGTGTGGACCAAATAGACTTCATACATACATATAAATAGTGTCATAATTATTCACACACTATTACAGAAAACCCCTCACCAACCGCGATTTTGTCAACCGAAGCCCTCTCTCCGGAACGGAATCCTCGTGGTTGACGAGGGATTACTGTATGTTTATGAAAAAAATTGATAAAATCCTGTCTAAACACTTTCAGAAGTGTTCATTCGAATGCGTCTTTAATCAACTATTAACAAACGCGACAACTATTATATTAACAAAATACCGTGTAATATGTAGTGGTATCAGCAAACAAACTAAAAAAAAGTATCAGCAAACTCATGTGCCTTCAGTCAACGATCGATTTTATCGGTCGCAGTGGGTTTTGGACTATCCGAGCCTTCATCATCTTCAATGGATGTACGATCACGTTTAAATTAATCAGTCCACTTCTTACCATTGAAAACAAAGGGGAAGAATCCTGTAAATGTAATATAATTACTTTTATATATCCATCGGGGTTAAACGGCGTAAAACAAAGTATTTTCTTTATCTTCAAATTTTACCATTTTTTTAAAAATCATATCTAACAAATTTAATATATTTTTGGCTATACTTGTACCGTCTATGTGTTAAGCTAAGAACTTTTCAAATAATCGTTGCGTATAATTAAGAAAGTATCGGATTGGAAATTTATTACAAAAACAAATAAAATTAATATATACATATCAAAAAAATCCAAGGAATATACTACATAAGGCCAAACCTCTGAGAGTGTCTGTGTTATCCAGAGGAAATCGCGTCAGTGGGTAGACTTCAGTGGGTATTAACGAGAACTGGCGTATGCCTTATTGAGCCTCTACTTTGTTCTCTGATGAGTCTCGATTTGAACTGGCTCTAGATACACTTTTAACAATAGTGCCCAGACGATCTGGAAATCCTGTACTCTTGGCAACACTTTAGGAAATTCAGAAACAGCAAAGTGGGGGTGTAATGGTTTGGGGTTGTATCACCATTGGTGGAAGAACTGATCTCGTTTACTTGGAACAATTTTTAAATACATCTGACTATCGCAATATCATTCTTGAGCTCGTTGTGGTACGACTGGACCAACGAGTTGGTCCCTAAATTCGACTGATGCATGCCAATGCGTGTAGCACGTAGAGTGACTAGTACGTGGTTTCGTGTATAAGTGACTGTAAATTTAGGCACTGGAATTACTTTTTACAGCTTTATTTTCATCAAAGATATTAACCGCTTTTTTCACCCTGGTTTTTAGGCTTTTTTTCTGGCCTATCTAGAATTTAACTATACCCGAAACGGGTTTAAATTTCTATGGGATTCTAGCTATTCCAGGAAGTGTCAGCATTCCCCCTTTCTTTTGCGGGGCATAATCTGACATTTCTTAAGATTATGGGTTGCAACAAAGTCCAGAGAAACTTTGCGAGGGTTAACATGATAATGAGAGACTATCTCCATCGGAAAAGGGAAACTAGCTACGCCCAATGCCGGGCCGACGACCAGCGGGCGTCGTCAGTCCGCCATACGGTGCGGGAGTGCGGGATATTGCGATAGCAGTTTAGCTTTTATGGTACTTATCTAAGTCGGAAACCCGAAAAGTTCGGGCCCCATAGGCTTACTGCCATGGAGGTTAGAGGACTATTATTGGGGTATAAGCGATCCATGGGAAGTGTGGATCGCTGCGCTCAACTGTGTCTGAATTCGACCCAGTAATTGAGCTACAAGTTGCTCCACAAGGTTGGAGATAATATCGCCTTGTGGAGCGGGACTGCTAGATGGAACTGTGTTCCTTTGGGGCCCCTACACGAAGGTTGGTGGGGGTACGGCGGGTTTGCGGGACTTATTATCAGCGGCCCCAAGAGGTTTCCTCCGTGAAGACCCTTGAGCCTTCACGGAGGGTTCTCGATTTGGTCTCTTCTCGCAACCTAGGAAGTTCGCAAAGTGCAACAAGTTGGCGGTGCATTCCGATCCTTTTTGCACTCCATTGTGCAGGTGCTCACCTGCACACTTTACGCAGCCCGGATCGGAATGACATTTCTTCGCTGAATGGCCGAATTTCTGGCAGTTGAAACACTGCACTACTCGGCCATTCGAGCGTTGGTTTTGCACTTTGACATCCTGATCCAGAAATGTCGTAATACCGTATCTTCCCTAGGAACCGCCACCTGGACCATGGCTATCGGAGCGCCATCTTTACCTGAATTTTTCCATCTCACGGGATGAAAACCCATCGAGCGGAGTTCACTGGTAATCTCGGAGACTGAAATCGTCTCCAAGACTCCCCTGATAAGAACGCGAGGATTGCGGGGAAACAGCAGGGAAACAGAACGAGTGGAACTTGTAGTTCCTTTCCTCGAGCAGCGCAGTCGCTTCTTCCTCAGTTTGGAGGATCCGGCTTCTTAAAAGTGGGTTTTTCCGAAATCGGAGACTCAGACGCTGGTTTCTTAAGAGAAGAATAATCCTCTTTTACCCACGTCGAGCTCCTTTTCGTTTTCCTAATCTTTTTCTTTAGGACTACCTTTTGGTAGCCCCCGGATTCGGAGGCCGAAGAATAGCCTCCTTCGTCCATCGCGTCGATCGCGATCGCATCTGAATCTTGTGATTCTTCTGCTGCTGGCACTTTTTCCTCACTCTTTCTTTTCTTTTCACCCTCTGGTGTAGTCTCTGGTTTTCCTTGTCTAGGCTCTTCAAATTGTCTATCAAGTGGATTATCTTCTTGCGGAAACCGTCATTTTCGTCCGCCGCTATCGCGTTCATTTCGAGCGCATACCGTATCTGACCCTCGAGGTCAGTAATGCGCTTATCTTTATCGTCAAGCGCGCGATTCAAGGCCTTATAGGCCTCCTCGGTGATGGTAAACCTTTTGGGGTTCACCATCACTACTACTTCCGGTACCGTTCACGAGCCGCGGCAAAAAGATGTTACCTCTTCGCTATTCCGAACCGAACTCTCCTTATCCAGAGATATTAACAACGTGTCAACTATTATATCGTATTTTTTCGTCTCTCCTCGTCTATCTCCAGCGGTCGACATGGCCACCTCGTCAATGGTCGATGAAGCGGTGTTGCCGGAACAACGTGCATATCTTGAATTTCACGAAGTTGAGGTTTTGCCATCGCCTGCACAATCACCAGATCCCAACCCTATGGAACATGTTAGGTACACGGTTTTTAAGGCATAATGTGGCGTATAATACCCGAAAACAACTTTTGGAGTGAATTTTAAGTGAATGAAATGAAGTAGGGAAGTACGACATTGATAATTTAATATTGAGTATGCCCTGAAGGTTCAGGGTAGTCATAAATACGCGAGGTCAAACATTAGTCTAAAAAACAATTATCGATAAAAATAAAGTAAATAATAAACAAATACTAATTTGCAGTTAATGTTTTCTTTCTTGTCCCTTAGATTATTTTTTTAACTTCCTTGACTTTAATATATATTTTATAATAAAAAAGTACTGAAAAACGAACTGAACCGAAATGATTATCGTTACATGTTAAGGAAGACATCATACTATTTGTTTGAAACCTTTCTCTGTACAAAATGACCGAATACAACATACACATAATGAAATAGAGGTAGTGCAAAGTCTAATTGTTCGTATTAATTGTAATAATCGTATTAACTGTAGTAAATCAAACATTTCTTATTTGTTTAAAGATAAAATTACGTTGACAAAAGGTCATTCATTCGATGCGTTGTTTCTTAAACTTGTTTCTTCTTAAATTGATTATTAAATCATTTTATTATATTTATTGTTTCTTAAGCATATCATTTCGGTGTATATAGCTAACTTGGGTTTTTTTCTTCAGCTGTCGTTCACCGCATGGAGGAAAATGATGTTTGGCTTTTGGCTAGTAGTCATTATATTTTCCATGTTGGTATTGGTGTTGACTTATACCTACCAGTTTGATAACTTCCCTGATTATTGGAAAGACTATTTACATGTAAACATAGAACAGTGAGTATTATCAAGTTGTTATTAGGGTGATAGATGAGTTCGTGCGTTTTTTGTGGTTGTATTTCCAGAACAATGTTTAATATTGAATCCTTCAATGTATTGAGTTACTGTTAAATATTTTTATTTAAAAAAAAATAGATTTTTTAATTCAGTTGCTTCTGCGTCATTATTGGGAGGCCAAGGGCCGGTCTTATTCGTAAAGCACGAAAATTGTTTGAAAATTTCATTGAAAGTGAAACCGTTTGGACGGATTTGTTGCTGAGTTTCACCTTCGACAACCTATCAATTTTAATCTCCATGCTCCTGACAATGTTAATAAACGATGGCAAGATATGGCATGCATTAACATAAATTTAAGATCAACTTTTTGTTGATACTTATGGAAAGCTATTCCACAATTTTCATAATACTCGTTCATTTGCCGAATTTTGACTTGCGATAAAAAATCACCGTGACCAACACTAGTATTCTAAACTCGAGGACATTCACCACTAAACACCAGATCGCTTTTTAAAATTTCTCTACGCGCGTTTCGGTAATCATGTTAACATCATCAGGAGACGATTTAATCTAATTCTAAAACTAAACTAAAATATAACATAGTTTAGTTTTAGAATTAGGTTGAATCATCTCCTGATGATGCTAACAGGGTTAGTGAAACGCGCGTCGAAAAGTTTAAAAAGTGGTTTAGTGTTTGGTGGTAAATCTCGTCGAGTTTAGTGTTTCACACCGAAGGTTGTAATAAAACAATTGAATAGTAATACGGCGGAACATCTAAATATTTTATCTTTAAGAACTACTATCCTAAAATAAAATGGTTTTTATTTGGAAAATTGATCTCTAGATGAAAAATTACGCTAGTTTTTATTCAAGAATGTACGAATTTGTGGAATCACCCAGATATTGTTGAGAAATAATATATCAATACATTTTTCAGACAATTAGATATAGGTTTGGAGAAATTTGAAACTAAACAACTTTTCGTCAGACTAGTAACGCCAACGTTTTTCGTTATAATCACCGTGATCCAGTTACACTACTTCCATAAAGATTTTATGGAATTGTCGGACCCAAAAAATACTGCACCGGTTAATGAGGAAAACGATGAAGATTTGAACGAAAGCTCCATGCAAGGGGGAGAAGTAGTTGAAAGAAGCGAAAAGGACGAACCCACGTCATCTTGTTACAAATTTGAGCTTAGTGATTTTGATAGTAAGTAAAGATTTTGATAGTAAAATGTACTGGGATTGGTATAATAAAACGCAAGTTTAATATTGTTTAGACGAGTAATTCTATTCACTAAACTACTCACCCGACATCGCACCCTTGAACTACCATCCCTTCCGTTCCCTTCAATATTGTTTAAATGGGATATCTTTTAAAACGGAAGAAGTGAAAAAAACCTGTTGACTTGTTTTTGGCAATATAATCTCTTTCTGTTAAAAAAATCCCTACGAATCTTTCAGACAACTCGATACTTAACACTTTTGACATGGTTTTGGTTCTGTGTGAAAAATGTTTTCCTTCAAGTATTTGCGGCCATCTTCCATTATGACAAATAGGAGGGTTACTATTTATGTATCCGGAATGAGAAATAAAACGAATATTTATCATTGATTACGTCTGAATCAATTTTCATAGCGTTTTTTCCATTCCGACTGAGGTATCTCCAGAACATGCATTTGGAACGCATCATCTGCTTTCTCTGGTGTAGAAAATCATTGACCACGTAATTTATTCTTCATGGACGAAAATAAAATGAAATTATTGGTACGGTATGTTTTGACCCGTCAAGAATGGAGTTCAGTCCGATGTGTGAGAGCTCGCGTCGTCATAGTGAAGAATGATCCTGCGTCGATAGTTGTTTTGTCTTATTTCTTCAAATACTTTTCATAAACAAATAGTTGTTTATCATTTACAATTCACTATTTTACGATTCTATTGTGGCACTATAGTCACATGCCCATTTATTCCACAAAAAAAACTGGCTACCATTTGCTTCGAAGTTTGGATAATTCCAAGATCGACACGAGCCTTTTTTTTTAGCGATTGTTAAATTATACAGAATCCAACGCGCACAAATCTTTTTCACGGCTAAATGTTCATGAAAAATCTTGTGTAGGCTTATCATATGAATGCCCAGAGATGTGTCAAGTTAACAGACTTGCTTTATCAGTTTACAGATCTTGCTTTATCAGTTCGCGCATAGTATCCATGTTTTTTGTGACACAACAACCGATTTTGGATTATCTTCTTATCTTTATATCTGATCGATTATGGATTATCTTCTTTAAATTCATCCGTGAGTGACTGACGATCATGATTTAATTTACTGAACCAGTGATATGCAGTGGTTTAAAATTTTCACGAGTTAATTCCATTTTTTGATTGAGATTAAATTTTCAAGTCACTAAACAACACAAATAGCGTCCGTATGACAAACAGTTCTGAGTACGTATAGAGTCAACAATGTGAAACTTTACGATGTACATGTCAGATGGCGCCAAGCAACACCATTGTTGCCAATGCTGAATACATAAATAGCAACCCTCGCACCACTGAAAGTCTTGCCAATCTAATGAAACGTATTACTTTTTAGCAACGTGAATACGGATTATAGGAATATACCAGTCCTTTTACACTAATATAAGTAACATATCACCTAAAACCTTTTTTTTTTGTTTTTTACAGATTTGACTTTTAAAGCATTGCTGGAAAAGTGGTTAACCAGATTTCACAAATTTATGAATTTGTTGTATATATTTTTGGAAATTCACATGCCGAGAGTGGTACTGTTCTTCACCATGCTACTGTGCGTTTACGACATGTGTGCCCTATACATCGTCTTGGTGCTGTTAATTCCAGGTGCACTCACTTTAGGTCGGATCGTTCAACTATTTACTATTTATTCGAGTTCGGTGTTGGTATCACTGTTTTTGCTTGCACGAATGCTTTATCAGATTAAATATATAAATCCGGATATATGGAACGTGACTTGTATTGCGGTAAGTAAGAGTGCACTAACTATACTATGTTCAATGTCGGGGTTTTTAAAACTATGAATTTATTTATCAAAATTTAGTTGGTCTTTTTCAAAACAATCTATACTGCGATAAAACTAAAATCGAAAAACAAGAAGTTACAGTAGGTACAGGTTATAATAGGTTACATTACCATAGTATAAATTCTAATATAAATATCGTTTGACATCACTTTAAAACTTTCAAGATACAATTTTTTTTATCATTATTTTATTTTGTTTGCCCATTCGTTTTACCAAACTGAGTCAAAAATAGCCTCCTTTAGTAGTATCGCGCCATCCTACAACGGACGTTCGCAGAAGTATAAACCACGCGAACTGTTCATACCCGCCAAACCCCTGATAGGGTACCAGGTATGCTGAAAAAGTTACAAGTTGTATTACAACAAAAAAGGGAATTCACAATATCAAACTTAGTTAAAAAAAAATACTGTAAACATAATATTTAACAAAAATTTTGAAAAAAAGTATATATTAGTTTCTTCAAGTTTTGCTGTTAATTTATCGACACGTTCTGATTATTTCAAGCGTTGAAATTAAAAAACTATATAAAAACAAACTTGGCTGATTAATAATTTTGTTAGAAATGGTGAACCATTTTAGTGGTGAACCATTTTGTTAGAAATGGTGAACCAATTTTGTTAGAAATGGTGATTTTATGGTGAACCGGGAATCAAAAAATGGCGCAATATTTTATGGAGCGACGAAACAAAAATAAATTTAATAGGTTCTGATCTTTGCATATAAAACTACAGGAAGGAGCATATAATTTTGTAAGTGGGACCGGAATGGTAGCTGCATATGGCCGACTATTGTTTCCGGTTTGGCAGTGGCATAGGGTAGTAAAGTAAAGTTTTGAGATTAGAGGCGCATCAGCAACTGAGAAGGCTATTTAGCGACTGGACCTACAGCTTAACGTGGGTTCCGAACCACGGTCATCAGCTACCGAAAACCCCGGTCAGCACCCCCCTCGGACTATCAGCCCTTGGTTTTGTGCTTAACCGAAAGCATCTCGAGAAGCCTACCGACTGGCGAGTGACCAACGTAGAAAACCTCTCAGAAGGCATCCGGCCTTACCCAGCCTCGAACTGGCGTGACCGAGGGGCGATTCCTTGTCAGATTTTACACTCTTACCTAGAAACATTCACAAGAATTTTAGAAAAACTTTTTGCCAAAAACGGGATTCGAACCCGGTCCACATTAACTGCCGTAACGTATGGCTAACGCCTTAGACACCACAGCTAATGTGGCTCCGGCGTAGGGTAGTATGAATAAAAACAATAAACGGATAAAAAATCACAGTTGTTTTAAACAATAAATTATTGTACAATTATCGTTACTGTATTAAATTAATGAAGACTTACTAGATGCTGCAGATAAATGTAAACATTTAAATTAATTTAAAAAAGTCTATTTTTTCAAAGAGTAGTCTTTTATGTGGCCAATAGACTATGTGGAAATTGGAATTTTCTGTCATAAAATTATATAATTTTCTAAAATTGGTTAGGTAATCAGTTGCATCTTGAATATATATATATATATATATATATATATATATATATATATATATATATATATATATATATATATATATATATATTAAAATACATATATCCTTATTATTAAAATAAACATATATTCTACATACATACATACATAATTCTATAAACATTTTTCATCTACTACACCGTTTTTGCAAATATAATTAATTCTTGTAGTGTAAATAGTCAATAAATAAACTTGTATTACATATAAACTTGAGAATAAACTATTTACAACAACCAAAAAATACTAACTTTCCAGAGTAAATGCTATGACAGATGTTTCTCAAAATAAAATAAAAAAATTATATATTTTAACAGTCCATTTCAATTGTTTGAACAGCATTTGGTAGTAGTTTTACATTTACTTTAGATGTTGATCAAAACAGTCCTCAGCAAAATAATGGGAACATAAAAACCTACCGCGGTTTGGAATAAAGTCAGGCTTTTTAATAAACTTAATCCACTGTTTTCTTCTATTTGGAATCTATGGGACATCTTGAAAAAAGATGAACTGGTTTAATAACATGAAATCCAAATCACGATGGAAGTAACATTTACATTTATTAGTATAAAAATTTCTGAAACGAATTATAAAAAAAAGCTATGATTAGTTATATTTTATAGATTATTTGAGTAAAGTGACATGTTTTATATGTATCAAAGGAAAACTAAAAAATCATCTGAAGTTTTAAGGCCCAGTATCTCAGAAAACTAAACATTTTAGAGCATACGTTAAAAGATTAAGTCTAACAAAAAATAATCACTATCTTGCATAACATTATAATTATATGCTTTTACCCAAATCAATTTGACTACGTCTATGCATACCAGGCGATATGTTTACATCATAACCTTAAAATGTCATTGAAACAAAATACGTTTCATTTCTAAATAATTGACAATTTTACAATTAAAAGTACTTACCTATCTAATGTTACTCCTGAATTTTGATTTTTTCGTGTCAGGGAACAATCACAGAATGCACAACTAACCATATTTTATGTTTTCCTTACTATGTATTTACACTTGAACACATAAAAAAGTATTCCAGTACACTTATTCAACCCATATTATTGATTAAAACACACTAAAATTGCACAAATCTACTAATAAACTTCTAAGTTGTTGACACAAATTACCAAAATCCCAAAACAATGAGTCATCTGTGGTGTTTCAATATGACAGTTTCCATCTCCATCTCCATTTATACGTGCATTAAGATAGGCAATGCTCCTGTTAATTTTATATTCAAAGGTTCTGATGGTAGGTGATATGTTAGAAGACCACCCAACCAAGAATTATTACCAAAACAGGTTTTTTATGGAAAGATGTAGGGGTAATTTACTGGATTAAACAAAACATGGACCAAAATGAGTACATCCATATTCTTCAGGGAGTCATGCTGCCTTTTGCAGAAGAAAATATACCGCTGGTATGGAAATATCAACAGGATAATGATCCGAAACATACTGCTAGGAAAACGAAACATTTTTTTTGTGGCAATAAAGTGTATTTACTGCCGCGACCTTTCCAATCGCCGGACCTCAGTCCCATTGAGAACTTGTGACTTCATTAATGCCGTAGATAAACATAAAACGAGAAACGAGCTTGAACTTTGGGAGGTGATTAAAACAGAATGGGAATGTGTCGAAGATTTGTAAACTCTATACCCAAAAGATTCGCGGAAATAATAAAACACAAAGGTCATAAAACTAAGTATTAAATGTTCAAAAATTTTTTTATGTTATTTAGCACTTTTGTTAACTGTTAAATAGTATATATTGGGCTTATTTCTTCGTCGGTTTTATTTTTATGAACATATTCAATTCTTTTCAAGTTCAAGTTCATATTCAAGTTTTTTTTTCTAAATTTTTGTTAAATATTATGTTTACAGTATTTTCTTAAACTAAATTTGATTTTATGTTTTCCCTTGTTTGTTATATATTTATATTATACAGTTATTGTACTTGTTATGTATGCTATTACAACTTTATTTGCCATACAGTGTCTTTTATTGCAACGGCTCTACTTCTCTGGCCACCACTATATGGTATATAGGATGAAGAGGTAACTCCCGAATCATTTGAAGATTTTCGACGGTCCAAATCCTGCGGTTATTATTTTTGGTCTCTATATATATATATATATATATATATATATATATATATATATATATATATATATATATATATATATATATATATATATATATATATATATATATATATATATATATATATATATATATATATATATATAGTTTTCCTATAAGCGTGTCAAAACTTTGAAACGTAATAGGGGTAACATTGTTTGGAGACCAAAAATAATAACCGCAGGATTTGGACCGTTGAAAATCTTCAAATGATTCGGGAGTGACCTCTTCATCCTCAGAAAGTCACTGTTTGGTGTGGTTTTTGGATCCGCCAAAGGAGTGACAGGACCTTAATTTTTTAAAACAATGGTGGAAATCGTGTTACTGTTCATAGTGAACGCTATATGAATATACTAAGAGAATATCTTTGGCCTAAACTTTGATAAATGCGGATGCATTGTGTCTCAGTGCTGACACTCTTAACGGGCAACTCCTTATATGCGCCTAAAAAGCCAAATCACATCAACTAGGAATGAAGGGGTCAAATCATTTTGGATAAATAAATTACATAGTGTGCATTTTGTTGTATCAACCCCGATACGAAATAATAAAAAAAACATTATTATTTTTTGTTTTAGGAAAATGATACTAGCAATCACTCAGAAATAATTGTTAATAACATGCATTGGTTAGGATTCGACAAAACAGATCAAGTCGGACGTTCAGTACCGAGCTTGGTGAAGTGGAATATAATTTACATCTTAATTGTTACTTTATATTCCGTCATATTAGTGCGACAGTATTACTATCGTGTCGCTAGAGGTCAACGAACAACCAGAGCATTCTTTATGTTTCCACGAATAACTAGAGCGGAAGCTGATAAAAGCTTAGAAAATATGTTGAAGTATCTAGCTAACTATTCATATTTTAAATTTGGTGTGGAGGTATGTATCAGATCTTATGAATATTAATGTAACTTATAAAATACTAGTTTAATTTTTCTGTTGGAATTAGATTGAATCATCTCCTGATGATGCTAACATAGTCACCGACACGCGCGTCGAGATATAAACAAGTGATTTGTACGCAACATTGCAAAGTATTGGCCATCGTTAGCTACTACTTTATTCCATTTTTCTGTCAAAGAATAGATTCCACACCAAAAGATTTTTGTTTTTTGTTTTTTGAGGCCAACCATTGACCAAGTCAGATTGTTGTAAGAATGTAAGTGTTGTTCTGAAAGTTCGTGCTGCATCGATCGAAATAAATGGTGGTCCGAAGTGGCCAAGTCCGGTGAATACAGTGTGTGGGGCAGGACGACCCATTTAAAGTTTTCCAACTAAGTTTTGAACCATTTTACAACATGGGGCTGAGCATTGTCATGTTGAAAAAATATTTTTACGTGTCTTTGAGCGTATTCAATTTTATCAATTGTCGCAAGTAATCGTCCTACTATCTATCCTACTATCCCACCAAATACAAGAAAAATGCAAATACTTCTTTCCATGTATATTGCGCACTGGTTGTGATGTTGAAGTCTGGCCTGGGCTTACCCATGATTTTTGCGCTTTGGGTTGTCAAAATAGATCCACTTTTCATCACCTGTCACAACTCGATGCAACAAACCTGTCTGGCCAGCAAAATTTCATAATTGGTTTTTCTCCTTTCAATGTCTCTTTCCTTCGATTCATATAGAACCCATTTTCCTTCCTTCTGGAATCCAAAGCATGTAGACGTTCGGAAATTCTGCCAATTGTTTCAACGTAGGAGTTTTTTCGAAGGAGATTAAATGATCTCCTGATGATGCTAACATGGTTAGCGACACGTGCGTCGAGAAGTTCAACAAAAGTGATTTGGTGTTTAGTGGTAAGTCTCTTCATGTTTAATAGGAGTTTAGTTTTCATCCAATAATTCTTACAAATCTGCATCTGCAAACCTTTTCGGCTGTCCAGAGACGCTCCTTGTCTTTTATGTCAAAATCGCTAATTTTAAAGCGTTTAAGCCATCGTTCACAATTTTTTGGGCTAGAGCGTGTTCACCATAAGCTACAACCACAAATCGATAACTTCTTCGGAACATAATTCGACATATTCAAATCTATTAAAATATATATGTTTTTTGCACAATGAGAATTAATAACGAACTAGCTTTTGATAGCTTATGTTTACCCTTCAAAAGGCCTCTAGACGTCATTAGTCAATACTAACAAATATATTAGTAACGCCATTTCTTAGCAAAATCGACATTATTATCCGAAATACCTTTTATAGAATGTTATTGACATTAAATCTGGTAATTTTTTTCTCTAGTCACTGGATTTTTTTAGATAAGTTTCATGGCAACAGTAGCTGTAATAGCAATTCGCATGGACATGTATGCTGTATTTTATGCGATTTGGTTGGTAATATTGTACTCCTTGAGAAGAACTACCCTGGCAAAAGTTTGGGTATTTTACGTAATTTTCACAGCTGTTCTTCTGCCTATACAATATTTCATGGCAGTGGGTTTACCTCCAACGTTATGTATAGGTAAGATATTCACATTTTATAGAAGGCGTGGCGGTTAATAATTCTTATATTAAAAACATGTTTAATTTTGGGAGAAAGGTAAAAAATGTTTTATTCAAAGCATGCGCCATCGCTAGCTGCACATTTTTCCCATCTCTCTGGCCCTCCTGTGGATGCTCTTCGAGAAAAACTGTGCATCTTTTGAGAGGGTCCAGTCATCAAGCCATTTTTCGACATCTGTTGAAGTGTTTCATGGAAAGTGTCCGAGACATCGATGGAAACAGGTGGTTGTCGGAAGGAGCTAAGTCTGGGGAGTACGGCGGGTGGGGCAAGAGTTCCCAGCCAGGTGCAGTGTCTTTTCCGTGTCTTATAGTCCATTTTGGTCGCTTTTTGATCAATGCATGGTTCAAATTGAACATTTGTTAACGGTAGCGAACGGTATTAACTGTTTCACCTAGTTTCAGAACCTCATGGTACACCCTTCTGATCCCACTAAATGCACATCATTGTCTTCCTTCCAAACTGATTCGGTCTTGTGGTCGATGTTGATGGTTGTCCTGGGTCAACCCGGAATTTTCTACGTTTTGGGTTCTCAAAATATATCCAGTTTTCGTCTGCACTCACGATCCGATACAAATAATGTTCTTTTCACGCCATGAAAGCAAAATTTCGCATACCGTTTTTCGTTTTCCAGGTCTCTGTTGTTCAGCTGATGTAGCGGTTCTTTTCCGTGCATTGCAGACTATCACATAGATGGTTCGGCAACCAACATTGCACATCTCTGCCATTTTTGAGTTTTCATATCGTCTTCTCCCAACAATGCTCGAAACCACCACTTTTGAATCGTTTAAATCAACACCCACAAGCGTCTTGCATGAAACCGTAAGTTTCCACAAGTATACGATGGCATTCACTCACACTTTTCTTTTGATTGAACAAGAAGCAATGCTCTTAATTTGACACGAAACTCGGCATGATTACTACATAAAACAATATGACGCTATCTCGAAATCGTTTAAGTCTCAATGGTGTTTTGAAAGGTACTGCCGTGGCAACAAAATGGCATAAGATATTAGACTGTGAACGACCGTGGTTTCCAGCGGCATCTCTTAAAAAAATTAAGAATTATTAACCGCCACACCTGGCACACCACTGAATAAAAGAGAACTGAACTAATGAGGTTTTTTAAAGATTATCCTTGGAATCAGGAACCACTCTGGATAAGGTTACAAGAATGGGCATATCTAATCAATGATAAATACCCACCAAATCCTAAGAGGCTGATATGGGACTTTTTGCTTTTGTTCTTCATTTCAAGGCAATGGGTCGTATTCAGAATAGAGGGTCGGTACTCGGGACATAACTATGCTGGAGGCAGTAACGATTCGATCATTCATTTGGCAGAAGATAAGAATTTCGAAAATCCCGTTCCTGATTTCATAACTTATTGCAGGTATGAAAGTTAAGTTGTTGTGAAGGTAGTTCAAAAAGTTCTCGGCCTAAGGAAATACAAGTTTTTTTCCTAGATATATGTGCAAGTGCATTATCGTGGTAAAAGAGCACTTTCTTTTTGCCTAAATGTGGACGTTTAGCCTGAAAAGCAATTGGTCCAGCAGTAAATTGTAATACTCTCCGGTGATAATGCCTTTTGGCAAGCAGTCTTTGGACATAAGTAGATCACTATGAGAATCCCAGAAAACCGTCAGATCAGTTTTCCTTCAGATGGAATTGTTTTCACTTTCTTTAGGGCGATGTCATTTCTCGAATCTACTATTTGGACTGATGCGTCATCATCTATGGGCAATGATAACGCCTTATTTTATCTATTGTTATAAAAGGTCTAAGAAACTTAGCAGAATCCGTCAAACAAAAAGCTTTTTCATACCTAAAACATCATTTATTACGACGTTATAAATTTTTGTGAGGATTTTTGTCAGTTATAGAGTTTTTGGGCATTTTGGCGTTAATCATCTCAAATGCATGGACGACCACGTTTGAATTTAACAACCCACTTTTAACGGCGTCGTTGAAAACGAAAGGGGATAATTCTTTACAGTGGAATCTAACTGCACCATCTCTGTGTCAGCCGAGAACTTATGAACAACTACTGTTTATAACTAGATAACGACCCACATAATGACCATTTACTTATAAATATCAATTCTATAAAAATTTTATTGTTTTTCAACTCATAGTTTACGTAAATTGAAAAGTGTCAGGACTAATTTATTTAAATAAATCGCTTTAATTATGTCTTGATACTTTAGTTGTTATTGGCTAACAAGCAAAATCATTCATTTCTGATAATAAATGAATTTCTTCTGCACAAACTATCAAAATATTAGGGAAGTCTTTTGATTATTAAATTATATAGGGGCAATTCATTAGAGATACTAACATAACAATACGGATTTCTAATAAACCAGGAACAAACGAAATTTATGACGTGGTCAGAAATGAAATATAAGACAGGTGGATATTTAACAAAGAATAACATAAACAGGGGAAACATAAATTTGAAGAAGTGAATCATTTTACATGTCTGGGCATAGTATGTAGTAGGAGACAAAGCGTAAAGGAAGATGTATATAATATGATATGGCTGAAAATCGAAGTATTCACTCCCAGCCCGGAGAAAATGTTCAAGTCGGGAATTAAAGCAGCTTTATAATGTAAAATCATGGGAATTGTTAAATTTTAATGGTTAAGTTGTTTATAGCATGATTTTAGAATGCAGAAGACAGAAAGTAGCATACAAGACAAGAGAAGAAGCAGGACAAGATCAAGATGAGAAATTTACAAAACTTGAGAATTGATGATTGGAAGAGGCAAACCACAAATAGAGAAATATAGAGTATGATGTTGGGAGTTGTGTGCTATCACGACCTGTCATCAAAATGGCCGACATATAGCATACCATTAAGAATAGGGAGACCCTATCCACGAAAACATGAAAAGTTCGGCGCCCTGAAAAGTCTGAACCTCGAGAGACGAACATATGTCATCCACTTGAAGGGATAGGTGGGGCTCCTTCTCGGACAAGCAACCAACAAAAATGTTCATTTAGGCGGAGACGCAGCTTGTTGTGTGTTCCACATGAGATTGTGAATATATATATATATATATATATATATATATATATATATATATATATATATATATATATATATATATATATATATATATATATACTTTTTTGCCATTTCGATCAATTTTGAACTCGACCTCTTTTTATTTTTTTCAAATAAATTTTTTTTTCAAATAGTTACATTTCCAAAAATTCCTTTTTATATTGATCTTTCTGTACATTTTTTCACTGTTTTATAATAAACTTTTTATAATAACTATTTTATAATAAATTATTAATTGTTTTAATTAAATGATTGAAATAAATAACTTTTTAAATGTTGTATAATAATATGATGTAAAAAAAATAGACAGAAAAGTTAGCCCGCGATGGGACTTACGGCATCAAACAGAATGAATGGTAGTTTTTTGAGGAAAAAAAAAATGGGGACTAAATATTAATTATTTTTTTTGAAAAACTCAAAAATAATATTGAAGATGAATTAAAATATTGTTTTCGTCTTTTTTTTGAGAAGCTAATTCATATATATATATATATATATATATATATATATATATATATATATATATATATATATATATATATATATATATATATATATATATATGAACATATATATGAATATATATACATATATATATATATATATATATATATATATATATATATATATATATATATATATATATATATATATATATATATATATATATATATATATATATATACATATATACATACATATATATATATATATATATATATATATATATATATATATATATATATATATATATATATATATATACATATATACATACATATATATATATATATATATATATATATATATATATATATATATATATATATATATATATATATATATATATATATATATATATCATCATCATCATCATCATCATCATTTAGCCATTGTCGATCCACTACAGGATGAAGGCCTCCCCAGCATGCTTCCAATTCGTATGGTCCTGAGCTTTCCTCTGCCATTCGGGTCCAATATACTTGATGATGTCATCCGCCCATCGCGTTTGCTGCCTTCTTCGCGGGCGTTTATGATCAAGCGGTATCCATTCCAGAATTGCTTTGGTCCATCTGTCGTCGCATCGTCTCGCTATACATGCTACATACATGTTCACTCTTCTCATTCCATTTTCACTTTTTACCACCTTGGCTAAAAGATTTTGAACTTCATTCATGATTAGATTAGTCCTGATACTTTTTTATTGGTTTTTGACACCGACCGACAGTACCTGAAGACTTCGTGCTTTTTAGGTCATATCTGGATATAGTTAAAAGATGCGTGTTATGTAGTTGGTTCTACATTACTCTAGCTGCTGTCTTCTTGGCTGGAACAAATCGTACCAACTTGTTTTCTGTTGGATACCTTATTGGAACATTTTTATTTTTATGGGAAGGGTCTGATTTATACCTAAGACCGATAAGGGAAATTATCAAGAAGTGGGTATTTACTTTAATTTATCATCTTGTATTAAAACTCTATTCTATTTTAGATGGAATTGGCTTCTAGGTTACAATGTCACAGTGATTCTAATAAAAGTAAGTTTCCAATTAATTGGATGCGTGTTTGTTCACGAATATGCAGGAGAATGTCATTGGCTGATGCTGTTCGGTATCGGTTGCGTCAGGAAGTTTGGAAATATCGAGGAAATTGCTAGTTTACCAAGTTCTAGTCAGTGTAAAGTTCCTAGGGAGTATCTTGGACTTTTTTGGGATGGGGTCTGTTTCGGACTCTTGATAATGCAGAAACGTCTGTTCCAGAGTTACAATTTCTTCCATATGATAAATGATACCAAAGCCACAAGTATTTTAGCATCAAGAGGTAAATAAAATATTTAATTAATAAATATGTAATATATATATATATATATATATATATATATATATATATATATATATATATATATATATATATATATATATATATATATATTAGTACAATGTTTAACGAATTAGATTCATATTCAATTCATATTTATTCGTTTATATACTTTTTTTTTTTAATAATTTCTATTATAATTTATTTTATGTCCAAATACATGTTTCAAAATCTCACTTACTGTTTGCTTACTTTTTAGTCTTACTAAAACTAGTATTGCAAAAAATAACAAAAGAACTTTAAAAGCTCGAACACTTACATATAAGTATAATATTATTTACTAGGTAAATATAATCGAAAGTTTCCATAATTTAAAATAACTTTTATTCATACTGATAATGCCTAGATAGTTATGGTTTGACGAATATCTCAACTCTTAAGAAGAAGCAACTCTTAAGAAATATTTTAAATTCCAGGTGCTGAATTAATCGAAGAGATGAGAGTGAAAAGAATGGACGAACAAGTGGAGGACGAGCGTAGAATCTTGGAAAAGATCAAAATAAAAATGGATCGTATTAAAGCCAATCAGCAAAAGATTAAAGGTGATAAAAAACGAAATTTATACTATTGCAATAGAGGAAAACTGATTTTTATTAATCTTTTATGTATTAAAGCAGATGCCAAACGCTCAAAAAATATATTATCTACGCTGATAATCAGTTTTCAATAATTTTATATGCTACATTTTCTAATAAAAATCTATCTAATAAAAGATATAATAAAAAATATACCTGTAATTTAAATAAAACTTTTTTATTTGATTACTTCAAATTTAAATAAAAATGTGGCATATTTAATATGTTCTTAGGTTCAACTTTCCTGCAATCATATGGTGTTTGGGTTTTCAACTAATCATTCCTTCTCTTTAGATATAAGTACCAATAAAGGTATTATTTGATACAACTGATTGATTAGGTTCCAGTTGATATTGGTGATACCGTCACATGGACTATATGTAGGTTGTCTCTGTAGTAAATCGAACTTTTGTAGTAGAAATATTTTAAAAAATATTTTTAAATATAAAGTAATGAGACTGGTGGTGTAAGGTTCGATTTGGCAACGTTGTTGACCTTCCATTTGGAGGGCATGCTAGCCAACATCTAATGCGTTTTCAGCGCGAATTTCTGTCTGTCTAGTTTTGTTTCAGACTTGGGTATAGTGGTACGGAAATGATTTAAAAACTTCAACAGGCGCATGAAAACAGTATTTTGTTAAGGGCCCAGATTTTCCGGTGGTTTAAGGCATTCTCGGAAAGCCGAGCCCCGTTTGAAGATGAATCTCGTAGCGGAAGACCTTCATCTGCAAGCATTGACAAAAATCTCCAATGAATTCGGAATCTTGTGCGTTCTCATCGTCGGTTGTTCGTCGGATTTAGACGAATAAATTAGCGATGAGAAAATTTGCGTAAAATTGGCTCCGAAAAGCCTTTCGCAGGATTAAAAGGATAACAGGAGGGAAACATGCTTTGGCTTTTTTATGGCCATTTGCTGTAGGCGGGAATAATAATGGATTGTGAATATTTGTTAATTAAATGTTATTACGCATAATCCAAATATAACATTGAACATATTGAATTTTTTATAATTAGTGCAAGAGTTCGATTTCATTTAGACTACCCATGTATGTCATGTATCAGATGCTAAACTTGATTTTTGCCGTTTTTTTGCTTGAAAAAAATCCTTTACTTCAGCAAGAAAATTATTTGAAATAAAAATTGAATATATCAATCAAAATAGTTTTATGTTGACACTATTGGATTGATGCAAAAGTGCGTTCCATTTTTTTGAGAAAAATTGTCGAAAAATATTTACTAGAAATTACATTTAATCGGTATAGTAGTCATCAGTATGTGGGCCTTATTAGCCTCTCCAAGTTGGTCGCCTTTACACTGTACTGTGGTTGATTCCAAAAATTTCTCCAATTGAGGATGTTTCCGGCATTTTCTTGATGGAAATTCATACTAAATTGTATAAATAACACAAAGTTGTCTAATGTCCACTTATATTTTTCTCCAAAACATAATACGTTTCGCGACATTAGCTTCTTCGGACAAAGAAATGTTGTTTGTCAACTATCCGAAGAAGCTACAGTGTAGTCAAACGCGTTATTTCGTTAGACAACTTTATTTTATTTATACAATTTTTCCAATCTCTCGAATTGTTCTATACCGATCAGCAAAAAAAGAAAAATTTATGTCAATAAGAGCGTATTACATTGATCGGAACGTGGTAACCTGTAGGCGCCAAGTGTAGAGAATAAACGCCCTGTATAGGAATTTCAATTTCAATTTCAACTGTGCTTCCTTTATAGTTCTTGCATCATGTGGTCGCCTGTTTCACTTTTCTAGATTGTTATTTATTTTTCACGGTGTCACCACCACTTCTAAATCGTTGATACCATTATTTACATCTTGATTTCTGACGATGCGTGCTCACTCTTAAACTTTAGGTCTTATTCCATAAGCTTTAAGTGATTTATCTGATATTATGCGCAAATTGCTACTTACTAATTTCAAAGATATTTATATATGATCGGCAAAAACTAAGTCTAGCGTCTAACAGAATACGAAGAAATACTTGAACACCAATACGAAAGCATAAAACATGTATTGGAATATAATTTCTGAACGATATACTGTTATTTTACATTTAAATTGGTTATAATATAAATTCTAGATTAATGTTTTGATCCTAAATGAATAAAAACATGATTTATTTTTCAAATATAGGAAAAACACATAAAAACATGCTCTCTCGACTCGACAAATTTCATTATCTTACCGATACTTGCTTTTTAAACACAATAAATCACACGTATAGTGCGTTTCAAGATATATCGTTGACCGATTGGCTGCAATAAACTCTTAACCCCTGCCGTAACGAAACCCGGCAAGGTTGCAATAAACGTAAACAGGAGCGGGCCTAATAAAATAACAGGTAAAAAGGTAAAACTAATTTTATACCCGGTTTAGTAGTTGCGAAATATTTTAGTTTAGTTCGCATTTTTTTCTTATACATTACAGTTCTATAATTTCGATCGTATTTTTTGTTATTCCAAACGTGCTAAAATCTGGCTTTCTTGGCAAGATAATGATCATTGTGCCTCAGGTAGTGCTAATATTAAAAGAAAACATTTATCGCTCGATGCTAAGTAAATTGTTAAAAATGTGTGTATTTCTTTATTGAATAGGGGGCTTAATGTAAATGCAGCCGCAGCAGAAACGTCTTCATTAACGAAAACTCCTTTGTGTACAGTTAAAGATATTGTGACGAAGCCAATTAAAGCCAAAAAAGTCAAAAATTAATTTAAGTAAAAGCCAATGTATTGACGAAAGCGTCAAAGACTTAATTGGAAGCAAAATTTATACTATGAAGAGCAAACTGTGCCTACATTACATTCATTGCAAGAACGACTAAGGCAAGATGAAACCAAAATTCTTTGCAGCAGAACTAGCCTCCGGAGAATATTATCTAAAATGGGTTTTGCATATCGGACCACCAGTAAAAGACAAATATTGTGAAATCACGATTGCGACGATTGCGGTTTGACTACTTATACCCTATAAAAAATACAGATTAGAAAATCGTCCCATTTTCTACCTTAATGAAACATGGTTCGATACACATGAGACTCCAGCAAAAGGATGGGTAGATACATTTATATGTATACAATTTTAAATCCTGGTTCCGAAGATGGATGGGTTTCAAATTGTTTACGGTTGTCCTCCAAAAATGTTAAACATTGATCTTTGGGCTATCATGACGACACCACAGCAGAACTTTTTGAAGATTGGTTTATAAATAGCCTTTTGCCCAATGTGCATAAGAAAAGCGTAATTGTAATGGGCAAGGCTAGTTATCATAACCGCCAAAAAATAAATTTCCTAATGCAAATAACACTAAATTGGAAATTTAGAACTATATGTTAGAAAACGATATATACTTCGAAAATACATATAAAAAATGTGAACTTTTAGAAATATTAAAGACATTTAATATTAGAAAGTAATATGTACGTGATATCTCTGTCGATATGGGACATATAGTTTTACGCCTTCGATAAATTTATTTATTTATTTATTTTTTATTGTACTAATAAATTCAAAATACACAAATCCAATGTTTTAATCATATATAATAATAATTATAATTTAATCATAATTTAACAATATTTTATTTTTCCCCAAATTATTCAGAAGTTAAACCACTCCGACTCTGGTGCTTTTTAAGAAACTAGAAATATTCTTGAGATTTATTGGGCCAATTAACATTTTGCCGAAGGGCAACGAAATATCTTAAACGGACTATACACACGATACGGTTTCGGTTTTGTCGTTTCGTTTTCAGTAAACTATGCATTTTGTTTTGTACGTTCACACGTTACGGTCGAAAATCGAAATTGTGAACACAGCTTTTGGTTGACGTTAAAATGATTAAAAACCGAACCCGTATCGTGTGTCAGTGGCCTAACACGTCGACATTATTTTGTACATACTTCTCTTATGTCATTTCACGAGTAAATTGTGTGTTGCTAATAAGAAACATGAGTAATGAGTTTCATGAAAAGGTATGGTGACTTTTAAATTAAAACAAAAGTATTTATTTAATAATTCAAATTTATTGAATCAATCATCATTTTTTCCTAAGAGTTAAACGAATACCATTCCACAAACATCATGTTCACCATACATGGTACCGTGTGACTTTTTCGTTCTCTCTTGATTGAAGAAACCATTTCGTAGACGCCGTTTTGAGTCTACAGAAGGCATTCAAGAGCGTGTACTGGCAAAAAACCTGAACTCAAGTATAAAAACAATTTTTAAGACAGGGGCGATTACTTTGGAGACAAGATACATTTGTATGAATAAATAAATACTTTGTGTCTTGTTAAAAAAAGAAGACGAACAAAGAGAAAGCGACTGAATTTTACATCTTAACGTGTAAATTATAAATGTATTGTTAGTACAACCTGTCATAAAATTCATTTAGGATCAAAATCTGAAATTCCCCCTGTAGTAGCCAGTATGTTTATATTCAAACCAACTACCTATGTTTAGCTAAACCTCCCTTGGCTAGAGCTAGTTCAGCTTCGTCTTGCACATCCGTCACTTCTCAAGGAACAAACCCGACCGGATATCATACACCCATAGAAGAGGAAGACGAAGATATAGCTCCTCTGACTCCCCGCTCGTCAACAATCCAACCCCAAGCACCTCCCTCTCCCTACTCAGCTGTTATGACCGTATCCTTGGAAGGATATCTCGAACCTCAAAGAATATCGTTTTCGTCTCCGCCCAATTCCGAATTAAATCCTCGTCCGCCTTCCCCCGACGACAGCTTCCCCGTGTTTTCCCCTCCCCCCTACGACGAAGCTCCACCCTACGCCGAAGCGGTTAGCGAACCTCCACGTGGTCCCGTGCACCGACAAATTAGTTTGGGTCCGCCGTGGATGCAGGGCACTTTGGTTACGCCTCGACAAAGCGTCATTTCTTATTCTACGAGGTCACACTTCAGTCATCACGAATGTAATTTTTGATGTTACATTTTTTGATTATAGATGGAGCGGCGTATATAGCTTGTGAAATATAGCTTTGAGCATTTTATATTTTTGAAAAAATCCACTAAGTTTATGATTCGTAATTTAAGAAATGAAAATAAATGTTGATGTTGATAAACTATTTTTGTCAGTTGACAGAATATGGTACAATGTATGCACAGAATATGGTTAATTGACTTTTATTCTTTTCTAATAGTTTTTAATAACTTTTTAATTAAAAAAGTAAAGTTTTGGGGTTAGAGGCGCATCAACAGCTGAAAAGACTATTTAGCGACTGGACCGACAGCTTAACGTCGTCGTAACATCCCCTTCGGGCTATCAACCCTTGGTTTTGTGCTTAACTGAAAGTATCACGAGAAGCCACCGACTGGCGAGTGACCAACGTAGAAAACCTCTCAGAAGGCATCCAGCCTCGAACTGGCGTGACTGAAGGGTGATATTCCTTGTCAGATTGTACACTCTTACCTAGAAACATTCACAAGAATTTTAGAAAAACTTTTTTGCCTAGTACGGGATTCGAACCCGCTCCACATTAACTGACGTAACGTAAGGCTGGCGCCTTAGACACCACAGCTAATGTGGCTCCCTTTTTAATTAAACATTAAATTCAAAAGTACTTTACTATCTTCTTTTTACAGCATAGAATTTTTCATTTTCTGCATGTGAGAATTTTAGTTTTTGGATAATAATCATATTTTTTTGAATAAAGGCCTTCGTATTTTTTTATGTAACCTGGTAATACATTGGGAAATCTGAATCAATTTAGTTTTTAATATCAAACTTCTTTGAAGTTTTAAACATTTCTTTCAGGTCGAACTTTTATTGACGGACCTGTTGGCCAATCTTTGTAGCTCTCTCTGCGATCACGAACTTGTGCCGACCACTTGAAATTGTTCTTAGCGCTTCTGTGGTGGTATTGCGTACACTTACACCCAATATAAATATTGTCATCAAGAATGAATAAGGAATACTATCTATTCTATCGACAATAGACAAACAAGGTGTGGGGGTTAATAATTCTCAATAATTTTTTAAACAGATGGCGCTGGAAATCAGACTCGGTTCACAGTCGAGTTAGCGTCTTTTTTTCGTATGGTAAACGAAAAGTCGAGTTTCGAGCCAAAAAAAGAGCAGTTGCAGTTGCAGCACGTACTGTTTTTCTTGTTCAATCAAAAGAAAAACGTTGGTGAAAACCCTTGTATACTAGTGGAAATTTGCGGTGACAATATCCCACCGCAAGACGCTTGTGGACATTGGCTTAGACGATTCAGAAATGATGATTTCGATTTGAAAGACAAAGAACACCCAGGTCAACCAAAATCATTTGAAGATGCCGAATTGCAAGCATTGTTGAAAGAAGACGACATGCAAACTCAACAACAAATGGCAGAGAGGTTAAATGTTGGTCGCCAGACCATTTGGAATCGTCTGCATGCCTTGGGAAAGATCCTGAAGGCAGGAAAATGGGTACCACATCAAATGAAAGACAGACAGATGGAAAAGCTACAAACGGTGTGAGAAGTTTTGTTTTCTTGGCATGAAAGAAAGACTTTTTTGTAACTGGAGACGAAAAATGGATATATTTCGAAAACCCAAAGTGCAGAAAATCATGGGTTGATCCAAGACAACCATCAATATCGAAAAGACCGCAATACCGAATCACTTTAGAAAGAAGACAATGTTGTGTATTTGGTGAAATCCGAACGGTGGCATGTACCATGAGCTTCTGAAAGCAGGTGAAACAGTTAATACCACAAAAACAAATGATAAATTTGAACTCTGTATTAATTGAAAAGCGACCAGAATGGGCTACTAGACACGGAAAAGTGATTTTGCAGTACGACAATGCCCCACTACATTCAGCGAAAGCGGTCAGAGACGCGTTGGCTGGAAATTCTTGCCCCACCCACCGTACTCACCAGACTTGGCCCTTCAAGACTACCACTTGTTTTTATCGATGTCTCATGCATTTTCCATGAAACGATTACGGATATGTCGAAGATGGCTCGATGATTGGATTATCAAAGGGTGTACGGTTTTCCTGGGAAGACACCTACAAATTGCCAGAGAAATGACTAAAATATGCAGTTAGCGATGGCGCATACTTTGAATTAAATTGCTTTTTACCTTTCTCCCAAATTAAACGTGCTATTTTAAAGAAAACATTAAGAATTATTAACCACCACACCTCACCTGGTAATATATGATGCCAACGCTTCGAGAAGAAGTGGAGACTGGAAATAAATACACCGAAAACTAAATATTAGGTCTTCAACTTAACTGTCACCCTTTTTTGGACTACGGTTGATATTCATTTTTGAAAAAAGTAGTGCAAACTACATCTTTGAAGTAATCTCTTTAATATTTTACTTAAAATATATCCCTTCCGCATCAATACACCGCTGGACACGTTCAACCAATGCTTCCAAAGATGTTTTATGTCGTTTTTCGGAATCGCATCAGCAGCGCCGGTCCTAGCTCTTGATCAGGATAGAGCGAGATTGTCTTTCGGTGCCCTTTGGTCGACGCTTTTACAACTTTTTCAAAAATCAACACTTATCAAATCAATATTAAATTAAGTAATTCTAATTATTACACTCATGCTTTTTTAATATAAATAAAGATCTTACCGCTATACATTTAAATTAGCTTTTGGATTTAACTAGAGCCAGTCACTAAATAATACAACTTAACCTTAGGTATTGTAATATATATATATATATATATATATATATATATATATATATATATATATATATATATATATATATATATATATATATATATATGATATATATATATATATATATATATATATATATATATATATATATATATATATATATATATATAGTTATATATATATATATATATATATATATATATATATATATATATATATATATATATATATATATATTTTTTTTTTTTTTTTTTTTGACTGCCGCGAACATTCACCGTAGGATGGCGCGAGTTTCATTGAGATTGCGACCCGCCATCGATATGACCAGTTGACTTGGTCTTGCTCTGTTCGTTTCGTTTCAGCTGTCTCACTGCGTTGAGCTCGAGCCCAGCTGATGACGGCTGTGAGGCTAGAAACCGGTCCTGGGAGGTACTTGCCTCGGCATGGTGACGGCGACTGATTTGAGACGAGCAGAAGTACGTGGAAGTACGGATGAAAAATTTCGTTTTTCAATATATATATATATATATATATATATATATATATATATATATATATATATATATATATATATATATATATATATATATATATGGGTTCCACAATCTCATGTGGAACACACAACAACCTGCATCTCCGCCTAAATGAACATTTTTGTTGGTTGCTTGACCGGGAAGGAGCCCCACCTATCCCTTCAACTGGATGATATATGTTTCGTCTCTCGAGGTTCAGATTCATCAGGGCGTCGACATATACCATACCATCAAGAATAGGGAGACCCTACCCACAGCCAATAACCATGTTGTCACCGACTTGCCGTCGGATGGCGTATATATGTAGTGTTAGATTTTCTTGGACTGCGTCCAATGAGACAGCAGTAGCTGAGTGTCATCACACACCCAACCGTTGGGTTTCACAATCTCATGTGGAACACACAACAAGCTGCGTCTCCGCCTAAATGAACATTTTTGTTGGTTGCTTGACCGGGAAGGAGCCCCACCTATCCCTTCAACTGGATGATATATGTTTCGTCTCTCGAGGTTCAGACTCATCAGGGCGTCGACATATACCATACCATCAAGGATAGGGAGACCCTACCCACAGCCAATAACCCATGTTGTCACCGACTTGCCGTCGGATGGCGTATATATGTAGTGTTAGATTTTCTTGGACTGCGTCCAATGAGACAGCAGTAGCTGAGTGTCATCACACACCCAACCGTTGGGTTTCACAATCTCATGTGGAACACACAACAAGCTGCGTCTCCGCCTAAATGGACATTTTTGGTGGTTGCTTGACCGGGAAGGAGCCCCACCTATCCCTTCAACTGGATGACATATATTTCGTCTCTCGAGGTTCATACTCTTCAGGGCGCCGACATATACCATACCATCAAGAATAGGGAGACCCTATCCACAGCCAACAACCCATGTTGTCGCCGACTTGCCGTCGGATGGCGTATATATGTAGTGTTAGATTTTCTTGGACTGCGTCCAATGAGACAGCAGTAGCTGAGTGTCATCACACACCCAACCGTTGGGTTTCACAATCTCATGTGGAACACACAACAAGCTGCGTCTCCGCCTAAATGAACATTTTTGTTGGTTGCTTGACCGGGAAGGAGCCCCACCTATCCCTTCAACTGGATGACATATGTTTCGTCTCTCGAGGTTCAGACTCTTCAGGGCGCCGACATATACCATACCATCAAGAATAGGGAGACCCTATCCACAGCCAACAACCCATGTTGTCCCCGACTTCCCTTCGGATATATATATATATATATGTATATATATATATATATATATATATATATATATATATATATATATATATATATATATATATATATATATAAAAAGAAAACATTATATAACTTTCGTTTTATCGATTTTAATTTAAATTAATTTAAAATTGCCAGGTTTGAAATTTGACAACAACCAAATCCAAACTGTTACAAAATATCACTATTACAAAAATGCCACCAAGACAAAATGGTAGGTTTTCTAATGTTACTACAAAATTCACTTTACAAGCAATAATATTCTTTACTTGAATAGGAAATTTACAACAGACTATTTAAACTTGAAGAGGTTTACCACTAAACACCAAAACACTTTTTTGTTCGATGCTCGAAACTGCTCGATGCACGTTTCGCTAACCATGTTAGCATCATCAGGAGATGATATAATCTAATTCTAAAACAATTTTATCATCTGATAAAAAATCATCTCCTAATGATGCTAACATGGTTAGCGAAACGTGCGTCGAGCAGTTCAAAAAAGTGTTTTGGTGTTTAGTGGTAAATCTCTTCAAGTTTAGTGCATCACACCAAAGGTTCCAATAGAAGAATTGAACAGACTATTTGTTAATACAAACTTTATTCCATTTTGTCCTTTAAAAATAATCTAAAATTTAGTGGATTTTTTTGTTATATATTTTTTGAAAATATGTATATATCTGTACAAAAGCCCTTTTTTATTTACACATATTATTTTACATATTTTTTCATTATAGATTCGGTTTTAGAGCGTAGACCTAAGTATAGAAGAAGACAACCCAAAACATTTAAAGAGGGTAATTGAAATATTTCTGTATATTTTTTTAACTGTTATTTGCTGTTATTTGGTAGGGTAGAGTATAATCGTTTAGGGGACAGCTCATTATTGTTGTTTTAAATTCTTACCTTTAGATATTCAAAGGATTCAGGGAAACTACAATTACACCTGAAAAGTATTTAACATTTTATGTTTTTAAAATTTATTGCTCAGTCGTATTTATTGTCCGTTGTGTTTATTTTGTTTCGTATTAAGTGTTATGTAGGATTTTGGAGATCACAATGTCGATATTTATATTTTAGATTCTTGCACTGAATTTATTTATGTTTTTTGCATGTTAAGATAATATTGATAGGAAAAAATATCAAAAAATTATTTATTTGACTTAAATCATGTGTAATAAAGATAATTTTTTCTACCACTGCATTTTAGGGTTGCACTATTTTCAGCAAAGTTATTTATTAACACAGAATTGACGAAAAAATAGTTATTTTTTAAGATATTGGGTCTTTTGGGAAGGATTTTTTTTATATGAAAATGAAGGATTTTGAACATACGCCTTTATATTTACCTTGGTGTTATATTGTCATCTATATTGAAAGATATGTCGTGGTAAGTTTGAATGCTTGATAATTTAATTCTTAATAAATTTTGTGTGGTCTGTTATAACAAAACGTTATACTTTTGTCATCAACCTTATTGTTAATTTTCTGTTGTAACTAGCAAATGGTAATGGCATCAAGTTAAAAATGAACTTGGATGTTAAGTTTTGAAACGAATCTCAGTCTCCAAGCTACATCTCTCGTATTGAATTTATTTGTTGTCCATATCGTCAACTTCAGCTGATTTTACAGAACGTAGTCAAAAATACAAGAAAATGAAACGAATCTTAGTCTCAAGCCACACCTCTCGTATTGAATTTATTTGTTGTCCATATCGTCAACTTCAGCTGATTTTACAGAACGTAGTCAAAAATACAAGAAAATGAAACGAATCTTAGTCTCCAAGCCACACCTCTCGTATTGAATTTATTTGTTGTCCTTATCGTCAACTTCAGCTGATTTTACAGAACGTAGTCAAAAATACAAAAAAATGTAATCAGTGTACCCTCTTTTTCAGTTTAGCGATATTGTTGGTCTCTCACTTGGATTGTTGAAAGATCCATACAAGACCCTCTCTAGCGATGTTATTATACTCTGTCCTTTGAACTTCCGGATCCATGACCACTTTCTTTATATTTTTAGTCAGCCTATTTGGTTTAGTAATCACTTAACGCAAACTTTTTCTGAGATGCCTGCTGACAAAGCTCTATAGTTTGGTTTCAATTCTCTTTGCATTTTCTGTATTTAATTATTTTTTAGAACTTAGAACTGCGAGATCTTACTCACACAGCAGTAAAAATAGGTAAAAATGTATTTTATACGAGAATAGAGTGAAAAGTTCGATAGTTTTCCAATAGATGGCGGTGCAATCGCAATCGATATGAGATTTCATTCAGTTTCGATACGGTCGAACCAGCACGAGAGAAGCGCCGTACTCAGGACGTGCCATTGAGGGTTCGTGGTTCATGGTTGTTGATGTTCTGTTCAAAGGTTCATGATTCTTGATGAAACTTGGAAGCATTACTATACACCAGAAACGAAGGAACAACCAAAACTATTTGAAAACATATAGCGAAGAAAAAATGCTGTTTCACTACGACAATGCAATTGGTCAATTTATGCTACGAATTGATACCTTATCCACTCTATTCTCCGGACTTGATCCCCTTCGACTTCCTTCTTTTTTCAACACATTATACTACTATAGGTTAATAAATGAGTTGTCTAGTTTCCAAACCCTCTCAAATCCATTTTTCGACTATATATATATATATATATATATATATATATATATATATATATATATATATATATATATATATATATATATATATATATATATATATATATATATGGTATATCTGGCAGAAAAATCTGTTTTCTATCAAACTATTCAATAGTTGTGCCCAAAAGCCAGAGTGAAATCCCACTAAATCCACTTCTAATGGTCATGATTATTTGCAAATAGCGCCTAATAGGTTCCAACCAATCACAAGCGTAGGTTTTCGCACATTTTACAATAATATATTCTAATATGTTTCACGAGCCGGCATTTGCAAATTTAGTCTTCAAAACGGAGTTGCACTGTCAATATTATTGATTTTTGCCTGAATATTTTGTGAAAAATAGATAAACTGTCCATTTCGGAGATAAAAGAAGGAATTTTCAGTCTAGTAAGAAAACGATTTCGAAATTAGGTTGGAAACGAAGTGTTAGCAAAGTAAAAAGATATTTCCACTTTAACTTTATTACAACTTCTTATTGATCTTAAAATATTGAAAAAAGAAGATGTTTTGATGTTTCACAAGGAATTCTATTGTCAAACTAACAAGATTCGGCAGGATAATTTTATAATAAACTTCACTAACATACAAAAGTCAAAACGTGCAAGAAACAAAAAGGAGGTCCATCTCGAAAGTTTTCAATTACATATTGATCCAAACAAAGGGGAATAAACTGTTAGTTCCTGTGTTTAAGAAAACGTTTGTCGGAATTTTGTGTATTGGTGGAGACGGAGTAAAAGGAGTACTAAATCCACACCTTCAAAGTTCTGAAATGGCAACCGAAAGAAGAGGTGGAGATACAAAAACAAATGCATTTTCGAAAAGAAGAAAAGAAATTATTCAATTCATTAACAAGTTTATGCCATCGGAGTCTCATTACTGTAGAGCGAAAATTGCTTGTCGCTGCTGCCTGGTCAGTGATCCAAATATCAGAAAAATGTGGAAGATGTTTCAACGAGAATACAATTGCGATGAAGATGTAAAAGAGAGTTACTTTCGTTTTATTTTCAATACATCCTGCAATGTCAGCTTTGGATCCCCTCGCACCGATGTTTGCTTTAAGTGCCTCGAACTTAGGGAAAACATCAAAAATGAAAAAGATGCATCTACTAAAGCAACGCTAACAACGGAGTATCGTATACATAAGCTCGGGTCTAAAGCATTTTTTCAAAAACTAGAAGAGAAACGGGACGGCTTCCTGACAATTTCCTTTCGATTGTCAGAAAAATTTGGCGCTACCTAAGATACACAATCAAATCACCTATTACAGCAGACAAGTATATATTTACAACTTTACTACTGTGACTGAACACACATGCTCCCCTCTCAAAAGGTTAAGTTAACATTTTTACATGGGCGGAAGATGAACATGCAAAGGGCATGCATGTTTTTCATAGTAAAAAACTGCAACTTAGAGGGAGCAGATACAGTGCGGTTGGTCGCCGATGAATGCGGCGGCCAAAATAAAAACGCTATTTTGTTGTGACGCTATGTGCTTGATATAGTTAAGTAGTCAAACAGCCCTATTAAAACAATCCAGTTAGTATTTCCGGTGGTTGGACACTCCTACATTCCCCCTGATAGAGTATTTGCCACAACTGAAAAATGAAGAAATTGTAACGTCAGAAGCATACATAAACATTTTTAAAGAAAATGGTACGATTTTAAAACTTGGCAAAGATGTCCCCGATAGTGACTGGAAAGTGCTGGTCAACAAATCCTTTAGCCAGTATCACAATGGCATTTGAAATTCAACTAATGCAAAAGGTTCATTGTACGAAGCGGCAACAATAACGCCATTACCATTCGAGATGAGTTATCTTACCGTTCAGACACAGGAGTATTCAAAGGAGTCTTTAAGAAAATCCAGACGGCTTTCAATATCCAGCCAAAAAGAACTCCTACCGGAGTGAAACCGAAAGATGTGAAGATGAGGGACGTAAGCATCCTATTAAGCAAGCACTATGGAAATGAGTGAAGAAAATTGGAAAGTCTGAAAATATAAACATGTGTCGGAAAAATTTCACGATAATAATATTCCCAGTGAAGACGAAGATCATTGTTTTTGCGAAAAAATCGAAGATATACTCGATTTGAGAGTTTCTTAGACATTCTTAGCTGTCGTTTCTAAGAAAAAAACTTGTTATTTTTTTAATAAAGTTTCCTTTTTTTGTCCAATGAAATTCGATTCACTTCTGTTACTTTCTTCTTTAAATCGCGCCAAATTATTTTTTTTTGGTTTCACATTGTACTTAATCTACAGTTTGGTAGCAAACGCCACCAGAAACCAGTTTTAAATTCAAATTGTACTTTTATATTTATTTCCAAAGACATGGTTGTTGAATTTTTGAAACGTGATTAATCAGTATAGCAATAAACAATTTAGTTTTAATTAAATAACACCAAAATCATTCCAAAACAGTTTTTTTTTGCGGTTCTCTCAATATTATAAAAAATTGATTTAAGGGGATTTGAAACCAGACAACTCAAATAAAGCAAGATATAACAAAAACAATTATTTTTTATGTAAATAATGTTATAAATAAATGAAAACAAACTTTCTAAACGACCCAATAAGACAATTTTACTTACGCGTTAGGTCCTTCTTGTACAGTTTCTGTTTAACATTTCTTGACATTTTTCGTCTTTTCTTCATAGCCTGTCTGCACTAACAATGCATTGTTTCTATTACAATAACAAAACACTTTTAATTCGGCATGATTTTTCTTTTAAAATTACCATTTTCTCGAACAACAACAGCGTTCTGGTTTCTGTAACTCAGGAATCAGTTTATTTTGAAACGTTCTTTTTCTGGATTAGTTATGTGATTAACTGTATACAGTCAGTTTTTGTTTAAGAAAATGGTCAGTAAATGTGGGCGAACACAATTATATTGATAGTTTGTTAAATTATTTTTCTCAGCTATTCGTTCTGGAGATTACTACATGTTCGATGAGCTTGATGATGAGTTGGATTTACTGCCTGAGGAAATACGGGATGAGGATGAAAAATCTGATATGCCCACGATGGGTGAAGTAAGTATTTAATACTTTATTTAAGGTAGTTTTTCTTTTGGGAATAGTTGTACTTTTGTTTTCTTCTGTTCTGATATGGGAATGATTTTAAAAGCATAATAATAACAATATTTCCGCATAAGGCCTGCTGCAACAGTTAGATTGTAGTCGTTTTTGTTATTTAATGATTCTCGTTAAGGCAAATTTGGGTCATTTTGGTATCGTGGAATTTAAATAAGATTATTAAGAACCAGAATTATTTTATCAATTACACAGGTCTACAGTGGAAGTCTGAAACTGTTTTTAATATGCACGTTATGCTAATTCTAACGGTACATATATTTTTTGAAATGTACGTGTTTTTTTCAGGTATGTTGGGTGCCGATTTTTGTTATATTTTTTAGCCTTTGTTACATTATTGAACATGGAGAAAGCTGCTTTTTCGTGATTTTTTCGTTGCATATACATTTCACAGAACAAATTGCAAACTCAGCTTGCAACTGTTTATAAAAAGTCTCCATTCATTTGGCTGGTAATTCAAGAAACCCATTTTTGATAAAATACCACGGACATCATTACAGAAAAAATCATTTTTTGAGCAAAAAATGGAAGCATTTCTTTTTCTCGGGGACGATAACATGTAATTGTAGTACCTGGAGAAAGTAAATTTCTCTCTTTGAGTCTGGATGTCAACAGTTCTGATCTTTCTTTTGAAAGGTCGAGGTCCCTGATAAGCTCACTTGAAGCGTCTTGAGTAAAACGTAGAGTTTTTGACGATGTAGCTTCAAAATTATCACTTTCTTCGCTAGTACAAGCTTTCCTGTCTTCGGATGTACTACATTCTGTATCTGAAAGATCAAAATATAAAAATGTTCTCAAAAAATGTACAAACTTTTAACGGTAACGTTTCGGGAAGTATTCTCCTCCCGTTTTCAAAACGAGCAAACCGACAAACACAGATAGGCATCTCAATTTCTTTTCAAATCACTCAAAATCGGTCAATATAGGAGTAATTAAAAGTATATATGATAGAGCAAAACTTGTTTGTACCGACAGTGATACACTACAAAAAGAAACAAATCACATAAAAGACATTTTAATAAAAAACCATTACCCAAAACATTTTATAGATAAATCGTTTAAACATTTCCTTATATCCGCGGTATTTCTGACACAATTAAAAGAGTAGGAAATAAATACAACATAAGAACGACATTTAAAACAAAAAAATACTCTTAGATCTCTATTAACAAAGACTAAACCAAATAATATACAACAAAATACCAAAAATGTGGTTTATAAAATTCCCTGCGAATGTGGCAAATTCTATATAGGTGAGACATTTAGACCGTTCGATGTTAGCGTAAAAGAGCATAAAAACCCTCTTAGAAAGGGCGATTTTAATAAATCTAGAATTTGTCAACACGCATGGGAATCGGGTCATAAAATCAATTGGAATAATTCCAAAACGGTATTAAAAGAATCGGTGACAAAATACAGAAGATTAAAAGAAACCGCTATAATTAATCTAAAGAATACAATTAAACACATTTAAATATTTGAATACACAATCAGAACAATAAACAATCACACAGTAAATATTACTTATATATATTTTTTGGTAGTATGTCACTGTCATGAAAATCTATTGTCAATGTAAGTATCGTTGACATACACAAAAAAATACATTTACTTTCATTCGTTACTGTATATATTACAAATTAATTTAATTTATTTTTTAGTTTAGTTTTGAAAACGGTGGGAGAGTACCCTCCGAAACGTTAACGTTAAAAGTTTGTAAAAATTTTTATAACATTTTTATATCTTTAAAATTTTGTTCGTTAGGCAAATTTATTACAAAAGAAGAATCACTAAGAAATTTGTCTCCATTTGGTTTTTTGTTTTTACCCAGTGATTCAGGTATTTTTGATATTTTTTGAGTTTCAGATAGTGGCAAAAAACCCAAATAAAGGGAAAAAAATATATTGCTCGTTATAATTTTTGAATGGGAGCGTATCTTGTTGCAACACTGGCGAAGTTTTACTCATATCATTAAAAGATAACTTTTGTCATTAAAAGATAATCATTTTTCATTTTGTTGAGTTATATCGGTGAGAAACACTAAATTAGTTTTTTTAGTTGATACTCCAAATCATGACACTTTCTCCTTCCTTTTTCATGTCCTTTGTCATACCGATATACTATTTTGCCCATCAAGCCCATCCAAATGGAAAAACACAAATGAAAAACACTTATTTTTTTCCATGATGTTCTACACAAATCCACAAGATTAAACTGATGAATAACTGAACTAAACTGGTAAATTCTTATAAAACCGTTAGGGTATTAAGAAATATTAAATATAAACAACTTTGATATTTTGACGCCAAAAATTATTCATAAATAATTGATATATATTCGGACCAAGGTCAATTAAACTTTTTCCCTTTTCCAATATTTAACTTATATTGAAAACAAATAAAAACATTTTGGTTCAGATCAATTATATAACTCTGACATTATGGAGAAGTTTTTCAATGGTCTCAGATTTTTGGTGTCAAGTGAGGTAACTTAACTATCTAGCGTTATACTGCGCAAATTCTGGAACCTCACCTATTGCCATACCTTAGAGCGCTCATGAATCAATCCCATTATGATACCGGTGCTTCTTTTTGGACAAAATTTTGCACATTTTGAGCATGCCCTTAGCAGAAATGATATGAGTATATTCTTAAGCTTGAATAGTGAGTCTCCATCACCATTTCCTTCACTTAGTTACTGTTCTCATTAGCTAAAAAGGTTAAATGTCGTTTGGAACGATGCAAATCTTCAATCATTTTTCACCAGGCTTTGAATTCCCGTAGGCCTTCTTCAAGGCTCCTGAGCATTGTGTTCAATTATCGAGCATAAGAGATTTCGTTGATAACCCAACATTTGAGATCGACTAACTTAATCAGTAGCTATAAACAAACTGGTCCACAGATGGCATAAAAACTTTATTATATGTAACAATTGGTACAACTTATTAGTTGGACTTGAAATGAAATGGAATGAAAAAAAAAATGTTTATGGTTTCATTTTAAATGGAGAGTTCCCGTTATTTATTTGACAGAAGTTTTCGTTTTACATTACAAATTTTCTAGTTTTTTAAATTCATACCAACTGATTCTCAAAAGGATTATTATGAAGTTTAGTTTTACTCTCTCCTGAAAAGTCGAAAATTTTTTAGTTTTATGCGCTTCTTAACTAAATTACATATTATATCGCGGCTCTAATTACTATTACCATTAATATTGGTCAAGTAAATATTCTAATCAGCAAATGTGTGCTCTTGTGCTACTTACCATTACCACAAGTTTCAATACTAAATATTTTTGGGTGTTTTGATTGTTATTGGTGGATGATCAAAAAGGAGGAATTCATAGACAATCAGATTCGTTAATTTAGAAAAACTGAACTAACATGCCTTTGTAGTTTTTGAATGCTGCGATAAAAACTGACATGACTACGGTATTACGGGAACGACGAAAGAGTATGAAACGACGATCTAGTGTGCCGCTTGCTCGAAAAAAGTCCGCACGGTCTACCATGTCCGCACCGCTCTCTGCCCCCCCTACCGTGAGTTACTAATAGCAGCCGAAATCGTTAGCTTATTAATTGCATTGGTCTTGCTTGTCTTAGTTTTTATAAGCACTGCTACATATGCGGATATAAACCTCGCATATTTTCTTTTTTATGTAGAATTAGTTTTATCTTTTTAGTACATTTTTGTACTGGCTTATGTATTTTATTTATACGCATACTTTATAACAGCGAGTATTTGTTATTCCCTAATTTATTAATTGACTCAACAAGAAAATTGTTTTTATAAATTATTATTTCAAACGTGGCAGATGTTTCCTTCTATATTAGGAACAATAACTTCATAGGTAAGTAATGTTTATTAAACACCACTTTTTGCGTGGAAAAACCATCGCGCAGACCTGAGAAAAGTTACAAAGTATTATGGGGACTCTGTTCCATGGTTCCTAAGTGGTTAACTGAGATTCGATGTATTCTATCCAACTACTGAGGAAATGGTCAACAACATCCATGATATCATGATGGATGGTTGCAGAATGAACGCTAGAGAGATTGTTGGGTTGCTAAACATCTCGGACGAACACGTACGGAATATCCAACACGACTATATGGGCATGAGAAAGCTGTGAGCGGATGGGTGTCTCGAGAGCTCATTGCAAACCAATAACTGATTCGAGTGACCACTTCACATATATAAGCGCACTCCGGAGAAGTTTCTGAGATGATTTGTGATTGTTGATGAAAGTTGGATTCATTATTATATACCAAAAACGAAGGAAAAGTTAAAAGAGTGAATTTTACCAGGTGAACCACTATTTTCTGAGATTCGCAAACATCTTCATCAGCTATTTGGAAAAGGAAAAGACGATCCCAGGAGAATATTTTACTACATTATATGTCAAAAAATTGATTGACTTCACGAAAAGTTGAAAAACGTTCTTATTTGGCGAAGAAAAATGTGCTGTTTCATCACGATAATTTATCCACCATTGCAACAGCGAAATTGATCAGATTGCTCTACGAATAGATACATCCACCTTATTCTCCGGATTAATTTTTCTTTCCAAACATGAAGGAATGGCTACTGCGAAAGGGCTATAGCAATGGCTGAAAGTTCAGAGAATATAACAAAGTACGTTGAAAAATACATCGATTAAAAAAAACAATATTTTATTTAAAAAGTACCTTATTTTTCACTCAACCCTCGTATATTTGATGTACACATATAATAGAGTCAATCACTGTTCACAGCTTTTATATTGCATAATATATTTAATTTCAATTATCAATTTCAAATTTGTCAGTTATCGTTAGTTTCAGCATCTATTAAGGCTTGAATTGAATGTGCAGCACGAAAATTGTTAGTGTATGTGCCATTTATATTTAGAATACATAGTTACTGGAGTACAATATCTGTTGATATAATGAATATTTAATTAGGTTGAAGAACCAACGTCGAAGAGCGTCACTATCAAAGAAGATCCCCAGCCCAGCACCAGCAAAGATGAGGATATAAGCGAGCTCACTGAACCAAGTATGAATAATTAATATATTTTTTTTAATTTTTCTCTGAAAAATACAAGAATTCTAGAAATGGAATCTCGAAATGCTATCTCACTGGCATACCCCACTACTTTCCTTTGATAACCCCCATCCTAAGAATTCCGAAAATAAGTTATATAAGAATAATTTCTATTCCATTAGCTCACTGGGCAAACGCAACATAACGAAGGGCGCGGGGCGCATGTCAATCGATAGCTTGGCATTTAGGAATTTAGTCGGTATGGAGCATTTCTCGGGAGCAGGCCTTGCGTTGTGTGTGCGAGAATTTTACAAAAACAATAATTCAGCGATTGTAGTGCAGAGAAAGTTCTGCATCATCGTGGTTTGCGCAACATTAAAGATGAGTCAGGCGTTTCTCTCATCAGGAAATGGGTTAAGAAGTTCGAAGAAACCGGTTCAATTATGGATACAGGTAAGGCGGCCAAGGTCATCACGAATAGACGAAAATATGGAAATGATAAATCAGTCCATTCGTGACAATTCGGACTTTTCCGTTCTTAAGCGAGCGCATGCTTTAAATATACCTCGATCATGATTGCACCACATTCTACGCAAGGACGTAAAACTGCAGCCATACAAAATTCAACTGGTGCAAGAGTTAAACTGTATAGAGTAAACTGTAAAGAGTCACTGTATGGACTGCAATTCCAGCGCTATGAATAATCGGCCCGTACTTTTTTGAAGATGGCTGGGAGACGTGCAGTTACCATCAATTCAGAGCCTTTGGCACCTGAACTGCAAAACTTTGCTGGTTATGATCAAAGAACATGGTTTCAGCAGGATGGAGCAACGTCACACACTTCCAACGCATCTCTGCCACGAGTTCGTGAAATTTTCCCAAATCTCCAGGGGAGGTAACATAAATTGGCGTCCACGCAGTCCTGATTTGAGGTCTATGGATTTATTTTTTGAAAGTTTACGTCAATTAATCATGTTCTTTGGTGCAGTTAAAAGAAAATATCCGACACGAAATGACAACCATTCCAGAGATTGTGCCGAGCCGTCCTAAGGAATTTTGCTGTTCGTTTAGATGATTATTAAAAATTTAAGATTAATAATTTCAGATTTTAAGATTATGATTAAAGGTTTTTTTTCTTCAGTAATTTTGAAGGTATCTTGTCTATCCCGAGAACTTTATTGTTCATTAAATTTTCCCTCGACTTCTGCAACGATGAGTACTTTTACCAAGGCTGTAAGAGCCCGTTAAGAAGAGGCGTTATCCTTGAAACCGGAATCCCGGCAATCTCATATCCATCATCACTACCCTATAAGTCAATTATGATTTTGCTGCGTCACATTTCTCGAAAAACGTCACTTTCTACTTTAAATCTTAAATCAATTTAGATATATACAACAATTTAGTTTCTTTGATACAAGATACTCTACGAAGCATTAAAAAGTTCATTGCATTGTTGTCATGTAAATTAATTGTTTGTTTCTTTTAGGAGAATATTCACTGTTCCAAAAGTCTATTCACTGGATTGTATTCATATGGGCATTTGTTGAAAGTGGAATGGTTAGTTTGACCAACTTCCTTAACAGATATTCCAGAGATTATCGATATGTACTTAAAACTTTAGGAAAAGAAAGGAAAATATTAAAGGTAAGTTTTAATTCGATTGGATTGTTGTTTTGATTTTTGACTTGGTTTGGTTCGAGTCTTATAACCAGTAACAATGCTATACTTGAAGTTTTCGGCCTTTTTCGACTCTTTAATCCTGTCCTTGCAATGTAGGATTCGGAGCAATTTTTGGTCGTTAGTCAATTTATGTGGAACCAGGCGTGCACAAACCTTCCAAAGTACCAAATTCACGCACAATTTCAATATTACTTTAAGTAACCACGGAATTTTTCGGTCCAGGATGTTCGTCGCCCGTAATGTTCTCACCACCTTCATTGAATCATTTACACCACTCACGGACTATGCCACGAAATAAACAACCCTCACCATACACTTGTTTCATTAATTGAAACGTTTCGGTGACTGTTTTACCAAGTTTAAAACAAAATTTAATATTCGCTCGTTGTTCGATGTTCATTTTTCGACCGATGGTATAAACACACTGACACATCAAGCGCGATAACATGGCTTCTAAGGATCCGACTGTCTTGAAATGTTGTCAGAACGTCAGTGAAGGAGGCAGATTTCCAACGCTTTTCCATAAATAAGAAACATATCGTGATATTCTTCTACAGAATATATTTTTAGTTTTAAATTGTAGTTAAACACGCGCACTAACTTACACGGATATCATTTTTGTCGCAATATTGAAATAAAATTATTTGCGATGTTGCTGCATCGATATTGGGTGATTCTTAATTTGAAAAAAAAATATTTTCACAATGTTTACACATATTTTCTTAAAATGCTAATTTTTATCCTATTTTTCGATCTGTAATTTAGTAACTTTACAATATTTTTTCTCGGGAACTTTTATGTTTTTATGACCCTTATTTAAAAGTTCTTTTTCTGTAAAAAATTATGTGAAGAAGCGTTGGTTAAATGTACGTAACGTACGTAAGGCATGTTCCCTTACACCCTGCATACAGTGTGTCCAGGATAAGGACTTACTTACCACCCCCATAAAAGTTTTATTTCTGGGCCGATTTTCATAAATTTTCTTTTGTTGGAGATTTGTTCTTTTGTTGGAGATCTCGGAAAATGGCATTAAGAAAGTGTATCACATGTTTTTTTCGCTAATGGCTAATTGCGTCAACTTTTATGGCTCCCATTTTCGACAAGTACTATTAGGGTTTTTTTTAGAGAAAAACTAACAACGGATTCCTTAAACTAAACTGTACCGATTTTTATGGTTTTAAATTAACCATACAATACAATACGGGGCGTCCTTGATATTATTTTATGATATTTTTACAATAATAATTAATAAGTTTTCTAATAATTACAGACTATTTTTTAACAAAAAACTTCCTTTATTTACAAGTCGATATAAATTGGCATTATAAAACTTAAATACTGCACATTTCTATCATTCTCCCATTTTCTATCAAGCACTTTTCAATACGTCGTCTGCTATTGTTCACTACTTTTCTCAATTGTTGGTTGATAATGCTACGGCAAGCCTGCCTGTTACGATCACAAAGATCGTCTTGAGTTTAGAGCCTCGAAACATAAATTTTATATTTAATGGCCCCCCAGACAAAAAAATCAAGAAGCATGAGGTCCGAGGATCAATCCAACGATTTGGAAAATTATTATTTAATCAGTTTCTTATGTTAATTGCATCATGAATAGTTCAAATTATAAGTGTAAATTCTACCGATAATTAACGGCAACGCATCGATTTCATCATCAAACTAATTTTGTAAAAATCTAAAAATCTTACTGCATTCAAATTTCCATAAAAAAAATACGGTCCAATAATAGTGACATTTAAAATACCGCACCAAACGTTCCCCTTAGTAGAATTTTGTCTCTTACATTGTACCCAATGTGGATTATCTTGATTCCATTAATATTCTGTGATGATACGATACCATTTGTCGCAAATGTGGCTTCATCTGTGTATAAAATGTTTTTAGAAATGTAAGATCTGGTATGTGCATACTTTCTAACCATAAACAGTATTCCATTTATTTTTCAATGTCACCAACTCCAATTGTTTGAAGAAATTTTGTTTTAAAAGGTTTCCTGTTCATAACCAGATAGTGCTTTTCGGGATATATAAAATTCTACTAGCATTACTAACGCTTGAGTGTGAATATTCATTAAACTAATCAAGAACTAATTGAGTTGCTTGAATTTCACGAGGACGATGTTAATTAGGAAGTTTATTAACAGTTCCGTTTTGATCATAAGATTGGTTTATACAAGAAACTGTAATATGATTCATGTTCCGTTCTAGATGTCTTTTATTAAATTATTTTGCTGATTCACGAAAAGTTCGCGTGCCACCACCAACTAATCTTATAATTTCTACTTACGTTTGAAATCACTATAATACAAATCAATAAGTCAAACTGACATTTGTTGATTAGTTTACAATTTTTGATTTCCATGGCGTGCTTAGTTTTAATAACAGAAAGTACATGAAATTATTAGAAAAAATTATATAAATATCACAAATATCTGGACAGTAATTTAGAACCACAAAAATCGGTACGGTTTGGTTTAAGGTGGTGCTAGTCAAGAATCCATTGTTAGTTTTTTCTAAAAAAATTCTTAATAGTACTTCTCGAAAATGGAAACTATAAAAGTTGACACAGTTGGCCATGATATTAGTAAAAAATATGCGATACACTTTCTTAATGCCGTTTTCCGATATCTATCCGACAAAAGAAAGTTTATGAAAATCGGTCTAGAAATAAAAAAAATTAAGGGTGTGGTAAGTCCTTATCCTGGAGACACAGTATATCACATTCTTAATAAAACTTTTCAGGAAAAGACACAATACGACGTTGGTGTCAGAATGGGTTCCAATCAGCTATGGCACCCAGCTGGTTCTTTCCACGATCTTATGAGACAATCAACGTAAGTATAACACTTATTTTTGTTATTTTTTGTGGTAAATTTAGTAGTTAATCAAGTGAAGTGCAGAGCACATTTACGATAGATTTTTTAGTCGTTAGTGTAGACTAGTAGATTTTTTAATTACCTAGCGAGGAATCGCCAATGTCATCGGTCATGGGTATATTCAGCCCGACAGGTTCATTTCGTCATGGCGAGACTGCCGACAGGTCTGTGCAAAAATATTTTCACTCTTTCTCAGTGTTTTTTTTTAACTATCGTTGTTTTACCCACTTTTCAGAAAGGTAACTTGCACAAACTATAACATTTTGCGAATTTTTATTCACATAGTACATATTTTACCTTTTCTTGTGTTATTCGACGTTGTCTGTCACTCTAAACCAAATGTTTGGAGACAATACGAGTTTACTTTAATATACGAGGGGTGAATGAATAATAATATAATTTTTAAATGAAGTAGTGTTTCGACCGAAAATCGATTTATTTTTAGTTGATACACTTCGCCAAACGATTTTCTAACTTTTTATTTCTTTCAAAAAGTCAAAACCTACTACAAATACGCAGTATGTCGGGAAAATAAAAAAAAAATTAAATTAAAAAAAAACAATTAGTTATTTTGTCAAAATTATTTCTTTTTATTCAAAGAAGTCGTCATTGACCCTTTCTTGTACTTGTGTAACACTGTCAAAACGTTCCTTTCATGGCCAGTTTGAGTTTCGAAAACAGGAAATACTCACAGGGAGATAAACCAGGTGAATAAGGGGGATGTTGAAGCACACAGACTGTTTTTTTCTCTAACAGCGACGGTCGTGTGAGATGAAGCATTATCGTGCATCAAAAACCAACTTTTGGCGGCTGGGACACGTCTTTGGTCGTATGTAATTCCTTCGCTATCCATTTCACAGTCGAATTCGCATCATATGCGATCATTTCAAGCACTTTTTTCACCAACTCATCGTGAATTTTGTTTTTTGGACGACCTGGCTTTGGGGTCGTCTTCCAAAGCATCACGACTGTCTTGGAATGGCTTATGCTACTCGAGCGCAAGTGTATGGGATAAGCAATCATCACCAGAAACTTTTTTCATCAGTTCAAATGTTTCTGTAAACATTTTACCGAGCTTGAAACAAAATTTATTATTAGCTCTTTGTTCCATTGTGTTTTCCTGACGAGGTGGCAAAAGGTACTGCCACTTTAAGAGTTACAGCTTTAAGAGTGTCAGTTTCGTTTTATAGAGGAGATATATAGCTTCTAGATTATATATTGTTTCAATAGATGACGCTAGTAGTTTTCTTTAAATTTATAAAGTCCCGTTATTTTTCCGACATACTGTGTAGTTAAAATACTCGGACTAACACCGCAAACCATTTCTAAACGTTTACACAAGCTAGGAAAAATGCAAAGAGAGAATCGTTGAGCCCTCTATGAATTCACAGCTGAGAATAAGACTAGACACTGTGTTGTTTTGCTATTATCTCCAGATTCAAGAAAAAGGCTTGGCCTCCTTAGATGTTCATGCCTTCGGATCTCTGTAACATCATCTGGCTGATAGCTGCTTCACATCTCTTGAGGAAATCGAGTCTCAGTGACTGCAAACATTAAAATCTACGATTTGGGATTCGACAGTTGCCTGAAAGGTGGCGAAAGTGTATAGAAATTGAGGGAGATTAGTTTAGAAATTGATTTTTGATTATTTTTTTTCATAAATAAATGTGAAAAGTAGTCAAAAAAGGCCGAGAATTAAGTTGACCTAATAAATTTTGCAGATCAGATGTGAACATGAAAATAACAAAATGTAAGAGAACCATAAATCTGTATAAGAAATTCACTAGTCAACATTTTTAATGATGCTTGGGTGATATACATTTATGTTAAGAACAATCTGTCTTTGTATTGTCTCCTTTTTATTATCAAATTTGTTAAAAAAATTAACAACATAGAAATGTTAAACTCGAAAAGATTTATCACTAAACAAATCTTTACGAGTTTAGTATTTTACACCGAATTTTCCAGTAAACGAAATGAACCTAGAAATGGTTAAAAAATAATTGTTTTAATGAGAGGTTACTTGGTGATGAAAGAAGCTCAAGAAACGTATTGAAAGAAACTAAAATGTAACTGTTACAAATTTGGAGTGAGCCAAACGTTAACTGTACATACTTTAATTGCCGACAGCAAGCTTCAACGTCTGATAAAAGTTCAACTTCAAAACATTATGAATTGTATATGGTTTTTCAACAGAACTCATATAATTCCAGTTGATATTGACTATATGCAACTAACAATACAATATACAAAATATTTTGGTTAGCGACCTCCCAAGATTTATATATCCTTCCAATGATAAAGCAAGGCTCCATTCTTCAAGATTAATTCGGGGAAAACTTTAGAATGTTCATTTTCGCTCTTCAGGTGTTGTTGACAACCATTAAATCGATTCACACCTGCTTAGTATTAGATAATCTTGGAAAAAAGAATCATTGAATATAACAGTCAATAGTTTCATCTTGAATCAGTTTTAACCATATAACGATCTAGTTTAATAAATTTAGAGTGACAGAAACTCGATTACAAAACATAAGAAAATCAACGTATATGATAATTTAATATTTCGCCGGTATTTGTATTATCATATAGGGCCACGTCAATGCCGAGCAGTGCTGCTGCATATGACGATAAATGTTCGAATAGTGCAGAGAGTGACACGAAAATCGTTGTATCACCTCTTCCTTATTCTTCCGAAGAGGAGAGGTACTAAAACCATTTTCAACACTTTCTTTTTTCATCATATATGGTTAGGGTGCAACGCTTAAAAAGCTTTTTCCTACCAACTAGATAAGATTTATTAAGAATTACCTTGTGGTAGTAACAATCTGCGTAAGCTTGCTGTTGTTTATACTCCATGAGGTATTTCTATAAATTTGAATGTTGATATTTTTCAGTAACATTCTAGTGCCTTTAATTCTTATTTTCAGATATTAATTATCATTGATATGTTCACTTTTTGCTATTCAGTTTTTTGATAATTACATACATATTTAGCAGTTAGTCTCCTTCAGTCGATATTATACTTGTATGCATTTTCTATTCCAGTCAATATTACACTTGTATGTAGGTATACTCCTTTTGATATGTAGTAATTCTTCAGCATGTCTTCTTATATTGTCCTGCCCTGTCTCTTTTTCTTGCCCACTGTTCGTCCCTCCATGATTCCTTGGTATTAGGCTTACTACAATATCCGGATCTTTGTATAATTGCTTAAGTTTGCAGTTATATCTGATTCTCCATTATCATTTACAGCACTAAAAACTTTTCTGCGAATTCTTCTTTCAAATACTGCAAGCATCTCTTTGGTTTTCTTTGTGAGAGTCCACATTTCGCAGTGATAAATGACTAGTAGCCGAATGAGTGTTTTTTGATCTTAACTTTCGTGTTCCTTTGTGTAAGTTTTGGTTCTTAAGACAGACTGCAGTTTTGTTACCCTTCATTATATGATTTCTGAGTTCTCCTGTAATGTTTCCGCGTAGTCTGTTTTCCAGACTTGTAAATTCCTTCACAACTTCAATGTTGATAATTCAGTTCTGCGCCCTTATTCTGCAAACTGCTTTCTAAATTGAAAGAAAAATCAAGGTCTAGTGAGAACCGATGCTTCAGACATTTCAAAACAAAACAAAATCCGCTATATGGTTCTTAATGCACATTGGCGCGTTACAAATAACCAAACCAAATTTTTCGAAATAATTTTTGGGAAGTTTTACTAGGTCCTTGCTGGACATTAATAACCTCCCAAAGAAAAATGCTAGTGCCTTATGACATAAAAAATGCTTACCTTATGACAGATTTTTTCGTCAATCCAAGAGGAAGGATACTGGATTGCTAAATTAATCACATTTTATAGTTTTGCATTTTTTTACTTGACATTATATTTAATATAGTATATTATTTTGTTTATGTTATGATATGGTTTGTATTGTGTTTTCTTCCAATACAAATTGTTTGGCTTTGCGCAGTTAAAATATCCAAATATGTAAAAATCTGCAAGAGGATATTTAATATAATATTTGCAATAGTGTTTTCATCAGAAAATTGAAAACCAAAAGCATGATTTTCCAGAAATGTTATAAGTAGAAGATTCTATTACTAGTTGCATATTTCACAAAGCAGATATCACTTTTTTGCATGATGACAATGATTAGGAAGTGCGCATCGAGCAACTGCTAGTAACAATTTGGTGCTTTGTGCAAAAATTGCTAATTTTGGATATTTTTACTGCATATTGCCTAAAATACGATCTATTCAATAATTACAAATACAATATTCGTTGTATTTGTGAGAATATATCACTGGAATGCCAGTAGTAGTAGGGTGGCTGTATGCCTGTGTATGTTGGCTGTGTAGGCGCAAGGCCAGTGTTCTCACAGTCCCAGAAATTCGGATATTGGCCCCAAGTTTGGAACGAGGACTAGATTCGCCATGCTCGTCGAGGTAAAATTGCACAGAGCTGTTGTACTTTCATCGTTTTGCTTTGGTCTTGGCTTTCAAACAAATACTTTATTTTATTTAGTTAGCTCGATGTTATTCAACATTTTTTTTCAAAAACGTTTTTTATTTTTATTTAAAACCAAGCATTTTTAGTTGGAACACTCTGAAATGACCAATGAAGCATCTACATATCCGGGGATATTAATAGAAAAATACACAGGTCATCTAAAATAATAAAAAAAATAAAAAGTTTACGAATGATTTTGATGAATCAAATATTAGATATTAACAAAAGTTTCATAACCAGAATTATTCTCCTTTACCAGACTATTTATTGTCTGTAGCAATGTTATGATACAATCTAGCATCTCAAGAGCGAATGCTATAAATTTTCCCTGATACTCTTCAGAATATAAATGCATAAAAGAAAAAAAAATCAAAGAGACAGTGCCAATTTTACAAGTACATGATAAAGAACTGAAACTCATTACATCAACTCACTACATTTTGTTATTTTAGTAATATACAACGGAAATTGCTTCACCTAATATATACATACAGCGTTATTTATAATATCTTGTTTACAAAATTTTTACGTTGTTTGTAAGACAATATTAATTTTCCAGAATGAATTTGCCGAGCATTTAAAAGGCATGCTTGGTATTGCTTTATTCATAATTATGCACGTTGGTGAGATATTTTAGGAAAAATTGCATGGTCACAAAAATAAGAGTATTTTTTATTGTAAATCATAAAAAAACTAAAATGTGTAATTTTCTAAAACTGTTTAGTCTGTATAATTACCGAAGATTAGTACTTATTCTTAATTACTGATTAATATTTTCTTGGTATGGATGTTTACAGGTATTAAAAACCAAGCCGTCTGCATTTCATACCACAATGTCTTTTTATTTACTAATTTTTTGCTAGTAAGGCATAGTTATAACTATTTCCAAAAGTTCTCGATCGGATTTATATCCAAGGATTGTGAAGGCTACTCGAACACTTAATATGTTTCCTCTCGAACCACTGCTTGACCACACGAGTTGTATGTTTGTGATTTTTTTTATAACGACAGAGGTAGCAAAAGGATCCTTCAAAGCCGTGGGTACAGTATGATTATCTATTTTTTTAATATATATATATATATATATATATATATATATATATATATATATATATATATATATATATATATATATATATATATATATATATATATTTAAATTCTGGAACTAACCCCTCCAGTCTTAACCTCTGAACCGTCATGATTCAAACCTTTAATTCAAAGTACAAGATGAAGCGTTCTAGTAATTACAAAATTACCCCAGGAGGTAGACAATCCTCTGCCAGCTTTGCTGGTACAACCGGACTTTCGGATTCTGGGGCGTCCGGGCTTAAACGCAAAATCTTTCAAAGGGAGTCGGAGACCTCTGGCCAACGTCTGAAACCGAAAATAAAAACTTTCTTTGGAACGGTAAATATCAATTCTCTTCTGCGTCCAGGAAAACTACACGAATTGGAGCGAACCTTAAAGCAGCAAAAAATCCAAATTTTAGCTTTGCAAGAAACCAGATTGACAGATGATAACACCTTAGAATTCGGCAACTACAGACTTTTTAAAAGTAAAACGGACAAAAGAATACTCAAAAATACACCACATCTCGGTGTTGCTTTCGCTGTCTCAAGAAACATTCTTGGTTCTATAACAAATGTCCAGCCAGTAAATAATCGACTTATGACACTATCCCTCAAGTGTGCTAACAAAAACTACATTAATCAATGCACACCTCCCAGTTAACGAAGAAAATAAATCTAATCTTGAAAAAGTAAATAAGTCCTGGGAAATTCTGGAAAAGACTATCTCTAAAATTCCCTCTAACCATGTAAAAATCCTATTGGGTGATTTCAACGCCCAACTAGGGAAAGAAAAAAAATACAGGAAAACAGTCGGCAGTTTTCCCGCTCATAAATGGACTAACCATAATGGTAGAAGATTAGTTGAACTATGTTCGCAGTTTAATCTAAAAATGTCAACCCATTTTAAGAAGAAAATAACAAAACAAAAGACCTGGAGGTGCCCCAACACGTACATGGGTGAATTTCAAATTGACCATGTTGCCATTTAGTACCTCAATTATAAAGAGATTTTGAATGTTCAAGTCAGAAAAGGAGCAAATATAGACACGGATCACTACTTGACTAGAATCAAACTTAGCTTAAAACCTCGAAAACTTATTCAAAAGAGGCTGCTAATACCAAACTTTGACCCAACGAAAATAAAACCAGCTCTAACAGAAGAACTTGATAAACAAACTGCGCAGAACTGGCAAGAATTAAAACAAAAAAATCATTAAAACAGCCTTAAAGTTCGTCCCTTTACAAAAACGTAGAAAACATCCGTGGTGGGATGAAGTTTGCGAGCAAGCAGTATTAAGCCGAAGTAAAGCATTCAAAGATTGGAACAGTAAAAAAACAGCGATAAACAATAACATCTTTTTGGAAGTAATAAAAGAAACATCGAAGCTAATTAGACAAACTAAAAGAAAATATGAAAACAATCAACTTAATGAAATAGAAAAAGATTTCCAAAAAAATAACACCCGAAACTTTTACAAAACATTTAAAACTAAATTAACAGGCTATCAACCACAGAGCCTATGCTTTCAAAAGGAAAACGGACAATTAGCTCTAAATAACCAAGACAATTGCAAGGAACTTGCGAAATATTTTGAACAAATTCAAGCGGCTTAAATCAAAGCGGCAAATTCAAGCGGCTCAAAAATCAAGCGGCTTAAAAATAACAAAGCTTCAGGTGAAGATGGAATCACTGCTGAACTTTTGAAAGCCGCTGGTCCAGGTACAATCAAGGAAATAACCAAAATTCTACAAGAAGTTTGGCGAACCGAACGGATTCCGGAAGACTGGAAAAATGCTCTAATCCATCCACTACATAAGAAAGGAGATAGAACGGATGTAAACAACTATAGAGGAATATCTCTTCTCCCAGTTTGTTACAAGATTCTATCTCAATGTCTACTAGACAGAGTACAGGGACAGTTAGAACCGAACATTGGTGAATATCAAGCAGGTTTTCGACCGGGCGGATCCTGCCCTGAACAAATCCTGAATCTAAAGTTGATTCTAAGACATCAAAAACTGTACAATAAAAATCTCGTCTGTACATTTGTGGATTTCAAAAAAGCATATGATTCTATTGACCGCGAATCTTTATTCCGAATCTTGAAAGAACAGGAACAAGTTCCAAAGGACTAGATATGAAAACGCTGGCAATTATTAAAGCAACGTTAAGTAACACGAGGTCAAAAGTTAAATTCATGGGTGACATCTCAGAGCCCTTCGAAATTAAAACTGGTGTGAGACAAGGGGATGGACTCTCGCCACTCTTATTTAACTGTGTTCTAGAAAAAGTAATACAGGAGTGGCGTGAAAAAAAGTCGGCACTGAATATTGACCAGCCCATTAAACTGGGGAGAACCAACATCAAAATTGATTGTCTGGCATTTGCTGATGATCTAGCAATTTTAGCTCAAGATGTATTAACGGCACAGAAACAGATTGAGATTCTAAAAGAAACAGCAGAAAAGGTCGGACTCCAAATTTCCTTTGAAAAGACAGAATACATGACCTGCAACAGACTAAGAACACCATTTCTAAAAACGAAATATGGTAACATCAGACGAAATATTTGGGTGAAATAATCATGGACAATGGGTTGGAAAAAGCGGCCAATAAGGGTAGATGTCAAAAAATGGAAACGGCATTGAGACTTACATAAAATATTTACAACAAAAAATGCCTATCTAAAAACACAAAAGTGAGACATTACAACACGTTTATTAAGCCAGAATGTCTATATGCTGCAGAAACGCTCATTTTGAAAAGAAAGAGGGACATCGAGGACATTGAAAAGAAGGAAAGAAAAATCATAAGAAAGGTCCTGGGCCCCAAACAAATAAATGGCACAACATACCGACTTCGAGAAAACCAAGAAATCAAACAATACACAGATATACATAGCGATATGAGAAAAAGAAGACTTAAGTTTTACGGACACATCAAACGGATGAATCCGGGTAGGCTAACTAGACAAATAGTCGAATTTTATGAAAATAGGAGTAGAGCTAAAATAGAAATAATTAAATGGATTGCTGCAATTAAAGAGGACCTAAGATCAGCAAATATTACAAGTGAAATTCAGGATAGAGGCTGTTTCAGACACAAGGTTAACGTTTGGAAGGTTGACCAGAGAGAAAAATGTAGGAAGACTGGAACAACTTGGTCTGACGAAAGGAAAAAAGCTCATAGCGAAAGAATGAAATTAGTATGGGCTCAAAGGAAGGCTAACAACAACAAACGCCTCTATTTGTACTTCGCGTGGTCCACCAGGGCCCATACGTGAATAATAATAATAATAATAATAATAATAATAATAATAATAATAATTATATATATATATATATATATATATATATATATATATATATATATATATATATATATATATATATATATATATATATATATATATATATATATCAACCCGTATAAATCCACTGCAGGATTCAGGCCTCTTCAGCATCTTTCCCACTCTCGCGGTCCTGAGCTCTCCTCTACCATTCGGGTCCAATATACTTAATAATGTCATTGGTCCATCGAGTTTTCGGTCATCACCGTGGACGTTTGCGATCAGGCGGTATCCAGTCCAGGACGGCCCTGGTCCATCCTTCGTCCCATCGCCTCGCTACATGACCTGCCCACTTCCATTTCAATTGCTTTATTCTTCCAACGATGTCACTCACTTTCGTTTGTTCTCTGATCCATGTGCAGGTCTTTCTATCCCGTCTAGTAATGCCAAGCATACATCTTTCCATGCCCCTCTGTGCTACTCGAAGTTTTTGAACTGACTGTGATGTGAGTGTCCAGGTCTCACTTCCATATGTCATAACGGACAGGGCACACTGATCAAAGACTTTTTTTGGCTTTTTTTTAGGCAAAATGGTAGTTTGCTCTTAAACACTATGTTGAGCCTGCCAAATGCCTATCAGCCACATTTAACGCGTCGCTCCAGCTCCCGGACGGTATCCCCTTCCATTGAAACCCTCTGCCCAAGATATATATATATATATATATATATATATATATATATATATATATATATATATATATATATATATATATATATATATATATATAGTAATCCACAACTTCCAAATCCGTTCCTAACAGAGAAATCCTTTTGTGCTCAGCAAATTTATTGAATATGACCTGACTCTTCTTCTGGTTTATCTTTAAGCCAAATGGTCCCCAGCCCTTTGCAGCTCTTGTACGTGTCTTTGCAGCTCCTCTGGGTCTTGTGAAAGAAGAACGATATCATCTGCGAATCTAAGATGATTTAAGTACGCACCATTAATCATTATTCCATCCTGTTCCCAATCCAGATTACGGAACACTTCTTGTAGGCAGGCTGAGAAAAGAAGAGGCGATATTGCGTCATCCTGCCATACGCCCCGCTCTACATTTATTCCAACCTCAAGATCGTCAAGGTGAACTGTCGCTGTAGTAGATTTACAGAGGCTTTCTCTACACCTTGATTAAGCAGTGCATCTATTATGGCCCGCTTTGAGATTGAATCAAATGCATTTTCATAATCGATAAAAGCCAAGCATAGTGGCATAGTATATTCATTGTGTCTTTCTCTGACCTGCTGTAGAACCTGGATGTGATCCATTGTACTGAATCCACTTCTGAATCCTGCTTGCTCCCTTGGTTCTATCATTAAGTTTTCTTAGTATTCTTTTGGATATTATCTTAGTGAAAACTTTGTACACCACTGATAGGAGGCTTATTGGACGGTAGTTCTTTAAATCTTCCCGTGCTCCTTTCTTATTTAAAAGAGTCACTTCTGCATTTTTCCATAAGCTGGGTACTTCTTGTTGTTTGAGACATTTTGAGTATAATTTTGCTAGTATTTTATGTAAAGTCCGACCACCATCTTTTAACATCTCCACAGTTATACTATCCTTTCCTGGAGCCTTGCCATTTTTCATTGAGTCTATAACCTTTGCCACTTCCTCTACCAGGATATCCGGCACTTGTTCTTCAGTGGACATTGCTATTCTTGCTTGATTCTGGTTCCTCATACAACCCTGAATAAAATCTTTGTACAACCACTAACAATTCCGTCCGTTCCCTGCATATTATATCATCCTCACGCATCAAGGAAAATATTCCTGTCCTTTTCTTTCTTAGCCTCTGCTTAACCTTGTTAATTCCCCTGTTTTCTTCCAGAGTTTTTTGCACAAGCTGCATGTTGAATCGGCGCGTTTCCTCTCGAATACGTTTTGTTATAGTTTTGCAAAGCTCAACGTACTCGACCCTGCTAAAAGGATTGTCTGCATTCTTCATTGCCCGGCGTTTTTTCATTAAATTAATGATCTCATTGGAAATTTTTGACTCTTTGAAACATTTATCTTCTGGTGCTATTGAAGCCGCCGTTTTAAGCACATTGTTGGCGATTTCTTCATATTGGTCTGTAATTTCCATCTCCTCCGGGTCCTGTAACACAGCAAAGCGATTCGACAAAGCAATTTCAAAATCTCTGCCCCTCTCCAGCAGCTTCCCAGAATCCACTTTGCCCCTTTTTGATCTTATCGTTCTTTGGCGCCCTTTTCGGCAGTTTATTTTAATCTTTGCTCGTACCATTCGGTGGTCACTTCCCACATTAAAATGGTTAAGGACAGTACAATTGCAAAATATTACTTTATCGTTTGACCTGATGTAATCAATTTCACTTGTGAGTCCAGATGGACTTTTCCATGTCCATTTTCTGTCGATCTCTTTCTTGTAAAACGAATTCATAATATAGAGTTCTTGTCCTTCAGTAAAGTCAACCAGCCTATCATCTCTATTGTCCCGCTCACCGTTTCCATATGGGCCAGTTACATTTTCACCAGTTCTTGCTTCTCCAATTCTGGCATTAAAGTCGCCCATCAGGATTTTATACCTACACTTCTCTTAATCTAAAAGTTGGGCCACATCATCATAAAATTCCTCAATTTCCTCATCTCTGTGGCTTATAGTTGGTGCATAATCTTGGACGATTTGAAGCTTAAACTTTTTATTCAGCTGAATGACACATTGGGCTAATCTAACACTGTCTTTCAGCTTTCGATTGATGAGGAATCCAATTCCACCGCATCGTCCATTCTCCCTACCTCGGGTGTAGAGTACGTGACCAGTTGGTTCTAATTTGATTAACTCTTCGCCCTTTCTTCGTGTTTCACAGAGCCCAATAATATCCCAATGTATGTTATCAAGTTCGATTAACAGTTCTTGTAGTCGAGTCTCCGTTTTCATTGTCAGATTTAATGATAGTCAAAAGATTTAATGATACAAGCAGCATTAAAAGTCGTCCAAAATTAGGAAGATAAAAAACAAAAACTAATGATGAAAATTCGTTAACTGTTTTAATTGATGTAGTAGACAATGGTGAGGTTTCCTACACACATAAAATAATTGTGAGCAAAATAGTCGGTCTCACAGAAAATTTTAATATTTGCTATGGAAGGAGAAAAGGCCGCATCGCGTCGAACATCAGTTCCCATCAGGGGAGTGATCGTACGGAAACCCGTCAAAAAACTATAGGCCTAAAATGCCTTGTTCAATGTGTTATGGTGTTTGAAGATCGTGAACTGCAAATTCCATGTACTTTCTACCACTAAGTTGTTTACGGTGTACCAAAAAGATGACAGAAATCTATATTTATTTTTAATAACATCACCCTTTATAATTATTTACTATTATTATGTGCTTTTTTAAAATTGCTTTTATGATATTTTCTTATTTTACACCCCCAGATTCTATTAAGTGGCTGTTAAGAATTATAATTTTGCACTTTTCTGTGTTGTCACAAATCATTGTATATCTTACTTATTTTCTCTATTCTTATATTTATTTATTTTAGTAATAATTTCCTGTTTTAGAAGGACTTCAGTATCTCTTAAGCCGCCCGAAGAAGAAATGTCTTCCGATGATCAACCTCCTATCGTCAAGTTGCTCTTGGCCATTTGGTATGTTATCATGAGCAGGTCAGAGTGGTTATGCTACTTTGCCATCTTTTTGAATCAAGCTAAGAGGGCAACGTTCCTCTCTCTACCTCTTCCATTAATGGTGTTTTTCTGGGGCTCCCTCACCATACCCAGACCGTCGAAAACATTCTGGGTGACTATAATCGCTTACACTGAAGTAAGTACGTTACATATATCATTAACATTAAATATTAATAGTTATTTTTTCTTTAGTTGGTAGTATTGATTAAATGTTTATTCCAAATGGATATTATACCCTGGAATGAAGACATTTATGGAAATAATCCATTCTTTCCACCAAACATCATTGGTATACAAAGAAGGAAGAATTACGCTAATTGGGATTTGCTGTTATTACTAGCAGTCTTTTTCCACAGGTATTTTTGTTGCTTCTGTCTTCAATATTCCTACAAAATAAGTGATTTTTCTAGAATGATGTTGAAATCAATGGGTATCTGGAAATCTTCCAAAGAACCACAGGAACAAATCGCAGCCTTGGCATCAGAAGGTGAATATAAGCTGGTTGATGGCCGTTTGGTTCCAGTAGGGACAAACGGCAGTAGTATAGCACCTCCTGTTACAAGTTTATCATCGTCTCAATATTCAGCAAGGTACAAATAATGTTATTTTTTTAAATAAACTTTTTTTTAAATATTGTTTTGATGTTTTTAGTGAAGTATCAAATAACAAAGAAAATAGGAAAAGTACATCATTTGAAAATGAACAAGGAGATGGTACTGTATCACCCGAACCAGGTGGTGAATCCGATCAGGTTTTGTCACTGAGAAGCGTTGAAGTGAATCAGTGCGATCACATACCAGAGTCAATTAAATTAGGGTATTATATGAAATGTTTGCGTTTAACTGATAATGTTTTATTATTTTTGTAGAGCTGCAAAATATGCTGAAGCAGTACAAAGATTTTTCCAACAATTACTGGATCCTACCGCTCGTGTGGCTGCTGATGTTTACACCTTCATGTTCCTATGCGATTTCATCAACTTTTTTGTTCTTTTAATTGGTTATTCGTCATTTGGGGTATGTAACATCTACTGGGCGAACAAATTAATTCGGTGCCTTTACTTTTTATGCCTTATAACACTTTCAAAACTAATTATTGTCCCGTCTTTTTGCTATTTACGTGAAAATTCTAAAAATATCATAAAGGTTTATCCAATAAAAGTGTCAGATATTTAGAATGAGGCACAATGAAATTATGTTTTTAAAAGAAGGTAGTTCAGATGTTCTGTCGGCTTCGTCTGGTGCCATGCATTCCGGATGTTTCGTTTATGGTTAAGAATTGTTTGGGGTTAATTTTCGTAAATCAAAGATTTAACATCACTTCCGTTTCGTTTCTCATGATGTGCGCATCATGGGAAATGAGGCGAGAGTCATTCGTCGTTTTATATCCACGTGCATCTTGAAATATCTTATTATTTTTATTTTGTTTGAACGGGTTTCATCGAGAGAAAGTAGTGACGCGAGTTAATGAAGTAGTATTTCGGTATCCCGTCTTTAGCTTTCCAGCCTATTTCAAAGACATTTATTTGTGACAGTGGTCCATTTATGGTACCTGTGTTAATTGTGTTAATCATTGGATGCAGTTAAATAATTATCGACCTATTGTCACGCCGGTAACCAGGCCGGATGAAGCCGGATGCTTCCAGTGGTAATCGATTGCAATATTTTTTGGATTTTCGACCCATTGTCGCGCCGGTAACCAGGCCGGATGCTTTCAGTGGTATTCGATCGCAATACTTTTAATATGTTCTAAAAGGTATAATTCAATGACGGAAGTTATGGCTTCAAGCCAGACTAACCTTTGCCATTCCTAATTGCCCTCTGTCTGGAGCAGAAGCCAAGTTAAAAGGAAGAAGAAAAAGAGATTTAACATAATCTCACAAAAAATAAACCAAAGGCGTGAGATCGCATGATCTTGGTGGCCACTCCACATTATCATTTCACGTCCTGGACTTGTTGTGATGGAAAGAAAACATTGTTTATATCCACATTTATCAGTTCACATCAAATATATTTTATTAGCTTATTCCTATATCGTTCACCATTAACAATAACACGATTTCCATTATCTATTTCGAAAAAGTCTTTATTTATTATTATCGTCTTCAAAAAAAATAAGTGCCAAATTCTGAAGTTAGGTTTGTTCACAACCTCATTAAGCCAGAAGTGCGCTTCGTCGGATAATATTATTTTCTCCAAATCCTCCTCCAACTTGCTTGATCCTCTTCCAACTGCTCTAGAACCCAATTGGCACAATGTACTGAACACAGCAGTCTGTGAGTGACATTTATATTTCAAACAGTGTTGCCGCTGTTATGTTTCAAAGTTCTGACACTCTTATGGGAAAACTCTTTATAACCTAAAGAAGTTGATGACTTAAAGTCTGATATCTGATACACTGCTCTTATTTCATACCAGTGGAATTGATTTTACAAGGCTTTCCGTAAAGACACTGAAACCCACAAAACTTGCAAATAATTCGAAAAGTTTCAGAATAACGATTTTGATCTTTGACATAGACCATGTTGAAATTAATTACAAAAATTGAACAGTAAATAAATGAAACAAACTCGACAAGAATTTCCATTCCACTTACTATAAAAATGAGATATGAGTAAATACAAATATTTGAAGTGGAAAACTTCATAACGTAAAGTGAATAACGTTCATTGTGTGGAAAAACCATGGCGCAAGCCCAAGAAAAGTTGAAAAAGTTATGAGAACATACGCGCCCCGAAGAAGGTGAAGACAGACAGACAGACAGAAGGTGAAAAGACAGATTGGCTGAAAAGTTTATGTTTTATGGTATTAACATTCTTCATAGATTATTTAGAACAGGGGAAAACGGTCACCTGAGAATATTATGCTGCATTCTTGGTTAAATTTCAGGAAGACTTTATAAAAAAACGTCCTCATTTGACGAAAAAACGCTGTTACCACGACAATTTACCTACCAATTCGTCACGATCATGATTATCCGGACTTCGTTTTCTTTCTAAACATGAAGGAATGGCTGACTGGAAATAAATTTACATGAAGACATAATCGCCAAAACAAAGGACTATATTACAGAGTTCCACAAATCGTAAGAATATAAAGTTAGAGAATCGTTAAAAATATTGATTTTCGATCAAAAAAACAATATTTCAATTAAGAAGTATTTGATTTTTCACTCTGCTCTCTATATTATATTTTTCATAGGATGTGTTCTTTTTTCTCTGGGACTGACGCTCTTACACTTAGTTTTTGTCATTTTTATGAAAGCCGACGTGAATATGTTTATAATATCCAACTTCTCACGAAAGACGTGAAAATAATATTAATCACCATTGAGAAATTATCTATTATTTCAAAATAGTTAACAAATTTCTTTCCTGAAGGCATCCATTCTCTCTATGAAAAAATGTACCAAATTAATTTGTATATCTCAATTTAGAACATCATCATCAGTAACATATTTTATTTTAGTCACAAACCAGTGATGGAGGCTTTAAAGCTTACTTGGAAGAAAACAGAGTACCTCCTATGTTTTTATTCATGCTGATTTTACAGTTTATGCTTATCATAGTGGACAGAGCTATTTATTTAAGAAGAAATATACTGGGGAAGTTAGTCTTCCAGTTTATTCAAGTTATAATTTTGCATATTTGGCTTTTTATACTGTTTCCGATAATAACAGAAAAGTAAGTCAACTATACGAAAGTCGTTCGAAACGTTCTCGTCCTGACACAGAGATGGCGTAAGTGTTTCCATATTACTATGATATATGTCAAGTATGATGCATTAGATGGCGTGTGGCGAAGTTTCAGATGCTTCCGTTTAGTTACTTGTTTATGGCGATCAAGTAAAGCAAACAAATATTGGAATTTTCTGATGTTGGACCAATTGCAGGATGCAATTCAGGCTAAACTTCCACATCTGCTCAAAAAGAAAGGGCTCTTTCATCGTGATAGTGCGCCGTATTTCCTTCCACATGCGCCGTATTTTCCAGATTTGGTTACCAATGATTACTTCTTATCAAACTTGAACAAATAACTCCCTGGATGAAAAATCACCTCAAATGATGTCAAAGCTGAGACAGCCTCTTACTTTGCAAATTTGGACAAATAGCTGTATACAGAGTATATTAAAAAGTTAGATGTCTGATCTAAACATATTAAATTGTACGTCAAAAAGTCTCAAAAATCCTGATATTTCTTTATCAGGCCAAGATCTTTTCGAACGACTCCCAATCACTAAGTTTTTAAAAAGTTTCGAGAAATTTAACACGCTTTTCATATCGATACAACCATTTGTTTTTTTAAGTTAGTATGCCTGTCTTTAACATCTCACGGAAATAGCATGTAATTTCGTTTGTTAAGATATAATTTGTAGCGTCTTTTGCAATTGTTAAAATTTGTTGTCGAGGATTTTTTAAATGAACAAATTTATTGAGGAAAAAAATTACTTTAAATTTATCTAAAAAAACGATTTTTTTTATGCTGACGTATTAAAAAGCGTTACCGCGATGATGCTGTCGAAAAAAAAAATACAAGTGATACAAGGACTTTAGTCATGGTAGAGAAATAGTTGTAGGCGAACCTCGTGCATGAAGACCTTCCACGTTAACCAATGAAGACCTTCCACATTACCAAAATCAATGATCTTTTTAGTTCAGCCTTTTTGAGTCCATGCAAGGTAGTTAGTTTGCTGGCCTCTTTGAAGGAAACACCAGAAGTCGAATATAAAGACTGTTTCAAAGACTGAAAAAAACGTTTGAATAAGTGTATTAAAGTGTGGGGGGATTACTTTGAACGAGGCAAAATAAATTTGGATAAATAAATAAATAACCTAAATGTAAACAGGATGAAAAATAATTGTTTTTATTTTAAATGACCGGAAATCCAAGAAAAACACAACAAAATAATAAATCACCAGGAAAACACATATAACAAAAAATAAATAAATACATGTGTTGTAATTAAAAAGTCACCTTGGTTTTTGATCACAGTAGTATAATAGATATTTTGTGTTTTATTTAAAATTTCTCGAAATTTTCACAGTAATGTTTCATTGCTACTAAATGATACTAAATTTTTAATTTTTCAGAGAATTTAAAACAGTTATACCACCACAAGTTTATTACATGGTGAAATGTATTTACTTTTTATTATCAGCGTTTCAAATTCGTTGTGGATATCCATCTAGAATTTTAGGCAATTGTCTATGTAAAGGATACAGCATGGTTAACATGTTCCTCTTTAAAGGCTTCATGCTGGTACCATTCTTATTCGAACTGCGATCTGTAATGGATTGGATGTGGACGGAAACTTCGATGGGCGTTTTTGATTGGCTGAAAATGGAAGATATATTCTCGCACATATTTTTGCTTAAGGTACATCTACAATTCAATCAAGTATTCCTGTGTTTCTTCATTAAAATATGTGTTGTAGTGCTCCAGAAACATGGAAGATGAATATCCTCAACCCAGAGGAACCAAAAAGGGTTATTTAGTCAAATATCTCATGGGAGGTGCGATGCTAGTGGGAATAATTGGTATAATTTGGTTTCCCTTGGTATTCTTCTCCTTAGGTAAAGCAGTGGGGGAGAGTAATCCTCCTTATGATATCACCTTGGAATTAAGAATAGGTCCATATGACCCAGTCTATCAAATGTCCGCCCAAAGTAACGCTCTATTCCAGTAAGAAAATCCACTACTATGACTTTACAACGATTTCAACTGTTTTCCTTCTTCAGATTCAACGAGAATGATTATCAAAACATTCTGAACCAATTCAAAGACAATAAAAGAGGTGAACAAATATTATCCAATAATTATGACGCCGGTGATATAGTAGCAGCAAAATTTAGCTGGGATTCAGCTAAAATATGGAGTATATCACCACCGGATCGCATGAAGATGATAGAAGAAGTTAATTCCAGTATGTTGTAATACATTTTAGGTTGATGGAGGGTAAAATATGTTGTTTTTTTTTCCAGCTAAACCTATAAAAATTAGACTGGACTATAAAGTGTCGCATAAAACAAGTAGTTCAACTGACTCTGGTATAATATCAAACAACAAGGAAATTCAGTTACCGGCAAGCACTGCGGATAAACCAAATTTGGAGAGGGTGAATTTGTTGAAAATGTTACAGAATAAGACCACGGAACCTATATTGCTTCAGAAGATTTTCCCCAAATTTTTGAAAATTACCAATACGGGTACAGCAGAACAATATAATGAGATATTGGCTCCTGATCTTGAAGGTAAATTATTTTTTTTTATCAAGGATTATAATATACTTTTTAAGTAAAAAATATTCCAACTGTCAGTTAAATTAAACTGTGAATATATTAATTGAAATTTTATTTAATCGTATGCAACTGACAGATATGATAATTCAGTCCTTTTTTTAAAGTTTACTGGAGAACTAAACTCTAAAGGGATTTACCACTAAACACCGAAACACTTTTGTTTAAAGTTCTCGATGCACGTTTCGCTAACCATGTTAGCATCATCAGGAGATGATTTAATCTAATTTTAAAACCAAACTGTTCTATTTATATTTCGAATCATAGCTTCCAACATAAGATGGCTAGTTTAAATTTTATGGTAAATAGATTAATCAATTTTCCTTTAAACAAAGATGATTATAACAAAAAATTCAAATTAATTAGGGAGGTATCCGAAGTGAAAGGTAATAAGAACATTGTAGATAAATTAATTAGAAAACGTAAGTTTAGAAAATTATTGAAAGAATATTTGACTTCAAAAGCATCAGAACAAAAATAAATTCAGGTAATGCTGCCCGATTAACACGAGGTTTAGACTAAAGTTTAAAAAAAGTGGACATTAAAGTAGTGTACAAACCACATAATAAATTAAGAGAAGTAAAAGTAAAGTAAAGTTTTGGGGTTAGAGGTGCATCTGAGAAGGTTATTTAGCGACTGGACCTATAGCTTAACATGGGTTCCGAACCACGGTCATCAGCTACCGAAAGCCCCGGTCATCAGCTACCGAAAGCCCCGGTCTGCACCCCCCCCCCCCCCCCCCCCTTCGGACTATCAACCCTTAGTTTTATGCTTAACCGATAGTATCTCGAGAAGCCTACCGACTGGCGAGTGACCAACGTAGAAAACCTCTCAGAAGGCATCCGGCCTTACCCAGCCTCGATCTGGCGTGACTGAGGGGTGATTCCTTGTCAGATTTTACACTCTTACCTAGAAACATTCGTTTCGAGGCGTTACGAATTCGGATTCGTTACATACATTTTTTTACCACACCATAGACATTCTATAACCAGTATAATAAATAAAATACCTATATTCTCTGAATTATTGAAAAGTATATACATTTTATAGAAATAACAACAATTTTCATTAAAAAAAAATACAAAGATAAAGAAACATATCATTTAGTTAAATAGCAAAAACAGTTCAATAAAATATTTTTAGGTTATAACAATTAAATAAAAAATAAAATCCTCCTGTTTGGTTTGAAAAGAATAACAAAAAATAAAATAAATATACCACTCTTTGGTTGAATAGTAAAACAATTTACAATTAAGTTACATAAGTGGAACGAATAACTAGAAAATATAAATATCAATAACAAAAACATTATAAACAGCTATTCAAAAATAAAATCATATGGGCATTTTTTTTGCCTGAGATTTGACCAGCTTTAGAAAATAGTTTTTCGCTTGGCATTGACGTGGCGGGTATACAAGCGTACTTTTCATATAATTCCCATAATTCGGCTATCATAAATGTATGTCTTTTCCAAAACTCCATTGGATTACTTGCGAGATCGCAATGGGGAAGTTCGAGATATTGTCGAATGGAGAGGGTGGCAGTCGTGGCGGGTGTAGTGTTTGGTTTAATAGCTGTCACCTTTTCTTTAAAATATGACCATAGTTACAATTTACTGCTTAATTTGGAATTCTCTGATGGTCCAGAATTCCCAGAATTATTTTCCTGGAAGTAATTTTCAGTTATTGCATTTGAATTGGAAACTTTGACATGAGTCAAGAAATTGTGCTTTTGGCTACAATTTTATTAGATTCCAATATGCTTAAATGCTTTGAAATGGTTTCCAACAGTTTGGATTGTAACCATATACCCATGTCTGTTTCTGCAGCTGCAGTCCTCTAATTATTGGTATGACTGTAGACATTGTAACAGACTTTTCCCTCGACAGTTCAGTTGTCATTAATTCTAGCGGTTTTAATAGCGGTACACATTCTGATATATTCAATTCCGAAGCGTCTATAAAATCTGGAGCTGATGGTTAATTGGCAGTTGCGACGGATACAAGATTTTTTATTAATAAAAGCCTTTCCAACATTATTAGGATTGAATTCCAACTGTATCCACGGCTTGTTTGATTTTATTCCATCGGTATCTACGAGTTGTTTGATTTTAAGAATAGGCTCTCCCATATTTTCTTGACATTTTTTCAATTTTCCGATAGCTTAAGCACTGTGTTTGAAATAGGTCACCAGGTTTTTGCATTTTATTATTAATGATTTCAGTTCTGGATTTTCGTTTAAGGCCTCTTTGGATATTAGATTCAATGTATGTGAAACACACGGATGATATTTACGTAAATGTACTGTAATGGCATTTTTTTATTGACGCCGTTGCCCGAAACAATAGTTACAATTTTGGCATCAAGATTCCATTTTCTTAAAATGACGGATATATCAGTGGCAGTACTTTGTCCTGTGTGGTGAACGGAAGTCATTTCTGCACTTAGTACTCGTGAATGTAATATCATATCATGGACAAAATGGCAAGTTAGTGATATATATGATATGTTGCTGTCTGACTGCTAAATATCTGTAGTTAATAAAATGTGTTTCACTTCATGCAGTATAGATGTTAATTTTGCAACTTCTTCTAAATATTTTGTTTGCAGAAGATTGTTCGTCAATATATTTCTACTAGGAACTTGATAGACTGGATTTTATGTTTTGCTATGTTCCAAAATCCCGAATTTTCTACAATAGACAGGGGTTGAAAATCTTTCACGATTAACTTAAAAGGCTTAAATCGCATATTTTTTTCGGGTCTTCTGACAATGCATTTGAGTTTTTTCCACCGAATAGCTTAAGTTGACGCCTGTGCTTTGTAATTTGGTTTGAAGAAATCGAAACTCCGAAAGTGGTCAATCAGGAAAGTATATCGTCATTGATTGATGAATTTCTAGCAGCTGGTAATATTCCAACTTCATTTGCAAGTGTGGGAACATCCAATTTCATGATGTGACTTTTTAATTTGACTGTTTTAGTGACTGATTTAGTGTTTCTTGAATCTGATTAGCGTTTTCCGAGAGATGTTCTTTCCTCAGATGCTCATACTGGATTGCATGTTTTCTTGTAATGTGTAGTTTAAATTTCCTGTGCTGGTAAAGAACTTTAATTTATTGTTACATATTTTTCACATAGCAAAAAGTTCTGGCGCTTTTTCAAAAATAAGCAAACAATCGATTTTTATGTGGAGCCATACTAAAACTATTACATAAACTCAGTTTTACTCCTTACGTTACGCTACTGACGTAGACTTACTAAAATAATTAAACCGAACTGTTGCGAGTATCGACGAGATGAGATATAATGATACAATCATATATATAATACTACTATATTGCTAGCAAGGCCTGGAGATCGGCGAAATCATTACGGTGCAGACATATATGCGTCTGTTTCTCTCACTACTACTTTGAGTCTTATGCGCATGTCCGAGAATTGAGTATGCTTATAGACGTGCGTCAGTTTGCATATTTTTATGTTTTTGTGTCACTTTTACTTACCGCGACATTTGCGCACAACGGGTCAAGTAGTAGAAAAAGACAGAAGCAGACGTTTGCCATCTCACTTACTCCGTGACACCTCCACTTACAGATATTAGCAATAAATAAGAAAGAGAAGCATATATTAACCCCCACTGTTGGCCGTTCTGCGTTCGGTTTCGGTATCTTTAATTGCGGTTCTGAATCCGTATTCGAATTTAAATGAATGAAAAAATGAATTTTTTGATTCCGGAATATATGGATACTTTTATTATTCGGGTTCACGGATATTTTGGATACGCTTTCTCACATCATTACCTCCAATTATTCTTAGTATTTTGGCATTCTCAGTCATCCCAGTCAATGAACCTTCACATACTTTACAATATCCAGATCTTTGTATAAATGCTTGAGTTCGCAGTTATACTTGATCTTCCAATTTCTATTAACAGCACTAAAAATTAGCACCCTTCGTACTTTTCTTAATACTACAAGCATATCTTCTGATTTCTTTATGACGGTCCACGTCTTGCAGTCTTAACTTTCGTGTTCCTTTGATAAGTTCTGATCTTAAGGTAGACCGCAGATAAGTAGTCAAGTAATCATGTTACTCTTCATAACAGGATTTTTGATATTTCTTTGTGATGTTGTTTTGGTCTAATTTGCTTCTCAGATAAATAAATTCATTCTTAGTTTCAATGTTGTCACCACCGATTATCCAATTCTGTTCTCCTTTTGGATAAGTTCTCTTTTCCATTACTTTTCTTTTGTATGTATTTATTTTTGGACCGTGTATTTTGGCGTTCGCGTATATTTCCCCATATCTCTCTTAATGATCTTTTGGATTATGTTAAAATGTTTAGGTTAGGTTAGGTTTGTTGTTTGGTTTGATGTTTAGGTGTGTTGTTTAATCTATTGTTTTTTAATTATAACTATTCCCTTTACATCAATGCCTATTTCGCTGATGTCTTTGTGCAATACTAAATGAGTAGAACGAATTAGATGATCTGTATCTTCTTAGGGCAAAGAATCCCAAGTGCGTTATACAGATAGAGCCTTCAGTTCTTTTGAGATTGTTGGAGGTCGAGGCAGTCGGTCAAGAGTTCGATCAATTCTAACTCATACATGTTCCATCTGCGATAAATATGTGGATCTCCTCCATCAGTCGAATGTCGCTGTCGCTGAATCTTCTGAAAACTACACTGTTTGACGAGTTGTATGCGGTCTGGCGTTGTCTTGCTGAAATGGTGAGATTTGGACAAGCTTGTATGTCCTAACGACAGACTGCATATTTCGGGCCATGTTTAAAGTTTTCGAGGTCCGACTGGAAATATAGTTCTATCACAGCTCCACTTGTTTGATAACTCTTTATTTTTTCCACTTTTAGAGGATGATAAAAACAATCCTACATTGAGAAATCTAACTTTGGTCCTCCTGAGAGTTAACAATACACTGGATGACAAGGAATGGTGGCAAGTTCACGAAGAATGTGACGACTATTCATATAAACATTACCTAAAAGATCTGGCTTATGCAGATTGCAACTCTCTCGTGATCTATACCCTAAACGATAAGATCTTCCCGGAAACTTTGAGTATAATTACTGGAGGAGGGTAAGTCTGACGTAAAAGTATCTTTTTAGTCTATGTAAATTTTGTTTTAGAATCATTGGGTTATATACCACGTTAGTTTTGGTTGCTTCCCGTATTCTTCGAGGAGTTTTCGCAGAACAAGTTGCGAAAATAATGTTTGAGGACCTTCCCAATGTCGACAGAGTTCTACAACTCACGCTTGATGTTTATTTAGTAAGGGAGGCGAAAGAATTTGCTTTAGAAGAGGACCTCTTTGCCAAATTGATATTCTTGTTCCGATCACCTGAGACTATGATAAAATGGACTAGACCTAAGGAAGAAATGGATGATGACGAAGATCCAGAAGCTAATTAAGTCACAGGGCCATCTGCTAGGTAATAAATACTAACGGTTTTTTCTTTTGGAATGTTTTGGGAATCTCGAAATTTTTGTACGAGGAAAGTAATTTGCGAATTCCAAAAATCGTCTAGCCCTAAGGTGGCTTGATATTTTTTAAGAAAATAATATATTTGTTAGGCTTAAAAAATATACAGTATATTTTATAATTAAAATTGTAGATACACGATGGTTTGCACAAAAATTACTATTCATATCTAGAAATTACGACCTTTAATGATTAAAAGCATTTTCTAGGTCAATTATGTAACACGATATAAAAAACATGCTAAATGCGGTGATTGGTACTGCAAAACTTTGTATTCTTGTTAATATCCACGTTAAATTATGTGTGTAAGTTGAATAATAAATATATTTTTTACTTTTTAGCAAAATATTTATTTTTATATTCTAATCGATCACTGATTTATAAAAATTGTTTCCTAGTCAATAATTGTAAAGCCTCAGGTCAGTTACTCTTTTTAAAAGAGAATTTTATTGAATATTTTATTGTTTTATGAACATGTTTGTTGTTATTCCCAGTGTTTGATATGGAAACAAGCTTTCCTTATTCCATTTTTTATATTGTCGTCAGATATATATATATATATATATATATATATATATATATATATATATATATATATATATATATATATATATATATATATATATATATATATATATATATAAGAAAAGGTTGAGATATTTAATAATCCTATATAAAAAATATAGTAAAAAAGTTTTTGTCACTGATTTTTTTTTTAAATTTTCTAAAATAATTCACACTTTTTATAATATAAGTTTATATTTAAAGGAAACGGTGTTAATTTAAGTATGGGAGTTGTTCCATCGTTAGGGTAGACATTTTTTTAGTACCAAACTTGCCAAATACTTAAATCTATACAGATCACATTAAATTGTTATACACTACACATATTTTAATGGTACTGAACAAACCTTCATCACTTTGGTTGTTAATCAAGTTTATTTTTGATATCATCAACATGTCTTTACTTTTTATATATTTATTGTTTATGCTCTTTAATTTTGTATAGTATTTAGGATAATAAACACCTTTTTCATTTTATAATCATTTTGTTTTTCTAAATAAACCTAAAATCATTATCTTAGAGGAAAATAAGAGAGGTTTTTTATAGCGAGGTTTTTTGGTTCACGTGTTTTATTCGAAAAGTTCTCGGTTAACAAAGAAAATACAAGTGAACGTACTCAGTTTGCAATGCAATACATTTAGACCAACGAAGTTCCTTCTTTTCAATACTTTCAGAATAATTTAATAATAACAATTGATCAATTGGTCCAACTCGTAAAAACAGGCAGTTGTCTCAGTTTTGACTTTACCATTTGAAGTGGAACTCCCTCTTGCTACCCATTTCTTTAGGTTTTGGGACGAGAGAGTTTTGGATCACTGGAAGCCGAATACGGTACACATGGAAGCACTGCGAAGCGTAGAGCTAGGAGTTTTGTAGAAACAACCCGAGATATAATCACTAGGAGCGAAATTCGACGAATACTTTATATGTGGAAGCACCTCGAAGCAAAGCTCATGGGAGTTTTACAGCAACAATCCAAGATGTGTGTATAGGGCACTATCCCACATGCGCATTAGTTTCAGTTGATTCTGCGATTGGCTCTTGGTGAAACATAGTAACAATGATAACGATTAAAACACTTGGTATTTGTTTAACAATATATTCGAGATATTCTCTGACATGTTTCGGCCTCGCGACCATTCCCAAAGAGAGTTATGTATAAATTAAACTAAAGTTTCAAAGTTCTGTCTAATGGACGTTGGTTTTTTCTTGTCTTCTTAAATTTATGACAGTTTCAATAATTGGAGTATTTCCGAAGTCTAGCTGGTTTTTGCCGTCGTATATGACCGTCTTTTTTAATTTTGGAAATTTCCAAGTAATTTAACCACCTGCTTTTATTGCATTCAATGTATTAATTTGGGTTTTAACAAATTAATACATAGCTGCAATAAAAGCAGACTGTTATATTACTTGGAAATTTTCGAAATTAAAAAAAATACTGTAACATCCATGTTGACTTCGTAATTTCAAAGGTAAGGAAATTTTGTGTACTTGATTAGACTTAATATCAATATCAAGTCCTCTATGAGATTTATAGTTTCTCATATATGAGAAGATTTCAACTTGCAACAATGTCATAGGAATTATCTCGTTGGGTGATCTAGGGCCTACTTGAGGCTGACCTTTCAAGAACTGCTCTAGTTTCCTATAGTTCTTCATTCAGTTGTTGAGTTTTCGTCGAATAATTTCCAATATAGACCGATTACTTTTTATATGAATTTTTTCGAACTTCTGGTAACATTTCTAATCTTATCTCTGCTATAAGCGTGCTGCGGTAATCATCAGTAAAGTGCGGTTCAAGATATATCGTTGACCGATTGGCTGCAATAAACTTTTAACAACCCCTATCGTAACGAAACCAGACAAAGTTGCAAGAAACGTAAACAGGACCGGGTCTACTAAAATATCAGGTAAAAAGATAAAATTAATTTTATAACTGGTTTAGTAGTTTCGAAATATTTTACTTTAGTTCGCATTATTTTCTTAAACAGTGCAGCTCTATAATTTCGATAGTATTTTTTGTTATTTCAAACGTGCTAAAAATGTGGCGTTCTTTGCAAGATAATGATCATTGTTCTTCCGGTAGTGCTAATTTTGAAAAAAACCATTTATGGCCCTATGCTGAGCAAATTGTTAAAAATGTGTGTTTCTTTATAGAATAGGGGGTTTAATGTAAATTCGGCCGCAGCAAAAACGTCTTCATTAACGAAAACTCCGTTGTATACAGTTAAAGATATTGTGACGAAGCCAATTAAAGCCAAAAAGTTCGTAGTGATTCTGGTAAAAGCAAATGTGTTGACGAAAGCGTCAGAGGCTTAATTCGAAGCAAAATTTATGCTATGTATGAAGAGCAAACTGTGCCTACATTGCATTCATTGCAACAGCGACTAAGGAAAGATAAAACCAACATTCTTTGCAGCAGAACTAGCCTCTGGAGAATAATATCTCAAATGGGTTTTGCATATTGGACCATTATTAAAAAACAAATATTAATGGAATCACAACGAGTGTGACGATGGCGATTTGACTACTTAAACTCTATAAAAAAATCAGATTAGAAAATTGTCCCATTATCTACCTTGAAACATGGTTCAATACACATGAGACGCCAGCAAAAGGAAGAGTAGATACATCAAGAAAATGCCAAACCAAAGCTCCAGCAAACAAGGGGAAAATAATTACAACTTTACATGTTGGTTCCGAGGATGGATGGGTTCCAAATTGTTTACGGTTGTCCTCCAAAAATATTATACATTCATCTTTGGACTACCATGACGACAGCACAGCAGAACTTTTTGAAGATTGGTTTATAAATAGCCTTTTGCCCAATGAGTTTAAGGAAAGCGTAATTGTAATGGATAATACTAGTTATCATAACCACCAAAAAAATAAAGTTCCTAATGCAAATAACACAGTTCGGAGCGAGACTCTGAGGTGACCGGACGTGTTTTGTCTGGTCACCATGGGGCCAGATAACAGTGTCGGTTGGTAGTTTCGGTCGCCGCCATACAGAACTGACCAAGGGAGCGGACAACCCCGAAGTGTCGCTTCCGCTAAGCGACACTTCAAACCTAACCAAGTGAATAAGTCTTAGCCCCGAAGTTGGCGAAGAACGAAGCACCGGGACCGGCAGCAATACCAAATCCTTCTTGCCCGGACTCGCTAACCAAGAATAAACAGTGTAATACTGTAAGCATTGGGTGGACTCTGTGGTGGTCGGATGTGTTGCGAGCGCGCTGGCCATCGCGGGGGCAGACGTCCATGGCTGTTGACTGTTCCAGCAGCGGAAGTCCGAACTGAAGTAGGGAGCGGGCACCCCCGAAGTCGTCACGCAGAAGCGCGGCGGCCTCAAACCTAACCAAGTGAATAAGCCTCAGCCCTGAAGACGGTGAAGATGCGATGCACTGGGACTGGCAGCAACATCCAGTCCTTCCATTCCGTGCTACCAATAACATCAGGAAAACAAAAAAGAGAATAACATCAAGGAAACAAAAAAGGGAATAACATCAAGAAAACAAAAAAGAATAAGATCAAGAAAATAAAAAAAGAATACGCCAGAAGACCACAGACACGAATAAAAACCAAACAGTACACCAGTTCATTCAAGGAATCCAGCGTAAATGACCAGTGACCCAATCATCCAATCTATGAATAAACTTCCACCGGATTCGATCCTTGCGGGTCGTTTCCGGAGCTGTAACCACCTTTCACTTCGGTCGATTAATCTCGACCAGTACCGTATGGTATTAACCGCGCCAAAAGGACGACGCATAAAAAACCTAGATTATGACTGATGCGAAACAGTTGCAATCGACTAACAAGAGAACAAAAGTAAGGGCCTCAGGGTTAACTTGACACACAGGCAAGAAGTAGTAGTAGTGCAAATAACACTATATAACACATATAAAAAATGTGATCTAGAAATATTAAAAAGATTTAATATTAAAAAGGAATATGTATGTGATACCCTTGATGCCGATGTGGGACATACGGTTTTACGCCTTCTCCCGTATTACTGCATTTTAATCCAGTTGAGCAAGTGGCATCAGGAAAAATCCAATGTTAGAGCAGAAAACAGTTCTCCGACTGCGACGAAGTGCAAGTGCTACAATATTAATTAGGAAGGTTGTAGATAGTATTCCCAATGAAAGTTGGATTGATTCGATTAAGATTCCTATATATCATTTACTACTGTAGATCAAAGTGACAGTGAGAGCAAAACCGAATTAAATGAATAATTTTTTTTTTATTGTACTAATACATTCAAACTACACAAACCAATAACCAATCGGTCATACATGATAATAATAATTTAATCATAATTTAACAATATTTTATTTTTCCAATATTAATTATATAATAATTATATTATAATTAATTATAATAATAAAATTATTCAGAAGTTAAACCACTCCGGCTCTGGCGCCTTTTGAGAAACTACGAATATTTTTATTGAAATTTATTGGGGCAATTAACATTTTGCCGAATGGCAACGAAATATCTTGAAACGGACAACACCTCAAATAAAAAAAAAACACATTCAGTAATACATATATTTGTATTTACTAAACATACACGAGCAAGTAGATTGGTATCAATAAATACATTTTCTTCTATCATCTAATTAACATAATATAAAAAATCTATAAAAATGTGCGTTAAATAACTTAAGTATTCCATGTCATCACAACTTATATTTGTCATTATAAACTAATTCAATAAACCACCAAAAAAGTGCATCATCACACAACATCAACACACAACATAATGTGATGAGTCTTTCGACAGCCATGTGATAAGCGTTTTCGTCGTGAAATAAAAAAAGTTAATGATGGATTAATACTATTTTTATAGTGGTGTGAATCCTAATCAGTGAATAAAAAGTTATGGGTTGTACAGTACAGAACTATATAATCTACTACATTTTGAAGTTTCATCCTTCATATGAACATATGTGAAGTTTCAAGTGGATCTGTCACTTTTATTCGTACAAAAACAGCAGCCTAAAGTAAACGTATCAGTGTTATTTTTTAAAATGGAAAATATTGAAAATCGTGCAGTGATGAAATACTTTGTAAAAAAGGTTTAAAGGCAATGGAAACTCATAGTGAAATGGTAAATGTGTTAGGGGTGTCTGCTCCTTCAAAAACCACGGTTTTAATGTGGGCAGGTGAGTTTCAACGTGGTCGTATAAGCGTGGATGACGATTCTCGTTCTGGGCGTCCAATAAGTGAAACTACTGAACTAATAATTAATTCTATACATGATATGGTTTTGGATGACAGTGAAATTGATAAAGCCATGGATATCTCAACTGAACGGGTGTTATTTTAAAAAAGGAATTAGGCTCGAGAAAGCTATGTGCAAGATGAGTGCCGCATTTGTAAAATTCTGATCAAAAACGACCGGAGTAAAACTTTCCAATGAACATTTGGATCTTTTTCGAAAGAAAAAAATTAATTTTAAACCTCGTTTTGTAACTGTGGATGAGACTTTAGTTTACTACTATGATCCTGAACTGCGAGAGCAAACCGCAGAATGGGCTGAGCCCGGTTGTTTTAACCACTTTGCAGTTGCAATCGACCAAAACAGTTATAGCTCCATTTTCTGGGATGCAAAAGCCATTTTGTTAATTGATTACGTTCAAACCGGTAAAACAATAACAGGACCATATTACTCAAACCTTTTGGATCAATTGGATGTAAAAATTCGTGAGAAAACACCTGGTTTAGCGAATAAAAAAATCATTTTTCATCAAGACAATCCATCGGCTTACAGAGGTGTACTTGCAATGGTCAAATTGCAAGAGGTACACCACGAATTGTTGGAGCAGCCACCATATTCACCAGATTCGGCCCCCCTCTGACTTTCATCTGTTCCCAAACTTCAAAAAATTCCGACGTGGCAAGTTTTTCATCAAATGAAGAAGTTATAGCAGCCGTAGATGAGTATTTTGAAGGACTGCCAGAAAATCACTTCAGAGATGGAATAAATGAATTTGAGAACCGCTGAAAAAGATGTATTAAGCTTAAGGGAGAATTTTTTCAACTCAAAATTTGTTTTATCAATTCTTCCCCGCGAACTTTTCAATGTATATATCGCAGTTATAGCTTGTCACATTATAAAATCAGGAAATACTGTATTTTGGAAATTGTGGCTCTCTGATTACATCAGGGTCGTTTGGATATTTTATTGTCTCGTTCAAATTTTTAATGAGGTAAAGTCTTCACAATCTACTCAAATTATTAGATTCAGTATCCTTCTTTCACATCAAATTCAAGATTTTTTCTCTATCACTTGTAACTTTATTGCATTACTTAGTATGAAATGTAAGTGTGTAAGAAACATTAATTATATAAAAGAAACACAGCTAAGAATATATAAATTAACATCCAATAAAAAACACAGTCAGTAGTACCCAAATTTTTTTATTTATTAAATAGACACCAAAAAGAATATTGGTAGCAATAAATACCTTTTATTTATTATATTTAATTAACATAATGTAAAAAAAACAATTTAATCAATACGAAATAAATGAAGTATTTAGTGCTATCATAGCTTGTGTTTAATATTTGGTGTTATAGGAGCATTCAATAAACTATTGAAGAAGTGCCATCGACCATCAATGTTTAAGATGGCCTCATGATAGGTGATAGAAACAATTTGAGACGCGAAATCTGGTGCGTCCAGAGTTAAATGAAACGCACTGGTGGTAGAAGTCTTCTCAGTTACATAATTATATGCTTCAGCTAACACCAAATTTTAAATATAGTTTTAAGTGAATACTACAGTGTTATAATTATAATTTATAGATATAACAAATACTAGTTTCTGGAAATGATGACCTTTTTACAACAGTATCATTTGAAAATTCGATTATTTCTCGTTCAAGTACTCAATGAGTTAAAGTCTTTATACTAAAAATTAAATTATTTGGTTCAATATCTTTCGATATTGTTTTTTTTCTCACATCAAGCAAAATATGTTTTTCCATATCACTTGCAAGCTATGTTGCATTAATAAGTGTCTCGTATGAGTGTGTAAGGAACAACAATTATAGAAAAGAAACCTGGCTAAAAATATAGAAATTAACAGCCTATAAAAAGCACAGTCCATATCATTTTTTTTACTAAATAAGCACCAGCACCAGTATTTGTAGCAATAAATACTTTTTATCTATTTAACCAACATAATATAAATATCAAATAAATTAATAAAGTACTAAATTAAGAATTTAGTGCTATCACAGCTTGTTCTTAATATTTGGTATTATGGGAGCATTGGATAAACTATCGAAGAAGTGTCTCCGACCGTCAACGTACAACATGGCCTCGTGATAAGTGAGAGGAACAACTTGAGGCACGACATCTGGTGCTTCTAGAGTGAAGTGAAACGCATTGGTGGTAGATGTCTTCCCAGTTACAGAATTATATACTTCAGCTAACACCACATAGTTGTAAATGAATACTAGTGTTATAATTGTAATTTATAGATATAACAAATACTAGGTTCTGGAAATTATGACCATTTTATACCAATATCATTTGGAAATTCGATTATTTCTCGTTCAAATACTCTATGAGTTAAAGTCTTCATAATCATAATCAAATTATTTGGTTCAATATCTTTCGATATTGTTTTTTTTTCCACATCAAGCAAATTATATTTTTCCATATTACTTGCAAGCTATGTTGCATTAATAAGTGTGTCGTATGAGTGTATAAGGAACAACAATTATAGAAAAGAAACCTGGCTAAAAATATGGATAGTAACAGCCAATAAAAAGCACAGTCCATGTCATTTTTTTACTAAATATGCACCAGCACCAGTATTTGTACCATATATGCACCAGCACCAGCAATAAATACTTTTTATCTATTTAACCAACAGAATATAAATTTCAAATAAATTAATAAAGTGCTAAATTAAGAATTTCGTGCTATCAGAGCTTGTTCTTAATATTTGGTGTTATGGGAGCATTGGATAAACTATCGAAGAAGTGTCTCCGACCGTCAACGTACAACATGGCCTCGTGATAAGTGAGAGGAACAACTTGAGGCACGACATCTGGCGCTTCCAGAGTGAAATGAAACGCATTGGTGGTAGATGTCTTCCCAGTTACCGGATTATATACTTCAGCTAATACCAAGTTTTGAATGTAGTTGTTGTAAGTGAATACTACAGTGGCGTGCATCCTGATCAGTGAATTCACTGATATGGGTTGCTTAAATGATATATCGCTAATATGCTTTGTTCTAGGTCTGTACTTGGAATGCATGTACCCCAAAATCCAACTCAGTTCAGTGGCCTGTCTCATAATAAAACCCCCAAATACTGTATTGTGTAAATTGCGATCCTCCGGTTGAGCCAGTATCACGTTGGAAATCGTACTTTCCTTCATCCAAACCCTTCCGTGAGGTAAAGTCTTCGTAACCGTGCTTACATTATTAGGATCAGCTAACTTCGTATAAATACCATGTATTATTTTTTGTTCTTCATCGCTGGGTATCTTCTTGCTAACGTGTGTGGTATCGATTTCGAGCCTTCGTTTTTTTCTGTTTTCCCCACCAGACAAAATGTGTTTCTCTCTTTCATTTGCGGGTTCTATTGCATTAACTGGTGTAGCGTACGAATTTGTTGGATCTCGAGCTGCCAACATAAATAATGCTCTGGTAATTCTTTGCCACTGCCCATCTTCGAATTGTTCAAGCCATACGACCACTTCAAGGGTAGATCGTCCAGCCCAGCTCACATGTCCCGACATTTTAATATCCTTATTAGGCTGCGAATAAAAAATACGTTCGAAAATTATTTATTTGTGATGTCATACTACTACGATCAAAAAGTAAGGTGACTTTTGTTTTAAAAATTCGTGCGCTTTGCGCATCGATACACCGTTTGTTTTTTAAGCTGGTATGATTGTCCTTGACAATCGACAGATGTTTCATACCATTTCGCTTGTTAAGTTATTTGTTATAGCGTCTTCTGTAACTGTTAAAAATGTTTATCATCGATTTTTTAAAATGGATTTACATTAAATTTTGCTTAAAAAACGAAATTTCGTATGTCGATACATTAAAAATGTTAAGAGTATTACGGTGACGGAGCTATGTGTTATTAAAGCGACAAAGCAGTTGAACCTCAATTAGGAGGACCTTTCACGTCAACCAACGAAGAAAACGTTATGAAAACCGACGGATTGAGTATTCGCCAGTAAATCTAGCTGTAAAACTTCCAGATTTGTGACAAACCAATTCATGGTTTTTACATCACGATAATACCATCACACACCGTAAGAGTTATTCGTCAATTTTTCACTACAAGTCAAACAAAAACCATTCCACAAACTTCAAGCCATTCAAGAAAGTTTGCTGGTCAATTTAATGGAATTACCAGATGTCGAATAAAAAAAACTGTTTCGAAAGCTAGGGAAAACATTGAAATAAGTATATTGTAGTGAGAGGGGATTGCTTTGAAGAAGACAAAATAAATTTGGATGAATAAATAAATGCTTTGTGTTTAATTAAAGAAGTCACCCAACTTTTTGATCCTAGTAGTATTCTTACCTTTGGAAGATAGTCTGTAAAATCAATTCTATCTACTAATACTGTAACTAATGTTTGCGGAAATAACGCGTCCTTCGGCAGCTTTGGATTGTAAATATGCCTCCTAGCCACTATCACTGAAAAAATCTCACTTTTTTACTAAAGTTCCTAAAATATCGTGAAAATTACCAGCAAAAATATCCATGTCTTCTAGCAATCTCCCCAGTCTGACAGATCCAAGAAATGTGGTGTATTTCTCCTGCAATCCCACATTGTCCGAGAGGGGTATTATCGCGGCTATGTAGCTGTCTTGCATTGATCTTTTGGGCAGTTCTTCCTGGGTTTTTGCTAAATGTTCTGTCAGTTTTAGTCGATTACTCAATACAGGCTTGAATGTATGATCAGCTCCCATATCTTTCACCAACTGTAATTTTACTACAAAATTTTTATATATATATATATATATATATATATATATATATATATATATATATATATAAAATGTATTAATTTTTACTTATTTATTTAAATATTATTTTAAAATTATTTTTATTTATTTATTTAATTATTTATTATTTATTTATTTAATTTTAATTATTCCACTAATAAATAATCATCATGGGTTTTATTAATATTATTAATTTTTAACAACTTTTCAATAAACTTGAAGAAATTTACCACTAAACACCAAATTACTTTTTTTGAACTGCTCGACGCACGTTTCGCTAACCATGTTAGCATCATCAGGATGTTAGCATCATAGATTAAATGATCTCCTGATGATACCAACAGGGTCAAAAAAGGTGATTTGGTGTTTAGTGGTAAATCTCTTAAAGTTTAGTGTTTCACACCAAAGGTTCCAATAGAAGAATTGAACTTTTCAATACTTTCTGTCATGTACCTCATTGTTGTCGATATGGAGTTGTAAGAACGATGAGAAATGGGCAGAAAAAATATTAATAAAAGTATTTGCCCTCAGAATTGCAGATTCTTTATTATATTTTTTTTGTCTCTTCAATTGGCAACATCTCGATTGAAGTGCTTTTTCGTGGTCGCATTGGGATTTCACTGTGCTCTTTTTCACTGTGTGATCTAGTCGATCGGAAGTTAGTCCCACTAAGATGGTTCGGAAGGCTTTAACAATGGATGAAAACATTTCAATAATTCAGCAGACAGAAAGTAGGAAAAAACATCAAGGAAGCATTACTTCAATGGTTTACGTATCAAAGAAGTATGAATAGTACAATTACTGGGCCCATTCTTCAGGTAAAGGTTGAAGAGTTTGCAAAAATGTTTAATTTTGCTGGGTTTTCTTGCGATTCGGGTTGGTTACATAGATTCAAAAAGCGATACAATATAAGTTTTAGTAAAATTCATGGAGATGCTGCAAGTGTAAACCTGTTAAATGCGATGGATTGGGTTAAATCAAGATTAGCTCCACATCTTAGAAACCGTGACGCTAGCGATGTTTTTAACGCCGATGAACTTGGTCTTTTTTACAAACTTGTTCCAGATCGAACAATGAACTTTAAAGGTGAAAAATGTATCGGAGGAAAACTCTCGAATGAAAGAATAACCGTTCTTGTGTGCGCAAACATGAGGGGAACTGAAAAAACTTACTTATTAGCAAATTTAACAAACCCAGGTGTTTTAAAAAAGTAAAAATGTACCGGTTAATTTTATAATAAACAAGCGAGCTTGGATGACCACTGATATTTTCGAAAGGGAATTAAGATCATGGGACTAACGACTTATAAGAGAAAATAGGCACATATTATTGCTTATTGATAACAAGGGATAATTACCCATTCAAAGAGAAATTCTCTTTGAAACCTCTTTCAGTTTTGCGTAGTTAATATACGAAAAATATGTTTTGAAATATATGTTTACTTAGAAGACATGGCAACATTGTAACTGAATAAATTCCGTATACTATAAATAAGACTGTCCAGAATAGTTGGCTTACGGGATAATACAGAGTGTGTGTGTTATGTGTTGTATTGTTTAAAGTCTAAACCTGAATTGAATATTATATTTACTATTTTTGTATTATATATTCTTCTACAGAATATATATACTGTCTTTTTTTCAATAAATCAATTCAGAGGGTCTGTTTATACGATTCAATATGTATTAACTTAGATCTTGTAGAAAAATTAGGGTATTGTATAGTGAATAATAAAAAACGAGATTCATACTCATAACCAAAGTTTATGGTAAGGAGTGTTCATTTCAAAATATAATTTGAAGTAATTATTCCATAAAGCGTGTGTGTTTATGTTTTATTATGTATATTTATAGTGGGACCAAACTCACAAGTCTCTAAACTAAATATTATCATATAAATTCATAAAATCGTATAAATTAAATGTGACTAGATATATATATATATATATATATATATATATATATATATATATATATATATATATATATATATATATATATATATATATATATATATATATATATAACCACTATTATTTGTATATTGAGTGGCTTTTCATTCAGATTTTAATTTCATTGATAGTATAGTTTTGAAGAGCATTAATATAGTAATAATTGTATTATCACAAAATATTTATATGCATTAGAAAAAAATCTCATTTCCTTACAATCAGTTAGAGTCCCACTAATATCTGCATGTGTGCTATTCGAATTTGCACCTTCTCCAGTATTGGTTGCATAGAAATAACCTCTGGGTATATCATTATCTACCAGATTCATAATGGTTCTTTTTTGTGTAAATACTAATGGATAGAAATATCTAAAACATAGAAAACAGCTAATTATTTATATGTCAAGTGATTAAAGGCCAGGGTTACATCAATAAATACAATTTTACCAAACAATTTGAATATGTAATAATAATTACCTCTTAACAACTAATTGATAATTTTTCATTAAGAAGATCCTGCGCAATGCCATTGTTTTCTATTATTTAGTATAGATTGGTAGAACTAGAAAGATAATTATCCTTTCACACTTGACATGATTACCTTGCCACTGACAGTGACAAGTTCGTTGGTGAATAAAGTTTTATAAACTAATTATCATTGAACTTTAGCATTTTTCTCGGATGTTATGTTCAAAGAGCAGATTTATATAGTACCACGAATTATTAGGAACTTTGATCACAAGTAATGTCATTCTTTCCTAGAATATAAGTTTCATTTTTATAAGAAATGTGTAAATATAAGTGCAATGAAGTTGTAAATATATATTTTTTAATAAATGAAAACAAGCAAAAATATTTTTGTTTAATTTTTTCAGTGATATTTAATAATCTCCAAATGATGAAATATCAAAATTTGTCAAAAATCTTAGCAATTATTAGTTCTAGAACCTTATGAGGTTATTAACACATAATAAAGGAAATAAACGCTTATCGTCATTGTTAATTAAATATTAATTAATGTATAAAGGATTAAAAGAATATCATTAGGTTTTTATTTTTAGGATTCGATTAATACATACTATTTATGTCAGGATGATCAGCTGTTTTTGACAGATGCATCGACAGCGTGGTAAAGTGACACGATCATCGCACAAGTTCGTATATTTTTACATCAATGTTTTGAAGTTTCTATAAATTGGATAAAGGAATTTATGAAGAATTCATGAATCGAATATACAGAAACAATCATTTAAACAGTTAGTAAGCTTCCGTGTTGACTTTTTAAATAAAAAATGCAAGATGGAAATTGAAGCAACCAGATTAATAAATACCCTATCAACCTCTGAGGACAGTGATGTAACTAAATGGGTACCCCTTTCTTTAACTTTAGTAGAATATCCTAAAGGTAGGAAACATCGTCTTATTAAATATTGTGAATGATGCTGCAAGGTTACAATGCCTTGGTAGTCAGTGATAAATATTATAATTCATATTTTTGTTCTAATTATTGTAGGTGATATTATTGGGAAATTCTTAGCATTTATTAGTCTAGCTCCTTTTGGTATTGGTGCTGGTTTTGTTGCTTTGATATTATTTAGAAGGGATTTACATACAGTGAGTTAAAATAACCACTAAGTGAATTTTTATATTAATTAGTTTTAACATTTTTTAGATAACATTTTTCTTGGGAACACTTTGTTCAGAATTTCTGAATTATATCCTAAAACATATAATATGTGATAAAAGACCTATTCGTAGGGAAGATATTTTTGTAGAATATGGAATGCCATCATCCCATGCTCAATTTGTATCATTTTTTGCAACATACATTATGTATTTTGTGTTTATACGGTAAACATTACAAACCAATAGAAATTGTGTATGTTTAATAGGAATAATATGTATTTCTAGACTTCATCATATGAATAATAACACAATTATAGAGAATATTTCAAAAATTCTAATAATATCATCGTCCATGATAGTAGCCATTCTAGTTTGTATTAGTAGGGTATATTTACAGTACCATACATTATCCCAAGTGCTATGGGGTGTAATTGTAGGATTTATCTTTGCAACTTTTTGGTTTGCATTAACTTCCTTAGTGTTTACCCCATTGTTTCCACAAGTGGTGAGCTGGTAAGTGATTTAATGATAATATTATTAGGCCCTCAAATTTAATTCTTAGCCTTTTTCACTACCTTTAACACTAATTTATGAAAAAACTAATGCACTTAATTTTCCAAGTAATCTTCCTCATTTTCTATAGACTTTTGTCACCTTTCAGGCAACTTCTGAATCCCAGATTGAAAAACACTTTGTGGGTTTGATGTAATGAAGTTATTCAGGCTTTTTTCGACTTTCTCTAGAGATGAAGCCGCTATCAATCAGATAATGTTGTAGGGATCAGAAAAGGCCAAGTCTGGATCATACGCCGGGTACGATCAAATTTCCCCGCTCTAGATGATCGTTTCCATATCTTTCTGCGGCCACAATAAGGGCCTTTGTTTTCTGCAGAGCGTCACTAACAAGAATCAGTTGCTGTTTATAACAACGAGCAGTGGCCCTTTGACCAGGTTGGTGCAAACTCATCCCACTATATTCACACACCACACCTTTTTGGCGTAAATATGTGGCTTTGCGGTATTGATTGATGGCGCACCAAGTCACAATCTTGTGTGCAACAAGTTTTTTTCTTAAATCTGGAGGATAATAACACATCATCAAAATTTTTACTCTTATTCTTAGCTCTGAGTTCATGGGGAACCCAACGATTCTTCTTTTGACTTTTCCTTAGCTTGGGAAACTTTTAGAAACGGCTGACGGTGTTTCTCCGAGTTCATGTCAAAGCTCTAGCAGTGTATGACAAGAATTTTCTTTCAGCAGTGACTAATACACATCCTTCACTTTTTTCGACTGTTCTAGACATTAAGGGTGTGAGACCTTATTATGACACACACATCTCTTTTAGACACCTCTAGGTACACTAATCTGGCCAGCTACCAATTAATGTTGGTTTGAAAGCTTATCTAACATAGGTATCTTGGGGAAGGGGAGCCCATCTAGCATAGGCCAGTGCCTCTTCTTGGCGTAAGCCTCGTGAGGGCAGTGGCTTCATCGCCAGTTGGATACTCGGTATGAAGGCGGTACTTGAATTCAAAAGACAAATGGGTATGTCTCGCTATATACAACTTGCCCCAGGACTTATACATTGTTTGAGTCAAAATGTTTATTTTTTAATTGCTGGAATCACCACTGGAAGCGTCCTGCTTCATCCGGCCTGGTTACTGACGTGACAATAGGTCGAAAATTGTTTGACAATACTCAACGTCACAAATATATTTCTTCGAATGCAATACACAGGAAATCTACGGAATCTAGCACCAAAATACTACTTCACTGGCTCACGCCACTACTTTCTCTGGATAAACCCCGTCCAAACAATATAAAAATATTGCGAGATTTCAAGATGCACTTGAATACGAGGGTTGCTATTTCTGTATCCGAAATTGGCAACAATTGTGTTGCTAGGCATCATCTGATATATAATCGTTAAGTTTGACATTGTTGACTACATAGGTACTCAGAAAATTTTGTCATACAGATGCTATTTGTGTTGTTTACTGATTTGAAAATTTCATCTCAGTCAAAAGCTGGAATTAACTCGTGAGAATTTTCGTGCGATGATTTACTTTCGACGTGGATTATCTCAGCAACAGTCCATCGATCAACTCACTTCGATTTTTGGCGAAGAAACACCATCTAAAACCACTGTATATCACTGGTATAGTGACTTCAATCGTGGCCGTCGTTGGCTCTCGGACGAATTTAAAGAAGATCGTCCAAAATCGGTTGTATGATTAAGTGAGTTGCTCGAAAGATTGAGGCATCCATGGGGTACCATAGTATGACAAGCATACACAAGATTTTACATGAACATTTAGCCTTAAAAAATATTTGTGCGCAATGGATTTCGCATAATTTGACAAGCGCTCAAAAAAAAGGTGCGCGTCGATTGGTGCAAAGGAATTCTCAAAAAATATAATCGTAGTGCGTCAAAACTCGTGTATAGCATCTACACAGGTGACGAATCTTGAATCTTTGAGCACTCGACTATATGGGTCTTTCAAAATGAGCCAAACCACATAAAAGTTCGCGTAAGAAGCACTTCGAAACAAATGGTCGCCAGTTTTTTTTTTTTTTTTTTGGGAAAATAGGCATGTGGCTACAGTGCCACTAGAGAATCGTAGAACGGTCAATTCTGAATTGTACACAACCATTTAGTTGCCAGAAGTCTTTACAGAAATAAGAAAAACCAACCAGCGACGCAGAAACATTCTTCACCATGAACAACTCAATATTTGAATACCTCAATCAGAATGGAGAAAGTGCTATGAAAATTAGTTCAAACGTATGCAAAAGTGTATCGATCATCGCGGAGAATATTTTGGAAAACAATAAAACGATTTTCAATGATAAATATTTGTTTTTATTTATTATTCCGGGTACATAAATAGCAATCCTCTTATAATCCGGCGATTGACATCTGCCTCGTTTCACATGGCGTGGACATGATAAGAGAGGTTATATATTTACAGTACGCTCATATATTATACCTTGTTTAAAGATGGCGCTTTAAAATAAGCATATGGCGTACCATGGGGCAGATTATCTCAAAATCTAGGGCATTTTTTTGTGTCACATCTGAAGGGTATTCTACTGAACAGTGAAATAGAGGGAGTTCTAAACTTGTTGGAATAAAAGGAAAGTTGTTTTTTAAGCAAATTATAAAATTAGTGCATTTAGTCAATTTACACTTTATAATGCAGTTATAGTCCGTTTCAAGATATTTCGTTGCTCTTCGGCAAAATGTTAATTCCCCCAATAAATCTCACTAAAAATAGCCCTAGTTTCTTAAAAGGCACCAGAGCCGGAGTGGTTTAACTTCTGAACAATTTTAGGAAAAATAACTCAGCTCATGCTAGTCGATATTCCAATGCCAAAATGAAAAAACAATTTAGCTCCTCTCACCCTAACATAGTATTTTACGAACAATGTGACACGTCTGCAAGAGCACGGCACGTTGTCCCACTATGGCAATTGATCTCGAGATACCCAGGCCCTCGAGGTTCTTCGAAAATCTCTTACTTATCAGGCCTTCGGCGGATATAACGAAGGGCACTACATCTACCTTACTCAGTTTCCCTTGGTTCTTTAAGTCGTATGCCAGATTTTCACACTTTGTGGATTTTTCCATCTCGGTTTTTCTAATGTGAGAAAGCGGCACTGCGATGTCAATTATAAAACCTCTTTTCTCTTTTTGTTGATCAGAACAATATCTGGCCTGTTACAATCAACCGTTTGATCAGTAGTGATTGGTCTGTCCCAGTAAAGAATTGTATCAGATGATTCAAGTACAGGAGAAGGCGAGTACTTATAATATGGAGGTGCGCTTTCTAATAGCGAGTATTTTAGTGCAATTTGCTGATATATGATATTTGTCAACTGATTATGCCTTCCTAAATAAGCATTTACCCGAGCACTGGCCGGGCAACCACCAATAAGGTGCTCAACTGTTTCCCCCAAAGTACCGCATTTCCTGCACTTATCTACTACATCCAATTGTTCGTCAATGGTGTCATCTTTGAGTGACTTAGGAAACCTTCCATCTAATGTTTGCCCTTTACATTCTCGAACGCAATCTGTGAGTGTTGTTCTGCCATCAATACGGTTTTGTTTATTTAGGTTGAGTGGGGCTCCCGGTCCTCATTTGAAACCAATTTCATTAGCGTACTGTTTGAATCAATGAAGTGTTTTCTCATTCTATTTTCTTGATTGAGACAGAGATTTTTTACATTCACAAGGCTTCTGCCTCCCAACTTTCTTGGGATGTATAGTCTTTTCGTCGATGAGTTTGGATGCAGGCATCGGAACTTTGTTAATGTTCGGCGTGTCAACCTATCAAGTTCATCATGGTCAGTTTCTGACCATTTAACAATGCCAAAAGAATATGTCAGAGTTGGCACTGCCCAACCATTGATCTCTCTAATGAAATTTCCACTGTTCAGTTTGGTGTTTAAAAGCTTTGTAAGTCTCTTTTGTTATAGAGTGGAAAAGTCGTTCTTTAACTGGTTGTAATGTATATTACAGAATGCCAGTGTTGTATATTACACAATGTTGAATTTTGACTCTGTACCTTTCTCTTCTGTATGCTAATGATAGAACATTTGTCTAGTTCGAATGACATTCTGATATCCCTACTAAATGTTTCAACCATTTTTATCAAGGAGTTTAATTTTTAACTAGTTTCTCCATATAGTTTAAGGTCATCCATATATAGTAGATGAGAGAGCTTTCTTGGATTCCTCATGTTAAGTTTATATCCAATATCGCTGTTGTTGAGTAGTGTGGACAAAGGGTTCAAGGCTAAACAGAACCAAATTGGAAAAAGGGAATCTCCCTGAAAAATTCCTTTCTCGATATTTGTAGTAGCAATGCATTGTTGATCGATAAAATGATTTGTTTTCCACTTCTCCATCAGGCACTTAAATGAGTTAATAATCTAGAGGCTAATTTTATATAAATTCAGAACTTAAACCAATCAATTGTGCGGGACACTATCAAATACTTTCTTGTAGTCTATGTAGATCTCTTGTAGTCTCAAGAACTACAGCATCGATCGTCAACTGTTCTTTGCACCCCATACTTGCTCTTATACATCCTTTCTGTTCTTCAAATTGTTGTTTTTATCACAATGGTATATTTTTTCACTGAGTAGGGCTGTGAACAGTTTATTCAATACTAACAGGCATGTGATTGGTCTGTATCTATTGGATTGCCTAACGTCCCCGTTTTTGTACAGTAGATATGTATTACCCTATATTAGGAAGTTGGGGAAAGTCATTCGATTCCGATTTTTCGTAGCCATCTGATTTTTTCCAAACCGATTTCCAATATAAAATTTCTCTATAAAATTTCTTTTGGCTAGTAGTAAATACTGAATTTTGATGTTTTCGTTTTTCTAGTTCATTATATCTTGCTAGCCAGTCCCCTTTCGATTTAGCTTTATACCTAAACTGATCTTTTAGATCTAACAATTTTTCTGCCAGGTTAGGATCATCGAAGTCAATGCCAGATTTATTGGCAATTATTTTTGCTTTTCTCGCTACTTTATTTGACTGATTATGTTTTGACAGGAAACCCTGTCTTACGCTCACAGTCTGTGACCGGGTCGCGCTGACGAAACCGACACCAAATATATAAGCACGCGTGACCGCGTCCCCTTCAGTCGTCCGCAGGCCGAGCACCGCGCCACACGTGTCTATCATTATTATTTACCAGAAAGATGTCGTCCACTCTTCTCCAGAAATCATTGATTGCTTTCAAGGTGCGTTTTCCAGTCAGGTGTATTATTCTGGCTACTACGCCCGGTCGCATTGTTGGTGTAAGTCTTTTGGCCTGATATTTCAATGGCAGTCACTGCAGCACAATATAACGCAAGATGTATATTGCTTAGATTTATCATTCCAGATATATGTGATTCCAAAACTCTGTTAATCTGCATTAGAGTAATACGTGACTTTGCAATATTGCGCAGTACTGGAATTTTTGGCCTATTCAATGGATTTGAGCCAGCAAAACAGGTCAAATTGCTGTAAAACCTCTCTTGTATGTTAGAAAAGTTACGTTGCGAGATTGATTCTTCAATGTCAGACGATGAGGCTTCTGGTGATACATTTCGAGGTTGTTCTACTTGTTGCTCCTCTGTATTCGAAATAAGAGTGTCTATAGTATCTTCTTGATGTTGATATGTATTGTTTTGATATAGTTTATTACCGATTTCTCTCATGATGTTCATTCATTTCGTTTTGGTTAGATAGTTTTTCCCTATAATTTGATTTTTACCGTCGGCTAAGTTTTGCTCCGACAGCTGTGTTTCAGGGAACCTTTTTTTATATTCTTGATGGAGTGCATTTCTCCATTCAGCAACTATTATTATTATTATTATTATATATGACTAAAACATTGTTTATTGGTTTGTGTATTTTGAATTTATTAGTACATTAAAAATAAATAAATAAATGTATCTATTAGTATAATAAAAATTATAATTAAATTTAATTATACATTTAATTCGGTCTTATTGTCACTTTGATCTCACATTATTATTAGGAAATCATACATAGGAATCTTCTATTTTAATAACATGGTTAATCGAATGTGTCCAACTTTCTTTGGAAATACCATCTGCAACCTTCCTAATTAATGTTGCAGCACTTGCACTTAGAGCCGTAGAAATGTTTTCTGCTCTAACATTGGATTTTATCTGATGCCACATATGCTCAATTCAATTATAAATATAGTAATACAGGGGGAAGGCGTAAAACCCATATCGGTATCAATAGTATCACATTGATAACCTTCCATTTAATATTAAAAGGATTTAATATTAAAAAAAATAATCCCTTTCTAATATTAAATGTCTTTATATTTCTAGGAGGTCATATTTTTTTAATGTATTTTCGAAGTATATATCGTTTTTTAATATATAGTTCTGAATTTCCAATTTAGTGTTATTTGATTAGGAATTTTATTTTGTTGACGGTTATGATAACTAGCATTGTCCATTACAATTACGTTTTCCTTAGGCACATTAGGCAAAAGGCTATTTATAAACCAACCTTCAAAAAGTTTTGCTATGGTGTCGTCATGGTAGGCCAAAGATAAATGTTTAATATTTTTGGAGGACAAACTTTTTTTCCCTTGTTCGCTGGGGCTTTGGTTTGGTATTTTCAGGATGTATCTACCCATGCTTTTGCTGGTCCATTAATATTTGTCTTTTATCAATAGTCCGATATGCAAAACCCATTTGAGATAATATTCTCTAGAGGCTAGTTCTGCTGCAAAGAATGTTGGTTTCATATTTGTTTAGTCGCTGTTACAATGTAGGCCCAGTTTGTTCTTCATACATAGCTTAAATTTTGCCTTTGTGGCGAATTAAGTCTTTGTCACTTTCATCAACACATTTGCTTTTACCAGAATCACTACGGACTTTTTGACTTTAATTTGTTTCGTCACAATATCTTTAACTGTATACAATGGAGTTTTTGTTAATGAAGACGTTTCTGCTGCAGCTGCATTTATATTAAGCCCCCTATTGAGTAAAGAAACATACACATTTTTAACAATTTGCTTAGCATCGGACGATAAATGTTTTTCTTTAAAATTAGCAGTACCAAAGGCGCAATGATCATTATCTTGCCAAGAACGCCACATTTTTAGCACGTTTGGAATAACAAAAAATACGATCGAAATTATAGAACTGCACTGTTTAAGAAAATAATGCGAACTAAACTAAAATATTTCGAAACTACTAAACCAGGTATAAAATTAATTTTATCTTTTTACCTGTTATTTTATTAGACCCGGTCCAGTTTACGTTCCTTACAACTTTGCCGGGTTTCGTTAGGGCAGGGGTTGTTTAGAGTTTATTCCAGCCAATCGGTCAACTATATATCTTGAAACGTACCTATAGCCTTATGATAGTAAATATACGTTATTGTGTAATATACTTAGCTTGAGATGAGCTTTCCAGACTCGGACAAATCTTTAACGGCCAACTGGGAGCTAAAACACCGCTTTAAAACATGTATAATGAAAAATGAATAATTAATTAATCCACAGGACAAGTTTGGACTGATTCTGAGCCAATATAGAATAGTGTTGACGATCCAAACGATCAAGTACATTTTAATTAGTTCAGGTGTAAAAAAACGAATCGTGTTCCGTTTTTCGTTCAGGTTTTCTAGTAATCTGCCCCCACTGTGCGGCTTGAAAGAATTCTGATCCAAATAGGTTCTTCTGTTGATGAAATACAGGGGATGAGAATTAAGTTGAAGGCCTTAGTTTATATTATGTTAATTTATAACAAATATTGTAGGAAAATTTCAGAAATATTAATGATAAGGGACACAACTCTAATTCCAAATGTACTTTGGTTTGAGTATACAAACACCCGGCAGGAAGCCAGGGCAAGAAGTAGGAAACTAGTTAGTATGAAGTCACAATGACATTTGCTGGACGATAGTTTCAATTTCACATTACCAAGGGGAGTGGTTAGATGTTTAAGAATTTTACTTCCATGGCGACGAAAGTTCTAACCAACCAAATCATTAAGAAAAAGAAAAAACGACTGAGAAATTGAAGCTAATTAATATATAGTATTAGGTAGAGAGATCATTATAAACTTATACTGCTCTCGGTGAAGATATTTTTTTTGACCATGAACTTTTTTTCAATTTATGTTAATATTTTTTAATAACGGTTTATTTAATTTTTTTTGCTTGGTTCTACACAGAATAATGGTTTTTGGGTGTTGAATATTTTATGATGAAAGAAATATGTATATTCTAGAAATATTAATTTCATCTTTTAGTTGAGTCTAAAAAATCTACATAGTTAATTTTTAAAGATTTCATTTTATATTATATATAACTTTGAATGTTCTTATTTTATAGAATCGTTTATTACCATCCTCACTAGCGATAAGACTATTGAAACCGTTTTTGTTTATTAACCATATACAGGTACAGATCATTGAATACCCTCCAGGTATTAAACTACACCTGGCGTCGCTTAACTTTAATTATCGGGAACCGACGTTCGACTCGGTGTGACCAAATTTCCGTTTCATTACAATTAATGTACTTATATAAACAGTTGTCCAATAGGAGTGTCAGAACTTTAAAGTGAGGCATAATGATAACTACAAACAATAATCCGGAAATTTATATTTTATCTCGATGAACAAATAAAGCGCATTTTGTTTTGAAAATAATGTCGTTCAAGGGGGTCATCGGCTTCGCCTGGGGGAAATGCATTCTGGAGACCCAATTTTGGATTATTTTTTCACAAATATTGTGTGGTATATTTTTAGCGGTATGCTTGAGGACTAGCCGCATCGCGTCAGCGATAGATAATATCAGTTCTCGATAACTGAAGTTAAGCGACGTCGGTCGCAGTGTAGATCTAGTTGGGGGACCAGATCTAACCAAGCCATGGGCCAACTTGGCCCACAGGCCAACACTCCACAGCCCACAGGCTCCACAGAGCTAACATTTTATTTATATCTTCAGAGGTGACTTGAATGTTTCGTTCAAGATCAAGAATTGTTTGGGGTTTTTTTTATGTAAACCTAAAATATAACATAATAAAAGGGCGTGATATTGCTTGATCTTGTTGGGCAGTTGACCATTTTGCGAAATAACGCATCCAGGAAACTTTTCTTGCAATAAATCGATTCTCCAGCTAGATGTGACAAGTCGTCTTATTGAAAGAAAACATTGTTTATATCTATATTTATTAATTCAGGCCAAATATATTCCTATAGCGTTCACCGTTAACATTGCACGATTTCCATCATCATCTTCAAATATATAAAGTCCTACGACTCCTTCAGCCCATAAACCGCACCAAACAGTGACTTTTGAGGATGAAGAAGTAACTCCTGATTCACTTGAAGACTTTCATCGATCCAAATCTTTGGTTTGTTTATTCATAAACACGTTAAGTCACAAGTGCGCTTCGTTGGAAAATATTATTTTCCCTAAAGTGGAGATGGCAACTCATTGAATTGTGTATCTTTCCATGGGAAATTGACATAGCAGTCTATGAGTCACATTTACGTTGCAAACAGTGTTGCCGCTATTAAGTTTCAAAGTTCTGACGCCCTTATTAGAAAAATCTAAAAAATCAATTATAAGTTGTAGCTTCAGCGTTAACTTTTCTACCTTTGACATAGTTTATTAATTTCCTTTTTTGTAACAGTATTTTTCTATAAGATGCCCTTAATTATTTCTAAGGACCTTGTTTAATAAGAATATAAATGAATAGTTTACAATTGACTCCTTTTCTGCTTTCAATTTGATTTTTATTGAAACTTAGTGTGTAAACTTACAATATTATTATCTAGGCTTTGGAGTTTCCATTAAAAAATATTTACATCAAGGCATGATTAAACATAGACTTTAATAGATAAAAATTAGATTGCAAACGTTTTTTTTTTAGTTTTTTTTTGCAATATTTTTTTCTTAAATATATGTTAAACATTGTAGTACAAAGTTAAAACAAAATGATTTTCAGATTTCAAAAATGTATCCCTATTTAAAAACAAACTTCTAGGATATAAAAACCAGGGTAATTAAAGTCTGAACTCTTTGTGTTGTTTAAACGATTTTTTTAAGAAAATAAGATTAGATTGAATGGGATTTTTTTAGTTATTTTTTGTGCCAAAATAGATGCACACTTATCATCATTATTATCTCTTTAAACTATGACAATTTACATTTTGGTTAATAATTATTTTTAATACATTTTGTAACATTTATATTTTTAAAAGTATGACTAAAGTTAAAGCAAATTAAAAGTAATAGAAATGTTCTGATTCATTTATGGACGTTCGGATATTCAAAAGCGCACAAACGATATTAAATTTTTTTATTTCTACATAGAGCTACCACAGCTGAGTACATCGCAAGGCATAATCCATTTGCATACCCCAAAAATTATGTTAATGCTTCTAGAATTAAATTATCATGATTTAAAAAGATTTACCCTTAATGTAAAAATTAAAAATTCTTTGAATTTCTTCAAATTACTTGTCATTATCCCATCAACTGTGGCAGCTGCAATAATACCTAATGTAAAAGATATTCTTAGATATATATGTAATTTTTTAAATGTTAATAAAGTAAGTCTTTCGTATATATGCTTTGCATTGTTTTATTTAAATACCTATTTTCCTCGTACACATATAGAATTGAAAAATGTGGAGACGTCGCTATGAATCACTGAAACGTAAAAACTCGTAAGCACTCGGCACCTTTCGAAAATTGTCGGTGAATAAGCTTTGAATTTGATTTGCAGTTTGCATATTTATGTTTTTGTGTCACGTTTATAAACCGCGACATTTGCGAACAACGGGTCAAGTAGTAGAAAAAGACAGAAGTACTTACACAGATATTAGCAATATAGTATATGTATATATATATATATATATATATATATATATATATATATATATATATATATATATATATATATATATATATAGATAAATATATATATATATATATATATATATATATATATATATATATATATATATATATATATATATATATATATATATATATATGCCAAAAAATAATATTTTCCATAAAAATCCGGCATGCCCTTCTCTTCTTCATTTTTCCTTTCACGGCATCTGCTCCGATCGAGTTATTTTAAAATTTTATTCAACTTTAGGTTCAAAAAATGTAGAACTGGTCAAATGTTATGTTAAATTACTCAGTTGTGGACATCTGCCTCATCACTATTTTTAATCAGAGATTATTAAAATAAATTATGTATAATCAAAGATTATTACTTTTGGTGTATGTTTTATCTGGTTTGAAGGACCAAAAAATGTAAGATCCGTTTCGAAGGGTCTACAAAATGTTGGTCGTTTGCTTGGGTGTGGACCTTTGAATATAAAAGGATAATTGGATTGAAGCATGTCTTTTGCTAACCGATTTATCTTGATTTTGGATCTCAAATAATTCTCAGTTAATCTGTCATCTGAAGCATTGTCTTTTACTGAAAGGAACTATGCCGGTAGTTAAACTCTATCGTTGTCGATTTAACACTGATCGTACCGCCATGTCTTTTCGGCCTTGACGGGGTATGTGGGGCTACTGGAATTGCACATCTGTATAACTGGTTGTCGTTCAACATAAATTTTTTCAGTCCCTTTCTTGTTATTAGAAAATAAAATATAGAACAGTGTAAACATTAGTAGAAGCCTTTCGTTAAACATATTTACAGCATCAGGGAATGCTTTGATAATGAATATATGGTCTATATTAGATAAAAGAAGATTTAATTATTACCTAGATGTTTAAAAGTATTGACACATTATTATCGCGGAATGTTTGCGACAAGAGGATGGATTGGCATCAGTCTGTTCTGTTTTACACAATATTTGAATAAAGTTATTTGCGAAATAGACATAGCCGTAAATGGAACAATGATAAATAAAGAAAAACAGATCGTGGGATATGCAGATGACCTACACATTCTAACACGATCGAAAAAGTTATTAAGGTAGACATATAATGAAATCCAAAAGAGTCGATCTAGGAATAAATATAGACAACACAAAGGTGATGGAAAACAGAACCAATCCAAGAAGAGAATGGAACTGCGATGGCAATGTTAAAGTTGTGAAAGAATGTACGTATCAGGGAAGCAAACTTGATGAAAACAATAACATCACAGTATATATCAGAAATTGTATTATAAAGGGTAGCAAAGTTACTTATTCCCTGCATTCGATTCTAAAATCTAAACTTATTCAAAAGAACATGAAAGTTAGGATCTATAAAACACTCATCTCAACACATCACTTATAGCTACGAGACTTGGACCCTCATAACGAAAACAGATGAGGCGATTGGAGAATTTGAAAGAAGATTCAGAGGATCAGGTATAATTTCAAACTCAAACAATTATATACAGATCTGGATATTGCAGATTATGTGATGGCTCAGCAACGCAGTTGGGTGAGACGTAGTGAGAATGGCAGAAAACCGAATATTTAGTAAAATCGAGGAGGGCGAATAGGGGGGTTTACAAAAAAAAGGGTAAGTCAAAGGCACGATGGTAGGACAATGTAAGAGATGTTGAAGAAAAACTGAAAAGGGACTGCTGAAAATCGACACTGATGGCTATAACTGAATTCTGAATTAACTGATTCTGCTATTACTGGAAATTAATTAAATAAAACAATTACATTATATTCTATTTTTGAAATTATTATATTTTTTTCAAACTATCATCCCATCAACTGTGGCAGCTGTAATAATACCTAGAGTGAAAGATATTGTATGATATAAATGCGTACTTTTTTTAAACGTTAATAAAGCAAAACTTTCATATGTCTTGTATTGTTTCATTTAATCACTTTCCTCGTCACTTAGGTCGGTGAATTCTGAACTTAAAGTTGAACGTGGACTTTTCCATTTTATTTGTTCGTAAGAAGCAGATCCTGGAAATTCCTCTATCGGCGATAACATGTCCTATAATTAAAACACCCCATATTTGTTTAACATTTCAATGAACTAATTTATTTGCTATATTCGAGTGAACATTTCTTAATTTATATAAAAATACAACCGGGTAAATTTTTACCTTGATGTCAAATAATTTTTGATTCTTTCTGAGCAGAGGAAATGTGGCTTTCTTTCCTACTAGGAGTTTGGTTAGTTCAGTTGTAGACATTTTGCTTGTGATACTATTAGTGTTTAAACCTTCCTGTCTTAATTCTGGAAATATGATCAAGAGGGGAGTGTTTTCATTGCTGCTCGAACCCATTTCTATTACTTGTAATTCTTCCTCACTTTCTGGGGGACAATCTATAAAAAATAGAGTATAGGACAATCCGTCGGTCCTTGGCAGCATTGGTACACATAATTAGGCGCTAAACATGATTCACACAGTTCGTGAATGAGAACAGTAATTAAAGCAAATTTTATGATTTTTTTAAAATTCTTTATTTCTTCAAATTCTTCGTCAATAGCACATTAACTCTCGCAACTTAGATATGTGAGAGTAGAGTGAAAAGCCAGATACTTTTTAAATGAAATGTCTTTTTATCCAAATATTTAATGTCTTCCAAAAAGTACGACTTGTTGAACTCTGCAAAATACTCCTCTGTTTCGGTGATGATCTCTTCATTTGATATGCACATCGTACCATCCAGCCATTTCTTCATATTTGGAAATAGAAAGATGTCAAAAGGGGCCTAGTCCGGAAAATAAGGTGGACGGGACCCTTCGATTACTGGCCGAATGAGTGTTTCATAGATCCTAACGTTTGTGCTCCTTTGTAACTCTGTAGGAAGTGCGGTAGTAATTTTGTTACTCTTCATAGTACGATTTCTGATATCTCCTGTCATATTGTCTTCAAGTTTGTTCCGATAACAGGTCGTCTAATAATTGAACAATCCTCTATTACAGAATAATTATTCCTTCTTTCTGAATAACGGTTAACTTAGATCAATTCCATTCAGATTATATCATCGCCTGATAGTGCTAACATGGTTAGGGAAACACTCGTCGAGAAATTTAACAGTGGGTGTTTAGTGGTAAATCTATCCGAGTTTAAAAGTTAAATTACTTTACTTGCGGACATTCCGCTTATTTTACCATCATGGATTATAATACACACATTCTTGTTTTAATATAATATACCAAGTGACCAGAAATGTTGCTCATATTGACTTATTTGCTCCTAGGTGGCGCAGAGCGCTGGTCGTGTTAACTTTACATCGAAACTTGGTGCAGGGAAAATTAGTTGTCATGGAGCGTTTCACCGGAAAATAACGTGCTTGCTGTCTTCGCGCGTATTATCAAAACAACAATTCGCTTATTACGGCTCGTCACTTTTATAGGGCCGAGTAGAATTTACGACATAAACGAGGCACCAAGCGTTAATTTAATAAAGAAATGAATAAAAAAGCTTGAAACTACAGGATCAACTCTAAATTTAACGTCTACGGGTCGTCCACCATCAAGCAGAGGTGCAAACAACATCGAACGTGTACGTAAGTCGGTTAGAGAAAATCCATCGCAATCCGTACGGAAGCGAAGTAACCAGGTACACATTAAGAAATCTTCACGTCATGTCATTAAAAAAAAGATCTTCGTCTTCATTCTTATAAAATTCAAATTGTGCAAGAAATGCAACAAACTGATTTTATTATGCGCTTGACGCGCCAATGAAATGTTGGAAATATTTAACAACTGTGACAACATTATTTTTGCTAAATAAATTTCCAAACATTGCACTATAATGTTACAATAATAAAATTATTATACTTTAAATCGACTCATATTAATTATACCTTAAAAAATGAACAACAATATTTGACACCTTGTATAACAATAAAAGGGTTTCATTAAACTATTTACATCATCAGGAATTAAATATAGTCTTTATTAGATAAAATACGCAGATTTAATTATTATGTAGATGTTTTAAAGGAATGTCTTACTATTTTGTCGAAAATCTTCTGGGGTTCGTTAAGGTAACTTTAATTTATAAGTTGTAGTTCAAACTTTCACAGAAAAATCGATTTTCTGGTTTTTTCATCAAACTAAGTTTTAAAAAAGAGTATAGTTTAGTCTGTCCGTATTTGGCAACGTGGGTGCAAAAATATAGGTAGCGACTTTGGATTCAATTGATCATATCATTATTATTTAAACATTAAACATTATTAACCCACTCTATATTATTTTAAATAATAAGAAAACTCTTTTGATTTACCTGACGTGGATTGTGGTGTATTCAAAGATATCCCAGTTATGGTTGAATCCTTACTACAAGCGGGAAATTCAGTCGAAGAATTGCTATGTGGATTTCTTCTTACGAGGATTTTTTTTGGTTTTTTGTTGACTTCCCCGTTCATTATTTTCCATTTAAAATGTTTACGGGAACGGACCCATTTGAAATGTGATTTTTTAGTTTTGTCACTTCGACATTGACAGCTTCACGCCTTGGTTAAAATAAAAACGTATAGTTTTAGAGTTAGGCGCGTACCAGCAACTAAGAAGACTATTTAGCGACTGTACCTACAGCTTAATGTGGGTTTCAAACCACGGTCATCTGCTACCGAAAAATCCGGTCAGCCCCCGCCTCCGGCTATCAACCTTCGGTGATGTGCTTAAGCAATAGTCTCTCTCGAGAAACCTACCTACTGGCGAGTGACCAACCGGCCTTACCAAGCCTCAAACTGACGTGACTGAGGGATGATTCCTTGTCAGAGTTTACACTTTTGCCTAGAAACATTTAGAAAAATCCCACACCAAGTACCGGAATCGAATTCGCTACCACATGCTGTCGCCTTAGATACCGCGATTAAGGTGGCTCCTGGTTAAAATAATAAAAAAAATACTTTTAAATATCTCTGTATTGAGTTAACAAGTTACAGAATAATATTGACTATTTTTATATTCATTGACTTCAATCATCAATACCTTATATTAATTTGATAATATTAATAAAACTAAATATTAAAGCTGTATATATATTAGTAACATCAACAATAAATATAATTCAATATGATTATTAATAATAACGAAAATTATGAACAGTTAACAATAATAACGATAAAAAAAGTTGAAAAAATTTGGAATGAAATATCACTATTATAATATGAAATATTTGATCTAAAATAGTATGCATCAGAGACCTACGTAAAATAATTCGGTGCCTTTACATTTTGTAACTGTATACCAAAGCTTGAAGGCCATAGAATGAAACCACGTAAGATAAATATGCTAGGTTACGCAGACGGCGCTGTACTGATTGCCAGTAACCAAGATTATTTCCAAACACAACAGCAAAGAAGCACGATATAGAAACATCTGAAAAAAGAAATCCACAAAGATGTAAATTTGGATTAAAAAATAGTCATTGAATCCTTTAAAATCATAGGTACAGAGATCTATAGCGAACGAAATCTAACAAAAGAAGTAATAAGACAAGAAACAAAAGCACCCGAAGTAAACGGATGTCTTGTATAGCAAAAGCAAAATACAAAAAGATCGATTAAAAATTCATGGACGTCGTCGTAGACAGACATAGAAAGAGTTGATCTTTTAGATGAAATGTGCGCGTAAAATATTTCGAGTTATTAAGAATCTAAGATATATAGAATGCCACATATTAAACGTACAGCATATTATACAAGCTATATATTATATATACTACCAGCATATTCAAACATACTAGCAGAATCAACAGCTCTGAAAAAATCCACATGCTTAAAAACCCTAAGAAATTTATTAAACACGAATTTTGAAAACAAAATGCTTTGATTTTCATGAAAAAGAAATATATTATTAGAAATTTTATCGTTTCAACGAAAAATTTAGCCCAAATAAGTATTTGAACAAAAAATTACAAAAGTATTAAATCTTCTTGCTTGTATTATTCTTATAGTTGAAATTATCAATTGCGGACTGTGGACTTCCATGGTCAAATTGCATTCGTTGCCTGGCTAAAATCAATGTGTGAGATATGACTTTCCTCTATCTGTGCGAAAAACAATTTGTGGACTTTGAGAAAATTGTTTAACTCACAAAGAAATTTCTGTTACGTTAAAGTTGAATGTTTCTATTGTGCACTACGTCATCAAAAGAAAAGATCAAAGGGATACATACTGCGGAAAATAAAAGACGACCCACCGAGAACAATGAAATATCACCGTAAAAGTGCATAATCTTTAGCTACGGACCTGGCAACAACTTCTGGTTAGATTGTGCTTAAGATGTTATCGATGAACATTGAAAGGAAATCGACAAGCAAGAAATCCTTGAAAAATAAAGGAATCTGATAAAACGGATGTAAAACTTACATCCAAAAAACCGAGAAATTATTTTCACTGATTAAAGGGCAAGTTATTCGGATTAGATGGGAAGCGGTTCGTCTGGCGAAAATCCAAAATGACTCTTTAAATTTAAAAAATCATCCCAACTGGGGTGGGAAATTTAGGTTTCCGCCGTCATTTGTTCGACAGTGCTATAAAACTTTGCCTAGAAGAATGTTTTTATTTCCAACACGATAATGACCCAAAGCATACGGCCAGGAAGTAGTATAATGTTAAAAAAAGGGCTTGAAACTCTCCCTCAGTCGCCTGACGTTAACCCTCTAGATCTGTGGCATTTTATTGGATTCACAACAGAAAACACAGAATTTCGAAAAATGATAATCCTAGTATTGATGAAAGATCGGAGAACAATATCGCTAAAAGAGACAAAAAAAACCTTATTTATTTTATACATCGGAGACTAAAACCAACTAAAAATATTTTCTTAATTAATTAAAAAAGAATAGTTCATTAATAATATAAGTTATTGACAAAAAACTTCTTGTTCAAATACTTTTTTTGCTCACTGTATCTATAAACAGAAGCTGTTCTTTGATAAACTGCTACTCATTTTGACATCTCTGTTGTCGGTAATAGGCAATCTTGTATTCGATAGCAAATGGAAACCCTGTATATTCACGAAAAATATGATAAACCAATGTAGAATTAAAAAACAACAAAATTTTGAAGGTAGTAACTTTTATGCAGGGTATATAAAAATAAATAATAAGTACACTATCGTTAAAATTTCCTTGCTTTGAGACATATCAGTTATAAACTAAACAATCCTATTGCAACACAGCTAATAATTAACAAGAGCTATACGAAACACTATATTCTAACATCAGAAAAACGTTAATATAAAGTGGTAAATTTTCAAAACATTTAAAGTACTTAGTTTAAGGAATTTGATTAAGACTATTATAAGATATAAAGGCAAGTTAACATGTTGCAAGAAACATTTGTATTATTTATGTTGAAACAGATTTTTCTGTTTTAAAGTTCCAGAAATGCTTTGGGGACTTTACCGGTTTCATTGCTCCTACTACATAATACATAATCATCGTCTGGTAAATCCCTGACTAATATTTCCTAAAAAAAATATTCAGTTAACGCACAGTCTTATTCGAACCAGATAATATATAAAATAATATCACTCAAATCTTCGCCTCTTTTCATGATGATGGTAACAGCATTTCCAACTTCACCTTAGAAGACGTATCAATTAATATTTCGGATCATAAATTATATTAAACAGTGACTCTTTGAGGATGAAAAGGAAATTTACTAATTCATTTTTAATTTTCTTCGCTTAATTTACAGTAGTAGGTAAAAAAAGTATTAGTATACTCGAATTTTTAAGTCATAACGAAAATTTAAAAAAATGAAAATATAACAAGAAATAACATAACAAAACGGCTGAAACTACAAAAAAAATATTTGCACACCGTCAAGTACCAGTAGTTATTTTTTAAAGAATCAATTTCCATTGGTAGCTAATTTATTTGATATTTTCTACTGAGTTTTGTACTGAAATTCAACAAAAATTGTATAAATAACACAAAGGAGTCTAATTTCCACTTTTTCTCTTTGAAACATAACGCGTTTCGTTACACTGTATTCTTTGTTAACCATCTGAAGAAGCTACAGTGTAGCAAAACCAGTTATGTTTCAGAGAAAAATGTATTTCCCTCTCCACTCCCATAGAAATATATTTTCGCTTCAAAGCCATTTACAACACAGAAATTAAAATCACTTGCTAAACTGAAATCTGACTATAAACTGAAAGGATTGATAGGATTAGTAAGTACAATAGGCCATACTAATCCTCTCAGTGCCTGTGTTTATATTGATTTTTCATTTTACTGAATATTAAAAATTAGGACTATACAGATTTTGCTTTGGATGTCAGTGACGGGGATCCAGGTTATAGGCCAACTATTAAAACTGAAATGGAGCAAATCTATACAGCTATAGACTATGTTAAGGCGAAATTTTGAGTGATGTTTTCAAAACAAATTCCAATAATGTTAAAATATCATAACCTTAAATCAATGGGACTTACCTCGTTGGCTTTCAAGCTTAGTTCCGTTGGATCTTTGGCATCATAGTCGTATAAAACTCGAGCTTTTCTGAAATCTTCTACTGGCGATTCGTCTTGGAGTGTAAATATGGATGTATTGGGAACACTACTGGTTAAACTACGATTATAATTATGTATAAATAAATAAATACAAGCACAACTACTGGATGTACTTAAGACTAAAACAATATATTGCCTTTTATTGGCTTTCTCTAGCACAGAAAACCAAAATATAATATGGTGGAAGATCACGTGGAAGTATCGTATTTTAATGTGAAATTTCACGCAAATAAAAATGCTTGTGATATTAATAAAACAAAAAAATAAATAATGGGAAAAAAGCTGTTTTAAAATTTTGAATCTGTGTTTTCTGAAGTATTGATAGGCACAGACGTAAATGAATCATCATATTTATTAGTGGTAATGGGTTCCAGCTCTTCGCTGTTAAGGCGCAACCTCGGGCTTGACTTAAACGAGCTGAAACATCCACAAATCCTAACTAGTGAATCGTCATTCCTTCACCATAGACCTACTCCAACTTTCAGCAAATTTATTTATGTAAACATCTCTGGCAAGTCATGTATTTTTATGGCGAAATTAATAAACATTTTGCCTATATAGGGTATAAGGAAAAGTACTTTTGTAAATTTGATCAACTATTCTTCACATCATTTTAAAGAAAAAAGTTTCTTAGAACATGCCATTTAACAATGGCAACATCTATTTGCCAAACTTAACCTGTTTTTAGACCATATTTTTCGCGGAAATGGTTGCATTTTGGATACAAGTTTTAAGGAGACTTTTTGATCAAAAAACTAAAGAATCATTGATTAAATTTACGAAAGTGCTTTCCCTTACACCCTGTATATTAATTAGTGTAAAATTGGAATGGCTCTAGTGGTTCTTTGCTATAAAACCCTAAAGTTTCTCAATAATATTTATCAGTCATTAACCTTGATAATTTCCTCTGCAAGTCAGTCATGATTGTTGTACACTGAGAATAAAACCTTGCCTGTGTTTCCACAAATTCATACAGACATCTCAGATGGGCGGCATGGGATGAACTTAAGCCTTCAAGTAGCAACTTTGTTATTTCAGTTTGTCTGTCAAATTCAGACTGGGCAATTCTTAGGTCTCTTTCAGCCTGGAAAAAATAATCAGTTAAAAGCAGCAAATATGTACTCTACACTCCAACAGAACTCAATTTCTACCATTTAACTAGTTAATAGTTCAATACCTGTTCCAAGAGAATTTCTGGAGGAACATCTTCTTTTCCCTTGCCGCACAAATTAGTTATTTTATTATAAAATATTAGTTACAAAACATTAACGAAAAGTGTGTCTGTTGTTTTTTCAATTATTTTAATAGAATGATACAGTGTTTACAAAAAAGTGTTAAAAAATCTCTTTTTACACAAGTTTGGTACTTACAGTTGATTGACCTAACATGTTTCTTGCTTTTCTGACCCGATTTTTACAAGCATCCAAATCTAATCTGCAATATATTCACTTTACACAAAACTTGAATACATTTCAGATATTAACCTTTTCATTTCCAAAATGCTTTGTTCTTTCAGTATCGTCTTCATTTCTGTATCAAGGAATTTCCTCAGTGGCTGAGTAAAACACATCCCAGCTGAACCAATGAAGTCTCGTTCAGTTTGACCAAGTTTCTGTTCCCACTGACCCACCTTGATCAGAGCAGAACCATAAGCAGAACCAGGGCCAAGAGATATTCCAGCTTCAACCATGTCCAATCCTGCAAAATCAAATTTATATCAAGATTAATATTTAGTAAACTAAAAAAATAGCTACCTAAGTACTCCAAATTACTCAATCTAGAAGGACGTTTTTTTTCAATCTTCTCATAAACATAGTCCTCAATGCGATTTCCAGGATTGGGAATAAGTACTGCTTCAGTATTTTTGGCGATTTTTTCTGTATATTTCTTCGTATTCTCCGCCCGTTCCCATAAACTCTCAAAATGGGTGTCTAGCTCTGTTTTCTCGGATTTACCTAATTTTTCTTCTGTGAACTTGAAAATGTGTAATTTTGAGTAATATAAAGAAATAGAATACAATGTATATAAAATTACCTGCACTACTCGACTAATTGCCGTTCCGGCATCTTTAACGATATTTTTAAAGTTAAATTCCATCGTTGATTTAATGTCTTTTAAGTTTTGATTTGTTTTTATTGTTTAATTTTTTTGAACAATACAGTTGTTGACATTGACGTTGTTTGTTTTGATAATCGCCATCTGTAGTGATACATTATTTTATATAAATGGAATTTTACAGATTTCTGTTTGATTTAATCACCGTACATAAAAATAATCTGTTAATCTTATGATTTACTTTTTAATACATTTCTCGATAATAGTCGATTAAAAACATAAGGAATCAATATAATACATAATTTCATCTGCTGTGTAAAAATATATTAAAGAGAAATCATTTAAAATTCCCTGGGAATCACTAAAAATGACCTGATGATAAAAGCTTTGAATATACAAAAGTGATATTCAAAGGATAAAAGCGATTTAGCTTTGACATGTAGGGATTCTTCTTTTTCAATATGTGTCATGCTTGCATTGTTTTGATTCAAGAGTGTAGTGTCTTCGTGGTGATAACGAATATAGAAAACATCCTTCTCAACTTCTTGACAGCGAAGTAGGAGACTTTAACACATTTTTTAAGGAGTAAATTTATGCTCATGAATAAATGTGGATAGACCGCCATTTTTCCGTTAAATAACATGCACATACTGTTGAATTAGAAGTAGATGAAAGCGTGTAGAGATAAAAGAAACCTGATACAAAGTTTCTAATGTATCCCAAGCTATCCTAAATTGTATGCTTTATTTATTATTCAACGCTACAGGCCTGGGAAAATCATTATAACGCTAAGTGTCTTGGAATTAAATTGTGTGTTACAGAATTGTATTTCACACGAAAAATCTTTTTCACTGAGTCTTGTGTAGATGTTCGATTCAATTTGCTTTTGAATTCTTTTATTTCAATGAGTTTGCTGCGTTAATGACGAGAAAGTTTGCGATAATGCATTATTACACAATAAACATGTAGACCTCGTCTAAATCTCATTCATATCGGCTAAATGTCTTACGATACTAATCATACAAAAAGTAAATGGTTAACCACATCTGTCGCCATTCACTTTGTGAGTTTATAGATTAAGGACTAAAATGATTAATATCAGTGGCGGCTCGTGTTTTTTTAAAGTGGGAGTTTTACCTCCTTTTTACTTTTCGTGTTATTGAAACCCTATACAGGAGGTGAACCAGGAAAATGAGTTAAAGGAAAGAAACTGAACGGAAATAAAATAGGTTTTGCTCTGAAAAATTGTTTACTGTGATAAATGCTGGAGGGGCAGCGCCCCAACACAGTATGTTGGAAATATAACGGAATTTTTTTATTTTAATAAAAAAAAATCAACGTGTGTGTACTTATGTTCGCACATAAGAAGTTATACTTCTTTGGCGTAATTAATAAAAAACAAGTCTTGAGAAATGGCGAAGGTATCATAATTTTAAAAAGAAAATAATAAAATGTGTTACATCGGCGCGCGCAACTTCATCCCACGCTAAAAATACACTCTGATCTGTTTTCCCAAACGCGCCATAGGAATGAACCTCGTCACGGCTTCTTGGACTTGTGTAACACTGTCATAAAACGATTCTTTCATGGCCGGTTTGAGTTTCGGGAACAGGAAATAGTCACACGGAGATAAATCAGGCGAAAACGCAAGATGCTGAAGCACAAGAATTTTTTTCGCCAAAAATTCACGAACAGCGACAGTTTTCATTTAAGGACGAACAAATTGAACAGACTTTTGATTTGTTTAAATCCTTTGTCAAAATGTCCTTTGTCACTCATAGGGATTTCTGTTTTTTGCCCGGCCTGGTTTTAGGTCGTCTTTTATAGTATCACGACTGTCCAGGAATAGGTTATTCCACTCAAACACACGTGTACGGGATAAGCAAGCATCCCCATAAACTTTTTTCATCAATTCAAATGTTTCTGCAAGTTTCCCCGAGCTTAAAACAAAACAAAAAGTGTCATTTTAAGCATTATAACTTTACAATCCGTTGACTGACGTTTTATAGAGATATGCAGCTTGCAGACTATATATTGTTTCAATAGATGGCGCAAGTAGTCTATAAATTTATAAAGTTCCGTTATTTTTCTGAAACTATATATTATAAAGGATAAATAATAAGCAGAATGTAATTAAAATAATAATTTATATTAAGACATAATAAATAGATATTTGAGTAAAATATACATAAATAGTATTTAAAAATTGGTCTTGTATTTCTTCATTTCTACCATTATATGATGAATATTGACCAGTTGAGATCGAATGTTCGGAGCCAACAGCTTATGAAACCTATGATAGTATTGCACCAATTGAGTGAGAGCAAGCTGTAACAGGCTAGCTCCAGTAACAAGATTGGGAAATGAGAGGAGGACCTCTCTGTTCAAGTCCTCAAGTGATTTTTTCCAGTTCTGCGAAAAACTTTGAACAATATCCTGCGATTTACTCTCTAAAGCTTTCAGTTCTTTGAGTTTAGAATGTTCAAAATAGTGTTCGCACTCTTTTACATACTGGATCATCTCTCCAAAGTGTGGAAATAAAATTTGCTCAGCATACTCGCCACTTTTTGCTGCCAATCTTGACTTGAACGTTTCCGCTTCCTTACAGTTATCTCTGGTCCTTTCCATAATTATACTGAGGATCATATCATAATTGTTAATGAGAAAAATAAGCTGGTCTTTGCGTTCTGTAAAAACTCCCGCCATCCGAAATATAAACATTTCAACTTCCTCTTGGAGTTCAGCAAGTAAATTACTTATAAGTTCATTGGGAAAATTTTCACTTATACTGACCAAAGCTGCACTGAATTCTGCATATCTTCTAGCAATCTATAAAGACGTATTATTAAATATAAACTTGCACTGGTTTACATTAGGTGCTAAACGAAATTTAGTGCAATATTGTATAGCCTGTATAAAACTAAAACAGTTGCACGTTATCGATGACGCTACTGAAGAACAGCAGAAATACCACCACATAAATTAAATAATGAAATAATCAAATGAAATGTATTCAATAAAATTCAAATTTGAGCTGGATTCGGTTGGCAGCATATGCGACGTTGTCGAATTTCAAATTTTTCTTGATATTTATTGACACGTTTGGAGGTTATCCCATTTGTATCTGTTAAATGCCAAATCATTTAAATAGTTTATACATAGGCACTAACAGTTCAATTTTCATTGAACAGCATGTAACTTTGAATTCCTTACATGAGCAATTATAAGAGAAACAACTGTTTGAAGGATGCCGTATGTTATTGTGCAACGTACTGAAAGAAGTACTGAAAGTTGATGGTAAAAGGTAAGTTACATAAATATAGAAAAAATATGAAATTTTTTTATTTTAGATACATCATACTTCATGCTGGCAGTGAAGATGGATTTATTGAGGGTGTCGAGACCATATTTTCGTCAAAAAATGAGCTTACTGATTTCCATGGTGAAATGAATCAGGAAAATTTATTGAAATGGTTTGAAAACCAATTATTAAAAAACTTAAGTGAGCCATCTTTAACTTTTATTGATAATGCTCTGTAACATAGCATGTTATTAAACAATATATCAAACAGCTCATGGACTAAAGCTGGTATGCAAGATTGGTTAACTATAATAATATAGCATTTTCAATTGAAATGCTTAAATCTGAACTATTAAGAATTGCAGCAGAATACATACCACAAGCAAATTTTTATTTTTATATATTTCCTAAGCGGACACCCTTCAGAAATAAACCAGCATGGAAATATTTAGTAGACAACTTAGCAGAGGGCCCAAAGTTTTATGTATTCCCCATGCCACCCCATTTTCAATCCAAGTGAACTTATATGGGGAATTGTAAAAAAATTACTATAACAAACACATGGGTAGAGATGGTAATACAAGACTGTATAAATATGTGGCGTGAGGCACTTCACACTGTTACTCTTGAGTCTATATCTTACTATAATGTCAATAAATGTCATTGGTAATTAAATAATCGTTTTATTTTAATAACCATTCAAATATTAAAAAATGTTGATGGTTTTTGAACAAAGCATTTTACATGTGCTGAATCTATCTAGAGGTACTAAATCGATGACATTTGCAAGACTTTCAACAATTATTATTATTTTGTTAGTTACTTTGTAATTTGCAGTTAATTTATATAATATTATAGTTGATTTATTTAATTGTTATTAAAGTTTAAATTGTAAAAATGATTCGCTAAAGTAAGGTTATGATGTTTAATCGCAATCTGGCAACAGGGCAAGCAAAATGTTAATGACGTACAACTGTTTTTATTTTGTACGAGCTATAGAAAAAATATAGGCAAAAAGGGTACCCGGATTTCGGAAGTCGATAAAAATCAAACCAAACAAGATACAGAAAATAAATCTGTAATCATTAAAAAGTACAATTAATGCCATTTTAAATGTGACTTAAATGACAGGCGTTATTGTCCTTGAGGTCAAAACAACAGTCAAATAGAGCAATCTTAAGGTACTGAGCCAATACGTCTATCTTGGGACTTCAAAATCGAACAAAGGCAGTAACGCATGAGATCAGAAGTAAAAACCTTAGTTTTACCAGTACTGCCATATCCAGATGAAACATACTGCACTAAAAAACAAGACTTCAAGTACATTGATTTTTTTGAAGTTTGGTGCTAGAAAAGGATCCTTCATATTCCGTCGATTGCCGGACGAACAAACGCATCCGTTATTCAAGAAATGAATGAACTAGTCTATTCCAAATTATACATCAACGAATATTAAGATTCTTCAGCCACAGGAATGGTAGTAACCTAGAAGTCAGAAAAAGAGTACGTTGGCGAGAAGTAGTTCGGAAGGTATGTGAAGGGAATGAGGTTCCACAAGTCACTACTCTTCCGTACAGAAAAATATGAAGAAGAGAGATTGTCGATAGATTTTTGAAGCCTTTTTCGAAACTTTTCCATTGTTGCCCTGAGATTATCCAAATATTCGTGGGCCTTGTTGGTACACTTATACCTTTAGGTACCCCTTATGGGAAAAATTACAAGGGTTTAAATCAGGCGAGCACGGGGCCACCCAATGTCACCCCGTAAAGACGCAACATGACCAGAAAATATTTGTTGCAGCATTTGGCCACCTGTCGCAAACGTTTACAATTTGACTGAGACGGTTTGGTCCATTCACTGTATTCTCCAGATCTTGCGCCCCCCGACTACCATTTATTTCGATCGATTTAAAACAACTTAGATGGTAAAAAACTTTACTTCTTTGGAAGACTTGAATAACACCTGAATGTTGGCCAGGAACTTCAGAACTATGAGCGCTATCCGAGCGATGGAGAAATGTCAAATAAAATGACATACTACATTGATAAAATGATAGAGCTGAATTTGAGGATCGCTAACTGAATATTCAAAGCAAAAAAACAGACAAGACCCTATAAGAGTTGTAGCATCACATGTTTATAGAGTTTATAGAGTAGAAATTTCATTTCTTTTTTCACCAGTATATAATTATTTTAAATTATGCTTACATAATGAGGTCCTTTCTCTAAATTGAATTTTGTTACATCACAGTCTCTGATACTATTTATATTCAATTTTACTATGTATTCAAACCTAGGTAAAAGACATTTTTCCAAATTTTCCCAGTAATCATCCAGAGCAGGTACACACCTTTTATGACACATTATTTTATATCGTAAAACTAAGTGAAAACATAGAAAAATTGCTATGGAGTCATAGCAAGTCGAGATATACTGTTCTATATTTTTCTGAAAGTATAAAATCATTCTTTACCTCATATAATAAACTAGGGTGATTCATAAGTTCGTGCGTTATTTTTTATATGAAAACTTGTAATGGAATTTTGCACTGATTTATGGACTACCCTAATATACATCAAGTCACTGTTATACCTGCAATAGTGCTAAAGTTTTTCCCATGATTTTATTAAATAACTGTAAAGCTGGCTGATTTTGAACCATAAAGTATTCACTTACAAATAAATATTCCCTACAGGCATTGTCTACCAATGCATATTGAATACTTCTAAATATAGCTTCATATGGATACTATAACAAAATTAAACAGTGATACAACAAACTTGCTTTAAAACTCACACACACCCTGTTCTTTGTTTCAGCGTGGGGTACAATTATAGGGGCCTCTAATTGTTGTGCTAAAACATCACCTCTGTTTCCAATAGTAAATACAGTAGCTTTATGTTTAAGGCTCTTATTAAACAAACTTCTCGTAGCTGTATCTTCTATACCCATTAAATCATCCTTGGTTGTGCTCTCATCATACAAAAGTTTAGTGATCCTGCCTTCATATGATTTGAAATATGAAAAGTATATTTTACTCATTGTATCAATGTACTCATTGCAAATTTCTTCAGCTGTATTTCTCTCATTCATCAGGAGAAATTCATAATGGCATTTGTGCTTTAATAATGCATTCTGGGGGATTTGATAATTTGTCATTGGTTTTCTAAATTTAGAAATTTGTTCTAATAGGTATGTTCTAATTTTAGACATTGCTTTTATTCTCAACTTTTCAAGCACATCCTTGACATCATGACATGACTTGGTGTCTCTGAAACTCTGCTCCTTAATAAAACCTATCTTGTGATTTAGGATTTGAAGTTGTGTTAGAAATTCTTTATCAGTTACAGGTAAGTCCATTATTGCAACAATAAGTGTTTCTGGTACTGATATATCATCTATAAATTGACTTAACTGACCTCTTATAGCTTGTCTGTTGGTGAGTTCTTGACTCATTGATATTGATTTACGTTGCAATGTTAAAATTTCACTACTTATACTACCTAAATCATTTTGAAAAGCCAGTAACATATTCTCCATGCGTTCCAATATTGTATCGCAAGCTGTGATTTGCGAATGTAAGCTACTTATATTCTCACTTTCTTTTATGTATACTTTAATAGACTGATTTTCTGTTGTTTTTAATTCATTTTCAATTTCTCGCGAATAGTGGCGAAGATCTGTGAAAGTGTTTAATATATCTTGAACCACTTTATCACTACTGGTTATACCCTGACTACTTCCTGCAACTTGTACGTATTTATTAGTGTTACTCATTTTTATTCATGAATTTAATGGGAAACACAGAGAATTTAAAACACATATGAAAACAAATGGAATGACAAATGTCAAAACAAAACATTCGTCAATTACCAATCATCAAAATCATATACAAAATTTAAACAAACTTTTTTGTAGAATATTATTTAAATATTTGTAATTGTTATTATTAATGCTTAATGTAAGTTTTCCTTTATTTGTTTTTAGATTTTTAAATATCTTATGAATGAATATATGAGTAATAATCACACAAAATTGCCTAATAGACATATGAGAAACATAAAAACGCTTTATTTTGACGTTTGATTGGTAATATCAGCAGAGACATCTGCCTTTTTTAATTTATAGAGAACCAAAATGGTAGGTTTTGTACATTTTTGCTAAAATATATGGAGTATCTTGGAATATTTAAGTCATCTTATATTGAAGATGAACTTAATGTTGAAATTTTATATGGCGGTGATAAAGGATATATGTTTTTATATATATTTTTGTGTGCCTGTATTTTTGATATATTTAACCTAACAATTTTTCTGTTTTCTTATTTCAGTCGCTGGTTATTCCAGAGAAGTTCCAACATATTCTTCGTATTTTGGGTACGAATATCGATGGAAAAAGGAAGGTGATGTTCGCCTTAACGGCCATTAAAGGTGTTGGAAGGCGATACTCAAATATTGTCCTTAAAAAAGCTGATGTCGATCTGGACAAACGAGCTGGAGAATGTTCAGAAGAAGAAGTTGAAAAAATTGTAACAATTATGTCTAATCCCCGTCAGTATAAGATTCCGGATTGGTTCCTCAACAGACAAAAAGATATTGTTGATGGCAAATACAATCAAGTAAGTAATTGAAGAGTATAATGTAAATTTGCTTTTACTGCAGTGAGTAAGCACAATTAAACGGCTAATTTTATTATTTTCTATGATATATTGGCTGGTAGCTTGTGCGAGAATATGTGGCAAAACTGCCTGGTTTCTCAAAACATCAAACTTTGTAGATCAGTCACTTATCATGTGAAACCTGAGAAGCATTGTTTGATATTTTATTTAACCTTATATACTTTTGTTTTGCTACAGTGTATATTTATTTAAGAAGCTAAAACTGTTTTGTTTGTAATATCAGTGATGGACTTTATTGTTTTAAAAAAATCAAATTTACTTTTTCTTTTCTTAGTTAACATCAGCTTCCTTAGATTCCAAACTACGTGAAGATTTGGAACGCATGAAGAAGATTCGTGCACACAGAGGTATGAGACATTACTGGGGTCTTCGTGTCCGTGGTCAACACACCAAAACAACTGGACGTCGCGGTCGTACAGTCGGTGTATCTAAGAAGAAGTAATCTGTTCCATTATTTTTTAAATATAATTTAAAAAGAGATATATTGCTTTTTGTTAATTTAATTTTCCCTATTTAATTCCCACTTGAAAATTAAGGCAAAATTCGTTTACTATTTTTGCCAGAAAATTAACGAAAGTGTATTTACAGTTGCCTACATATGATTCAAAGTTAACCTTATTAGACAAGTAAACAAATCGTTGTCAAACCAAGTGAAAGGTGAATATTGTCGAGGGTGAAAAGTTAATATAACTACTTCAAAAATAAACTGGTTAATGTTAATTTTAAAGCAAATGTGATGTCTTCCGCTCGGGTCATACGGGGCACTAAAGCCAAAATATTTTTTTATGTCTGTGCAATACTTATTATAACAGGATTAATTGCCTGTTATAACAACACTCTCTCACAGCTTGATGAAGCTAGAAAAATTAATGATATATGTCATCAACAACAGGAAAATTTGTCCACTCAGCTACAAGGTCAGTAGAGGAAATGAGTACTTCAAGGTGGCTGCAGATATTTAAAATTTAGGGGTGTTAGGAGGCTATTTTTGCTATTTGCCCCACTTAATTTTCAAAAACATTTGCATTTATTTTTATCACCTCTTGTTAGTCTTATAAACGTGTCTAATTAGTGGGTTATAAATGTTTTTCTTTATTATAGTGATATCTGACTACAAACAGAAATTAGAGAAGGTAATTAAAAATGAAGTAGCAAAACACCAACAGAGTGTGGCAAATTTAGAAATAAAAATAAATGAAGAAAAATCAAAGAACGAGAAAGTTTCCAGCGATGCTTCATTAAAGTACAATTCACTGCAACAACATTTTAATTTGTTACAGGTAGCTCTTAATCATTATGTATAATACATTTATATGTATATGTATATATATATATATATATATATATATATATATATATATATATATATATATATATATATATATATATATACATACATATATATATATATATATATATATATATATATATATATATATATATATATATATATATATATATATATATATATATATATATATATATATATATCCTTAAAAATTTAGACAGAGCATGAAGATTTTAAAGAAGAATGCAGTAAAATACAGAAAGAACAACTTGATGAAGTGAACAGTTTGCAATCAAAATTGAGAGAGCTTAAAGAGGAATTAAAAAAAGTCCAGGATTCGAAAGAGGTTATAAAGGTATTAGCATTAATGTCCTTGTTTTCTTTAGATTAAAATTCATTTTACTTGGTTGATATTTTAATACAAAAAAGTATTTAAATTAGATTACTTTTATTTAATTAAATATTCCATAGGTAAATATGTAGTCTTTTGCAATATGCCTTGGCAAATGTATGAATCATTTTTGTTGGTTATTTTGTAATTAAAATTGAATTTTTAGACAAGATTTACCGAATTAGAAATTGAAAATCAACAATTAAAATTAAACTTGAACAAGAAAGATCCAAATAACGAGGCCCAAGAAACAATAAGCTTTTTCAGTAATAAGTATCATGATCTAGAAGATAAATACAATGCTCTGGAGGTAAGATTTTTTATTAAATTTCCTGTTTAGTATACAGTTAATAAAAAAGTCTAGATAAGTCTACAATCAAAAAATTTTTATTAAATACTTCTATTTTAAGGCTCTATTTAATATGAATATTTAAAGTAGTATCCAGTAATACAAGTTTTACTCAGAACAAGTTTTGACGCTGTAGTAAATAATCAACAAAATGTGGGAAATAGATCTGTGAACACTATTTGTAAATAGAAAACGTGCAATTAAATTTGTTAATTCCTCAAAAGGAGAAGGCGTTCTGAGAGTCATACAGTATTCGATTATTTTTTGACCTGCAAGGAAGTGAATTTAACATTGTGTTTGTTCTCAGTATGGCGATTTCTGTTGAAATAAGAAAATTAGTTGTTAATTTAAGAAAGAGGGGAACATCGCTGAGGGAAATTGACAATATAACTTCCAAACATCATTCCATTTCCAGAAAATCCTCAACAGGTTTGAAGAGACTGGAAACTTTCAAAGTCGACCAAGAACTTGACGTCCAAAAAAATTGCAATTGCAAAGTATCCATGAATGAGAAATTATGAAAAATATTCTTGAAGCCCCGAAAACGAGTGTGAGAGAGAGCGAATGAGACTTTTTTATTTAAAAAACCGCGTAGATCTTGCTGTTGTGTGCATCGTTAAAATAATGTCTGTCTAGTTCCCAATATTTGGATCGAACTCAAATAATTCTGGCCCATAGAGGATTGATAACACTTAACTAATAGTGGACATTCGTTGTTTCATTTTCTGGAATCTTCAAATTCCATCCTTTGGAATCAAAGATAAGGGTGAGCACAATCTCGTTTCGGTTTTTCTTCTTCCGGACTACCGTTCTCCGTTCCTGAACTGTGAGAGTAACACATCATCCGGTTTTGATGTTTGAGAAAAAGTGTGGATGTGTATGGGTTCTTTTTTCAATGTCTTTGCCACCAGAAACACTGGGAGTATCGATCTGGACCATAACCATAGACTCCATTATTATCTAGTGGACTACAGTATTAATATTTCTAGAGATTTCTGTTTTTTGAATATTCTGTGGAATTGGACAATATGTTTTCTTATGGATTTTTCGAATTCTCTTTCAGCAAAAATTAAATGACTTATTTTTTTTTTGGATAAAAAATTCAAAAAAATATTTGAATAAAAAATTCCACTCTGTACAATATAGATATCTTAAATGTTGTAATAAAAATAACAATGATTTTCTTTCATGCTACATAATTACTGTACATTTAAACCTAAACATCCGGAAAAAAAAACTAATTATTAGCACGACTTTGAAAAAATATTTATTTAGAAAAAAGAAACCTTAGATTTCTTTATAAATAATGCTTAATTTAACAAGTAATATAAAACCAATGCAGTAAGAAAAGTAATACTATATGAGCTAAACCCAAAAAAAGCTCCAGGTTTTACCTTCAGTTACATGTAGAATCCTGTAAATCCTGATACATCTGCAATACCGCTGTTACTCATAGCTATTTTTCCTGTCTATGGAAAATATTTAATAATACATATACATTGTGATACGAAAAACGAGGAACTTCTCCTTTATATCATGGGGTCTTTATATCATGGATCTCAAATAAGAAACCTTCTAGGTGATTTCCGTTTTCAAGAAAAATTAATTGAGCGCTTGGAAGTGTTTTTAAGTATAGTGAAAGGATTTCTGGGTAACAAGAAAGATGAAAACTATAAAAAAAACTCATAGATGAACTCTTGAAAGCCTATGAAATACTAGGGTGATGCATGTCCTTAAAAATGCATTTTTACACTCCACTACTGCCCACCGACCTCCTGTAACAAAAAACTGTACGTGTTACAGTAATTAGCTTATTATTTTTGGATTTAGGACTACAAAATACTACAAATACACTTATTTTTATCAACGTTACCTCAAAAAAGTTTAAATTTGTTGACCTGTTTTATTTTTTGTTGTTCTTATGTTAAATCTCTAGTTTATAGAAATAAACCTCAAACAATTCTTGACCTCGACCAACGCGATATGTGTGAAAGAGTAATCGAAAATTGGGTCTCCAGAATGGATTTCCCCACTAAACACCAAATCACTTGTTTTTAAGTTTTCGACGTGGCTTTCGTTAACCATGTTAGCATCATCAGGAGATGATTCAGTGTCTATTACCATCATTATTTAGTGGTAATTCACTATGAGTTTAATGTTTCGCGCCAAAGGTTCCAATAGAGGAATTAAATTTCTTTCATTGATATCTCATTAACAAAAATTTATTACCATAACGAATAACAATAATTGTAACTGTTTAAATGTTTCCAGCAAAAATGCCATGCGAATTCTCAAGATAAACCACCAGATAGTATCGTGGGAACAAACAACAAGCCGTCGGAAAAAAGCGTTTCGCCATTGCCATTATTCAAAGGGGCAGAGCAACCTAGCAGTTCCACCAAATCTGGAGCCGTCGTCTCGCCGCAAAGTGGAAATCTTAATGGAGTCAAACCGTTACTTTCTCCAAAGGTCACACCGGAATCCGCGAAAAAAGAAGCCAACTTGAAACCTCCACAGGGCGTTCCTGCTGTCCCAGTAAATCGAGAAAGCCAAAACGAACAACCTGAAATTCAAAAGGAAGAGAAAGTTGATAGAGGTATGCATTCAAATTAGGCCAGAAAATTATTCAATTTATTAATCGAAATATTTTCGGAAAAGGCAGTAATTTGATGGCGTTAAGTTTGGAGAATAGGCTGAGTATGGAAGAACTCTTCTTTTTCTTCTTCTTCAACTCTTTTTTTGGCATCTTGTTCTTTACAGGGCTTGTGACAGCTTTCCATATTTCAAATTTCTGCATCAGGAATATTATTGCAATGAAAGAGTACTGTGTCTTACAGTAGAAGACTGCTTAAAAGTTGGCCAGATAACTGTCTCACAACAACAGAAACCGAATAAAAGGCATACAACTAGGAGAAATCAAAGGAAGAAGATAAAATAATGCGACCGGTGGAGTAGCGTTCAACCTGGTGATACTGTGGGCTTCCCCTTTGGAGGGAAGACAGATCATTATTTGATGCGTCTTCATTTCAAGTTTGAACTCCCTAGAGTCACTCGGTGGTCCTTAGCAATTCATTTCGTGGACCGGATCTTTCTAGTGCGTTCTGAAAATAAGTGACTTTCGAGCTTCGGTGCGCTATCAAATTTTGTTTCAGGCTTGGGCACAGCGTGAAAATTTCAACAAGCCTATGGAAACATCACCACTGCCAAAAAAAGCCAGAATGAGCAAATCAAAGATCAAAAACATTGCTTTTTTGATAGCCAGTTGGTCGTCCATCTCTACTTACCTAAAATTCTCTCTCGAAAACGTTGCTAGCTTTTAGACTACAACTTTGTCCTATGGTTTTTTCATTTAATCCTTGGTCGTCTTTGACTAACCACATAGAACATAAAGTTTAACGCAATACAATTCTTAGTGCAAACATTAGGACTGGTGTTTGTTAATTATTGTGCAAAGATGTTTTGAATTGATGAAAAAGTCACATTGATTTGAACTATTGCTTCCAGATGTCCAGGAAAAGGAGAATGTTGCTCAGGAGGTTCTGGATCAGTCTCAAGATAATGTCTTTGATGATCTGGCATTAGGGGAACTTGGACAGAATGTGAAGCGGGAAAACAAGAAGCACGATGATATGGAGTATAAAGATATGCAACATGAAGAGGAAGATGGTAACTTAATAAGCTTACTCAACTAAAGTTTGTCTATATTATTTTCATAAAGCATTGTTGTTGTGTTATTTGATGATGTTGGTGTTATTCAGTTGTCAACATACAATTTTTCTAATTGTTGTTTCTAAATCTCCCAGCCCAAGGTGGTAGGCGTTTCCAGATTCCTTTTTGCTGTATATAGTCATGCGTTGCCCTAAAATAAAATTACTTTTCAAGTATAAGGCCTTTTTTCCTCCAAAGCATCACTGACACAAATCAGTTGTTGCTTATAATGGTCAGCAATGACCGTTTGACCAGGCTGGAGCAACTCATAAGGCACGATGGCCAATTGATTCCATCATATAGACAGCAACATCGTTTTGGTGTAGATATTTCGTTTTGCGGTACTGGTTAATGACTCACCGGGATCAACCCACGATTCTCGCCTTTTTGAGTTATCGCAGAGCATCCACTTTGCTTCACAGGTCACAATCTTAGGCAGGAAGTTCATTTTCTTCAATCTGGAGAGCAGTGACACAATCTCAAAGTGTCTACTGTTATTTTCAGCTGTGCGTTCATAGGAAACCCAAAGATTCTCCTTTTGAATTTTCTCGTGTAAACGTTTAGAAATTGCCTGCGGTGTTACTCCGAGTTTTTGAACTTTACAAAGAAGGATTTTCTTCTAGCAATGATTCCAATTCTTCATCCTCCATTTTTTTTGGCTGTCACGGACTTCTGCATCAGTAAAAGCAAAATTTCCAGTAAGGAATTGTTGAATCCACGTCTTACAAGTACTGTATGAAACAACGTTATCTCCCAAAGCCAATCAAATCTTGTCCTGAGTACCTTAAATGATACTTTTCGAACGATATCGTGTCCAACTTATTTTTCACGTTATATTTATGGTAAGATCGTATATTATAACTGGTTTTGAAGCTGAAAGATGGCGCTTTAAAATAACTATAGGGCGGGAAAACTTTGTGCTTCGAATAGGTTTTACAGTCGATGAAACTTAGGGGTCGACCCTAAAATTTCTTGAAACTTTCTGACAAACAAGTGATTTGTAATTTTTATTCCTTAAAGATGACGACACTTATGGTGACCATCCAAGGCATGCAGACGCGGTTGTCAGGAATTAACTTGTAATTGTATTTTTGTTATTTCTTTTTTTTTGTATAAACGTGTAAGTAACTTTTGATACGTTTTGTACATAAAATAAAATTATTATTATTATTATTTTTCGTGTATGTCCATGTGCTGAGAACTGAATAAAAAATGTTAAATTGCAACACTGTGATAAAGAAAACTTTTGTTTTTTTTAGTGACATATTTTCTTCTTACCAGGCTTTAGGTGCAGAAAATATGTGTTTTATAGGTATTCAGAAATAACAGTTTTAATTAGTATTATTTTATAATGGTTTCATAAAATATGTATAAGATTTTTTTACCAGATATTTTCAGTGTAAATTAATCATGTAACTATAATTTTATTTGAGTTTATTCAGTTGGCAGCATTGTCTTAATTTATTTTTATACTTTCTTAGTGGAGCGAATATGGTGCAATTTTTTTCAAGTCTTTGTACACTGTTCAAATTGAAACAGTGCTTAATTAGATGTAAGGTCCACTTGTTACTGACGTGCATGTTTATTTCTCTATTTGAAGCTCAACTAAGCTACAGAACAAATGATCTTATACCCTTTTGTTTATACTTTCTTTTGAAATCATTGTCAGTTTATGAATTTTATCTTTAAATGTAAAACATTGGTATTATTAAAGATAACGTTTTATAACTTGTATGGTGTTTTTATTAGAAATAATATCCTTCTTTTTTTATTTCAATAAAGACAGAAAATGTCCATTATCAATAGAGACCAGACTTGTTATTAAGGTAAGTGAATAAATTCATTCAATGACGTGCGCCATTTCTTTAATTTATGAAAATATCGATATCTCAATGAATATTTATAAATGTATTTCAATTATTTTTTTTGTGAGTAAATTGGATTATTTTTTTTTTATGTTGCATGGAAAAAAACAGTACAAAGTACCAGGTGTGAGGGTTAATAATTTACATTTTTTTGAGGCGCTGGAAACAATGGCCAGTTCACTGTCTAATGTCATTTTGTTGCTACGAGTGGTACAACAGAACCTTTTAAAACGCCACTGCTGTTTAAACAACGCTGCATGACACGGGAAAATACATAAGGCAGGAAAATGGGTACCACATCAGCTGAACGATAGACAGATGGAAAAGCGAAAAATGGTATGCGAAGTTTTTCTTTTTCGTCATGAAAGAAATACTTTTGCTGTGCTCTGATTATTACTCTCTCACGACGAAATTTTCTTTCAAAACATTTTGTAGTTTTCGGGACCCTTTCTAGGTCCTTATATTTCAAATAGATGATCAGAACTACAGCAGATTTGATCCATATTTGACAATTTTTGTATACCAGGTGTGACGGTTAATAATTCTAAATTTTTAAAATTTAACAGATGGCTCTGGAAACCAGTGTCGGTTTACAGTCTAGTCTAATCTGTTATGTCATTTTGTTGATACGACAATACCTTTCAAAATGCTGTTGATGTTTAAACTATTTCGAGTTGGCGTCATATTTTTTTCGCGTGGTAAACATGTCTAGTTTCGAGCAAAATAGAGCATGTATTGCTTTATTTGTTAAATCCAAAGGAAAACGCGAGTAAAAGTTGTCGTATGCTTGTGGAAATTTACGGTGATATGTCCCAACGCAAGACGCAAAAGTGGTAATTTCTACTTCAAAGTCAAGGGACTCCCATGTCAACCGAACAATTTTAATGCCGAATTGCAAGAATTGTTGGAATAAAACGATATGCAAACTAAACAACAAATTGCAGAGAGGTTAAATGTTGATCGCCGAACCATTTGTGGTTACCAGAAGGCAGGAAAATGGGTACCACATCAGCTGAACGGCAGACAGATGGAAAAGCGGTGTGCAAAGTTTTGCCTGTCTCAGTATAAAAGGAAGATTGTTTTGCATCGAATCGTGACTGGCGACGAAAAATTGATTTATTTTGAGAACCCAAAACGCAGAAAATCATGGGTTGACCCAGGATAACTATCAATATCGACCGCAAGGCCGAATCGCTTTGGAAAGAAGACAGTGCTGTGGTTCGTTAGCGTTAACAAATGATCAATTTGCACAATGCATTGATCGAAAAGCGACCAGAATGGACTACAAAACATGGAAAATTTACTTTGCAGCACGGCAATGTCCCATCACACACAGCGAGAGTTATCAGAAACACCAGCAGTACACAGAAAACACCAACAATACTTAGTTGGGAACTCGTGCCCCACCTGCCGTTTTCATCAGACTTGGCCCCGTCCGATTACTACTTGTTTTCAATGATGTCTCAAGCCCTTTCCATGAAACATGTCAGCAATTACGGATATATCGAAAAATGGCTTGATGACAGGACCACCTCAAAAGATGTGTTTTTCTGGAAAATAATCCATAAGTTACCAGAGAGATGGGAAAAAATGTGCAGCTACGATGGCGCATACTTTGAATAAAATATTTTTTACCGTTCTCCCAAATTAAACGTGCTTTCTTAAGAAAAAATTAAGAATCAACAACGATACAGCTAAAGTTAGTATAAATTAATTTTTCAATAGAAGAGACAGTGGCGGCTCGTGAGGGAGTGCGTTGGGCGCCGGCCCTCCGGCATTTATCACAGTAAATAATTTTTGAGAGCAAAACCATATTTTATTTCCGTTCAGTTTCTTTCCTGTAACTCATTTTCACTTCCTGTATAGGGTTTCAATAGCACGAAAAGTAAAAAGGAGGAAGGGGAAAGCAAAAATAATTCTCAGCGGCATTATTTTCATCTACGCTTTCCCACTTTAAAAACCCACGAACCGCCACTGCTAAACACTCTGATAAGCAGTGTCCTTGCCCGAGCTTGATAGGTTGGTGCAAATGAGTCCGGGTTGATCTCGTTTTTGGCGTTGGATTGCATTGCATCGTAAAACCGAAGACTTATCTACTTCAAACGTGTAAAGATTTGATGTTTGATATAATGAAATATTGACGTTAATTGAAAGTGATCGGCATAGGTACTCAAGAGACCGGAGAAAATTAGTTAACAAGCCCGATGTATGAAATGCCGCTTCCGGTTCTGTTTCCTATTCCTTATTGAAGCGCAACGATATCGATCCAGTTTTAAAGTGGAAAGTTACAGGGGATGAAAAATGGATTGTCTATGCAGAGATCATGATATAAGTTCGGAGATGCCCCTTCAACCAGCGCAAAAGCCACTTTACATTCGAAGAGGGTTATGGTATGTTGTAAAAAAGATTATTCCTCCTTGTTGGTTTTTGTCCGTTACGGACCAGCTCATTAGGTGCGGCGAAGATTAGTTTATCTTAAAGACATAACTTCGTCATTGTTTATACACTTTTGACCATATTACTGTTATTAAGGTCAAAAAGGTCGACTACCACATAATCTGTAGTTCGAAAGATTATTACGTTCGATTACAACTGGAAACATCCGGCCTGGTTACCTGCGTGACAATGGGTCGAAAATTGTTTGGCAATATTCAACTTTACAAATATCTTCAACGTCACAAATATTTCTTGTGTATACAGTAATTATTTGTATGTAATAAAATACGGGATACAGTCGTGCAGTAATTATATATAATAAAATACCTGATATAGGCCACCCGTAAAATACTAGAAATTGAGAATGCGACACATTATGCAATTCACATTACTTCATTATTAAATTTGGAGCATTTTAATAAAAAATAGATATATCCTGTTATAAAAATACTGTAATTTATTCTTAAAAACAATGATTATAAAGTAAAAATACATTTTAACTTTGCAGGCCTCTGTAAAATTGAAAACTCTTGTGGATTTTGTCATTTTGGTGGAATAGTTCTTCATATATTTTGTTGTAGTTGATATCTGTGTTTTCTCCTCCATATTCTTTCGGTAAGACTTTAGGGTCAATGTGATCTTGAAGAGATTCCCTATTGTTGAAATGAAAAATCACCTAAAAAGGATATTTGTACTGGAGGATTTTATAAACCCCGAAGCCAATAAAGTGTGCAGTAAAGCCAATAAATGACAACTACAGATTTAGTTATGACTGAAAGACAATAATTTGTATGTAGGAGCTTTGTGCGGCCATGTTATATATTTTTTAATTTCAGAGCGTAACGTAATTCTTACCATATTTTTAAAATATTCTGGTAGAAATGGCCATAACAATTTGATGGATGCGTTAATCATTATCGATTGGTTAACGACATGAAATCTGTATTCTTTCACTGGTATACTTTGCAATTTTTTAATTCCTATTTTGATATTATGTGGTGTCATCCATTTGATCAGTTTCCAGGAGTAATTGGCGATATCAACTATAACGCAGAGTCCGTTTTTACTATCCGGGTTGTTTAACAGTATGGATTCTATCCAGATATCGTCTACAGCAACTACGTCGTGTATCGTCATTTTGTTACAGTCAACATTACCTTAAAAATAATTTACACGAATTGTCATGGTATTTTTTAATTTATAGGGTTGGCAACGTTTGTGAGGTACTTGTTTTTTGATATGTCAGTTTTTTTAAGTTCACCCATGGATCTTCACTTATATATGAAGGTTGTTGAAAAAGTTCTCGGACAGTTGACCGAGTAACAGTGAGTTTTTTCAATAATTAATTACCGTAAAAGAAATATGACGAGAGACGAAGTAGCAATCCAAAAAGTGGGTGAAAGCTGTCTAAGAACAAAGCAAAAACGATTTAATCTCTAGGAAAAATTATGACTACGTTTTACGCTGCACTACTGGATCAATTGATGATGACCACGATAATGCGCCTGCACACATTACAGGTTGTTGCTACAAAATTCCATGACTTTTGTGCTTCGCAGTGTTTTCACGTGCGCCCTATTCGCTAGATTTGGCATTCAGCAATTACTTGTCGTTTGAATGACAGATTAGTTTGTCGTTTGACAGCAGATTAACTGACATATCTAGATCGTACACTTTGATAGATTTTTAGGAAATATCTAACTCATTCTCCAACCTAGTGGAGGATACAGTAATTTGATACCATATCCTTGGCAGACAACATGTAGTAAAATGCAGTTTGCTACGTGTCTGTTAGAAGTGTCAGTTTGAAAAGTTCCTCCTTTAAGAAGACTCCTGTTTGGAAGATGCCCTCCGAAATGTTCGTGTGAAGGAAGTTGATGTACTTATCTGTCAGGCTTCTTATTGATTGGCAAATTGTAAGGCACCTGGAAATATTGAAACATGTTGGAATTTGTGTTGAAATATGTTGGAATTTTGAACTGTTGAATTGTATTTTGTTTCCTCTAACAACATAGGGAGCTTAACAAAACCGCATGAACATTTCTGGTTGCCTACTTTTTAAGGATGTATATATTTCTGTTTTTAAAATACTTTGTTATATTTACTAAAATAATTTTTTATTCCTGAGTTAAATGATATATAGGCTTATCAGCGTTAGCATTCATAAAAATATACATTTTTCTTATTGAAATCTTCTTAATTTTTATATAATTTTTGTGGCATTCTACCTATTTTTGCTACATATATTGGTCTTCCTTCTTTATCTGTATTGGGCAAAGCAACTCTGATATCTTTTTCAATTATTTGTTTTTTGGCAGCAGGTGGTTCACAAGTCATCCATTCAGGATATTGGAATAATAATTCATAAAATGTTTTCATCTATAAACACGGTATTACAATTCTTCTCGGTATCTTAAGTATTGCTAACAACTTACTCGTTCAAAAGCTTTGAGTACTTCAAAGCCTGTGCTCCGTAAAAATCTTTCAAAGTGTTTTTCATCATATTGGAAATTTTTGAGTAATTCATCATCTAAAAGTAGAAAATTGTTAGTGGATTATTAAGGTATAATTATGTCATTTTAAATGCCAGATAGACTAAATTATAATTAAATCAGCGATTTTAATTGGATATTATTATTTAAGCATTAAATGATTAAAATTGCTTATTAAAGCTAATTTCATTTTGATTATATGGGCACAAAAATTATTTACGAGGCCAACTCTGAGTAATTTTTTTTCGATGGGAAACTTTGAAACTGTTTAGAGTATGAGAAGGTACAATTTTAAGCAAAGGAATAGAAAAATCAAGCGGTGCCATATCAGGCAAGTATGAAGTTTTTGTAATGTTGAATGTTGTAAGGTTTTACTCAATTTCTGATTACCAGTCGCATTGAGTTCCAAATCTTTGACTGTTTTGATACTATTCTTATATATTAGCAAAAAAAATGTATTCTATGTTACTGGCTTTTTCTAATACGAGGTGTGTTAATAAAGTAATGATACTGATTTTTTATAATTAGTTTCATTCAATTGAAATTATAGTTCTACATTGTCTCCTTCAAAGTAGCTGCTTTGGAAAACGACACATTTATTGGAGATGGTTTGTCCACTCTTATATATCGCTAAGTTGTGTTGTAGTTTTTTGTCAGAATGTGCCATTAGGACTATATCATCAAAGAACAGTAATTCCTGTTTTGTCATTGTTTAAATTTTTTAAAAACCTGTTTTTGTATTCTTATATTTTGCTTTGCTATTCTTTACAATATCGTCAATAACTATTGAAAATAACAGTGGACTCAATAGGCACCCCTGTTTTAGACCTACTCCTGTCTCAAATTTGGTGGATTCATGGTTATGTGTTCTTATTTTATTTTTGTTGTATAAGGCATTGATAATTTCTATTACTCCCTCTTCTACTCCTCTTCTCTTTAAACTATTCCAGACATCCCTTCTTTTTACTCCATTAAATTCTTTTTTCAGGACAATGAAACAAATATGGATTTCGGCTTCTCTTCTTGACAGTGTTTCTCCTAGCTGTCTAATTATAAATATCAGATCTTGTGTGCTTTTGACTCTGTTATTCTAAAAGGTATACAATTTTGCTCTCGCCATCTTCCTATAGATGGCGTTAGTGGTAAGTAGTCTTACCGACGAAAAATGAGTATATTATTATAACCCCGTCGAAAATCATGGGTATATCCCGGCCTCGCTTCCACGCTGACGACCAAACCGAATATTCATGGCTCCAAGATCATGTTCTGTATTTGGTGTGAACAGTGTAGTGAATTATGAGCAGTTAAAACCGACTGAAACAATCTACAGCGAAAGACACGATAAAGTGGTTTTGCAGCATAGCAATTGGACACGTTGAAATGGGAAGTCCTACACCACCCACCGTATTCTCCAGGCATTGCTCCCTCTGACTATCACCTGTTTCGATCGATGGCACATGGCCTGGTTGACCAGGACTGCCGGTCTTATGAAGGAGGACCTATTTTTACTTTCAAATCATTAAGTTAAATACTTTAAAAAAGTAAAAAAAAAACGCCGATCTATAATTCAATTAAAACGTTCTCTAAAAAAAAATAGCTCTGGTTTCTTGTGTTTTGCATTTTATTGTTACATATGTATTATCTAAACCTTTGTCGCAAGTGAAATCATTTTTCAAGTGATTAAAATTCAAGTCAGGTTACCGATTTAAAAGGATATGTTTAATAGTGAAATTAAATTGGCTAATGGATAATTAATAATCAGTAACATGTTTAATTTTTTAAATGAAATGCATTATATTCGAAGGGATAACAACATTGATTCTAAAAAAGGCATTCTGTGCAAATTAGTAACATATGTTATATGATATCATTATTTTCTATTACATGTGCTTGTTTTGGAATGAACGTGTTAAGTTTTAGAGAGAAGCTATCTTAGGAAGTTTTAAAGCAAATCAAATATTTGGTAGTTCGTAGAGTCGTTATCACGCAAATAGACAGATAAGTGAACAAAAATCCTTCCTAGCTCATTTAATTCTTCTTTAGAAGTTCGTGATAAATAATCCTGTGTTATTCGTTAGTACTGGTATTTAAAATTAATTCTTCTCAATTCTTCTATTGGAACTTTCAGTGTGAAACACTAAACCTCGAAGATATTTACCACTAAACAACATATCACTTTTTAAAATTTTTCGACGCACGTTTCATCAGGAGATAAATTAATTTTTTATATTTTTGGTATTTGACAGTTGTATTTTTTCGTTTTAGTATTTGATTGAATAGCTACTATTTCTAGTTGTAGTTACACTGAAACAGATCCGTCAAATAAAAATAGCCATATATGAGATAAAGAAAACGAAAGATAGATTACTGAACTATCATACAATTTTCAAAAAGTGAGTGTTTGCGTTTGTATTTCTTCAGAGGTGATGATAGCGATGTACAGTATTGCAAGTACTACAATATTCCGAAGCAATAACTAACTTTTTGTGGCTGAAACATTAGTAGGTTACGACTACTAGAGTCGTTAAAAAAGTTCTCAGCCTGACACAGAGATGGCATGAGTAGATTCTATTAGCATTGTTTTCCTTCATTTTCGATGATAAAAATGTGGACTCCATTCCACCTTTTTGGATGCTTAAAAAGGTGAAGGGCTGATGGGGATGCCTAAAATGACTATGACCAACAAAATCGTTGGAAGAATTCACAATGATTTAATAAATGATCGTCAACGTTGTAAACATCTCGATAAATTGACAACGATCATTTCATTCAAACGACAACATTTCAAACGATCTTTTGGATTAAAAACGTTCTTTTGCTTGAGGGTCGGGTTTGTTAACAGTTCGACCAAAGACTTATTCGAATGAACAGTTTTCAAGAGTATTGGGACTTATTTAAACACGATTCTGCTGAGTTTTATCGGTACGATAAGTTTAAATAGGTAGTCATCTGTAGTCACCTGTGAAAAGGCAGGACCATCGCCGGGAAGTATTAGGCTTCATTACTGGACAAATTGAAGCGTCCTTTTACTTCTTCACACTTCTTCGGTTGTTGCTCCATGATCTGCGCTTCGAAGTGCTTCCACAAGCGTCGCATTCACCAGATTTGACTCGAAGCGATTACTTCGCAACAGTTACCAGGTATGTAAATATGAAATCGGAATTTTTGTATAGAAAATACAAGTTTATTGTATAAAAATGATAAAAAATATTTTATTCGCAGTAATTGCCATCATTAGCTGTTTTTTTCTACGTGTCTGACAATTTCTGGTTGCTACGCCAAAAAAAACTGTTGCTCCTTTGAGGCAAACCAGCCATCGAGCCATTCGAAACCCATAAAAAGAAAAAAATATATATGAACACGCCACAATCATTCAGACAACAGTCATAGACTACCTGGCAAAAGGCAAGACCATCGCCGTGAAGTACATTTTCGTAAGAAGTGAAGCGCTGCTTAGCAAGTGCGTGTCCTATTGATGCAAACAAGGAGGAGCCAAGTCGGATAAGTAAGCGACATGCGAAAGTTTTTCCCAACTAAACGCCTCAATCGTTTCCTTGACCAGTTGTGATGTGTGAAATGGTGCATTATCAAGAGGCAAAATCATTTTGTGTTGCCTTTTTTGATATTCTGGTCGTTTTCACGCTTGATTCATATCGATCATTTGTTGTCATTTCAAATGATCTTTTGGATTAAAAAAGTTTTCTGCTTGAGGGTCGCGTTAGTTAAAAGTCGATCAAAGACCTACTCGAATGAACACTTTTCAAGGGTAAACTTGAAGAGTTTTACCACTAAACACTAAATCACTTTTTTTGAACTTCTCGACGCACATTTCGCTAACAATGTTAGCATCATCAGGAGATGATTTAATCTAATTAGAGTTTACAAGTTTACTGTTTCACACCAAAGGTTCCAACAGAAGAATTAAACTTTTCAAGGGTGTTAGGACATATTTAAAGACGATTCTGCTGAGCTTTATCTATACGATAAGTTTAGATAGATAGTCATAGACTATCTATCTAGCTATAGTTTTAGATCGTGGCGAAAAAAACCCATAAAAAGACAAAATATAGATGAACACGCCACAATCATTCAGACAATAGTCATAGACTACCTGGTAAAAGGCAAGACCATCGCCGGGAAGTATCACGCTTCACCACCGAACCAATTGAAGTATCTTTTTTACTTCTTCGCACTTTTTCGGTTGCTGCTTCTTGATCTGCGCTTCGAAGTGCTTCCACAAGCGACGCATTTTCTAGATTTGACACATAGCGATTATTTCGCAACATTTAAAAGGTGTGCAAATATGAAACAGGAATTTTTGTATAGAAAATACACGTTTATTGTATGAAAATGATAAAAAATATTTTATTCGCAGTATTGGCCATCGCTAGCTATAATTTTTCCCACCTGTCTGTTAATTTGTGACTGCCACGTCGAAAAAACTGTTGCTCTTTTGAGACAAACCAGTCATCGAGCCATTTTCGTACATTTGGTAATGGAAAATCAATGTCGTCCACAAATAGTTTCCAGGCACAAAATTCGACATGTTCAAGGCTATTACAAACTATACTGCTGTATGAAACTTGTATTGTTGTGAGTTGAATATCTTTGTCAGATCTCAACAAGGAACTGGCGTAGATGACGCGGTTTGACGGTAACTACATTGACAGCTAGGGTCATCTATGGGCAAATTCCGGTTTCATATTTACAGACTTGATAATTTTGCAGAATTCGGATGTGTTCAGAAATCTGTTCCGATTTCATACATTTTAATTAATCTATATTAGAATAATGTATGTATGATTGTGGCGTATTCATATATTTTTTTCTTCTTTATTTGGGTTTTTCGCCACGATCTAAAACTCAAAAAATATCAAAATCTTACATCTGCGGTATTTCTGACACAATTAATAGAGTAGGAAATAAATACAACATAAGAATGACATTTAAAAGAAAAAATACTCTTAGATCTATATTAACAAAAACTAAACCAAACAACACACAACAGAATACCAAAAATGTGGTTTATAAAATTCACTGCGAATGTGACAAATTTAATATAGGTGAGATATCTAGACAGTTAGATGTTAGAATAAAAGAGAGAGAAAACCTTCTTAGAAAGGGCGATTTTAATAAATCTAGAATGTCAACATGCATGGGAATCGGGTCATAAAATCAATTGGAATAATTCCAAAACGGTATTAAAAGAATCGGTAACAAAATACAGAAGATTAAAAGAAACCGCTTTAATTAATTTAAATAAAAATAACTGTATTGCTATGACTTACGTAGATTTAAATTCAATATGGTTCCCGATTCTAAAGAATACAATTAAAAACATTTAAGTATTTCAATACACAATCACAATCACACAGTAAACCTCACTTATATAGATTTTTTTGGTACTGATGGTCATTAAAAACTAATTGTTGATGTATCATTGACATACCCAAAAAATATATTTGTTTCCTATTTTTTCAGAATTTATAGAAATTAATATAATTTATTTTTAGATTCGTTTTGAAAACGGGAGGAGAATACTTCCCGAAACGTTAACGTTCAAAGTTTGTATTTTTTAGAACATTTTTAGATTTTTAAAATTTTGTTCGTTAGGCAAATTTATTACAAAAAAGAATCACTGAGAAATGTGTCTCCTTTTGGTGTTTTTGTTTTTACCCAGTGATTCTTTATTTACATAAGAACAGATATTTTTGATATTTTTTGAGTTTTAGATCATGGCGAAAAACCCAAATAAAGGAGAAAAAATCTATATTGGACTGTGTTAAAGAAAATAAAGGCTTGTAAGAGTAATTTCCAAATGATACTGGAGCTAGATACATTCCAGACGTTATTGATGGGAAAGAATCATAATTATGAAATCATTGATTGATTTGTAAAACAACAATACAATTTAATGAACAATAATAATGTTGTTTAATTTAAAATTAAAAAGAAACGTCCATATTCAAAAGCCCAAAAATCAACTAAAATCGATACCAAATTATTTATTTATGTGTACGTATTTATTTATGTGTCGTACGAGATCGTCTCGATGCACGTTTTGCTAATCATATTAGTATTAATGGTCTTTTTTTGTTGTGAAAAATATTTCTGCTAGCGATTCTCTGTTGAATCGCAACGAAATCGATCTAATTTAAAATTGGTGGTTAAACATGAGAAAACATTAATTATGTTTACGAGGTGTGGCTATCAGTAATTCTTAATATTTTCCTTAAATTAAAAAAAAACTGTTTAATTTGGGAGAAAGGCAAAAAATTGCTTATTCAAAGTATGTGCTATTGTTAGCTGCAAATTTTCCCCATCTCTCTGTCAATTTGTGGGTGCTCTCCCAGAAAAACCGTACATCTTTAGAAAGGTCGAGTCATCAAGCTATTTTTCGACATCCCAGTAATTGTTGAAGTTTTTCATGGAATTGTTGAAGTTTTTCATATGTGAGACATCGATGAAAACAAGTGGTAGTCGGAAGGGACCAAGTCTGGTGAGTACGGCGGGTGGGGTAAGAGTTCCTGGCTAAGAGTAGAAATGCTGTCTGTGACCGCTTTCGCTCTATGTGACAGAGTGTTATCGTCTTACAAAATCACTTTTTCGTGTCTTGTAGCCCATTCTGGTCATTTTTGTTTGGTATTAACTGTTTCACCTGGTTTCAGAAGCACATGGTACACAACACCATTTTGATCCCAACAAAAGCACATGTTCTGTGCTTTTGTCCTGTGTGCCTTGTCCTACCAAAGCGATTCGGTGTTGCGGTCGATGTTGATGATTGTTGATGGTTTACTTATCTGAAAAATTACTTGTATTCGTTTTTTTCGCCAGAAAAATTAAAACTTCCATGAGCGCAGGACTATGCAGCTATCGGAGAGATGGAAAATTGATATTGATAATTAAATAAAATGTTTCTTTAAATCTCTTTAAAAATATGGGACGAACTTTTGTATGAGCCCAATAGTTATGTAGTTCATTCACCTTTTCGGATTTCTCTTAAAACTACTTGGATATGTTACGAGGGAAGCCTGAAAAGTTTCCATCCTCAATATGAGGACGGCGTTATTCGTCAAAAATATTCCGGTAATATAATTGCGCATGCGTTGAATGATGACCTTGAACATTTCAGACATATTAGATGCTCAGTTGTTGTTTAACAGTCATTTATGCCAGTCAATGTTAATGTTTCTATAAAGATTGAGAAAATAGAAGATCGAGCTGTCATAAAAGTCTTGCATTTGAAAGGCAATAGCATCCATCTCGACTTTAATTTTCGTAGGCGTATTTCCTTTCAAATGCAATTATTTCATGACGTTTCGATATTCTGTTTTTTCCATCTTTACAGAAACACTAAGATCGACTCACATAAATGACTGTTAAACAATAACTGAGCATCTAATATGGCTGAAATTTTCAAGGTTATCTTGCAACGCATGCGTCATTATCAGAATATTTTTGACGGGTAACGCCATCTTCATGTTGAGGCTGGAACAGTTTTTATTTTATAACCTACTTCTGGTACTACCTTTAAAGCGGCCAGGGATCGCTCTTGATGGCGAATTCATTTTTATTTTTATTTTCAAAAATTACAAAAAAACGCTATAATTTCTACGCTTAACAAAACTTAACAGTCTAACAATTACAATGACAACTGAGTATCTAATATGGCTGAAATTTTTAAGGTTATCTTTGAACGTATGCGCAATAATATTACAAGAATATATAAACAATTCCAAGCGGAGTTTGAAATATGTTTTGCTGTATAATGGCAGTAAATAAGCTTGTTGCGGTTCCCATTGATCACTCTATTAAAAAAGAGAATCAGTATAAAATCTTAGCTCTTGTATTGGCAAAACTCAAGTATCATGATCAAGAGTGAAAATGCGATCATAAGTAGATATGCGTTAAAAAAAATGAAAAATGGTAAACTTTTTATTCGGCCAACAAAGCGGCTACGCGAAATTTCCATGTTTTCTCGGGTATATACAAAAACAGTTTTAGTTTTTCCAGTATCAAATCAGACAATTTATGTTTTAATTTTACAAAATCACCAAATTTTATTTTCGTCCTTTTCTAGGTCAAAAATCAAATATTTTCTATTTTTTTTTACTGCAAAATTTGCATTCTTTAGGAGCAATGAATTCATATATCCTTTTCTCAAATTAATAATAATTAGAAAATTGTTTATCACTAAGCGCGTGTAACTATGACTAAAAAAGGTTCAATCTGATGGTGGAAAGTTTGGAAAATAAGTTGAGTTCCGAGGAAATTCCCATTTGAGTTGTGATACTGCTCCTTCATAGGTCTTGCTACAAGTTTTCTGTCAGTGTAATGTAAAATAATTACTCTTTGCTAATTAATGGCTACAGATCTTTGCTAATTATTTGTTTTTGCATCAACTCATTTCAGTTAAAAATTGTTTTTAGCTATTTCTTGCAATGTATCAATTATTATTATATTTCACTTATTTCGCGATAATGAAATAATTCCATGATTATTTATTTTGATTTATATGTGTAATTAAAATGTTCGGTGAATCAGTCAGTCAAATTAGTAAGTAGATAATATAAGGTTTTCAAATACTTCTCTATTTTTAATAATAACATTTTCCTTATTAAATAAAATTTCCACTTACTTTTTAAAAGTACCGATAATTCGTTTATTTTCTCTTTGTTTCTCTCACCCACCTCGATACATTGCTGGTCAACCATCGTAATTGTTTAACGTGCCTCAAGTCAAATTGATGAACCGTTTAGAACCATAATGAATTACCCACTGAGCCAATATTTGTATTCGCCGTAAGATTTTGGCTGCAAGGTAAAGGTCGTAATATACAAGGGGACTAAAAAAAGTTTTTTTTTTCTGTTTTGGTGGTACATATGATGACATTTTGTTACTAGTAGAGCATGTAATTGTTTACTTAGTTTCACGTATAGGAACGTGACAATATTCAATACAATATGAGGGTCGTTCGAAAAGTTTTCAACCTGGCACAAAGATGGCGCAAGCGCGACTATACGATTATGATATTTGTAGGGTATGAAGCGTTAGATGACGTTCTGCGAATGTATTTGTTTAAAATGGTTTGAGCTGGTACTACGTCGTGGAATGCACAACACAGCAGAATAAGAAGCACAGCTTTGGCTTTGTATTATTCTGCCGCGGAATATGTATACCCGGTGTGGTATAACTCTTGCCACGCCAAACAAGTGGATATACCACTCAACGAATTAATTTAGTTTGAAGTAAATAAAACAACAAAAATATACTTACATGAAATTTAATATCTATGTTTCCTTATTTCCTGATGATGTTTCCTTATTGTGATTAAATTGGAGTTCTTCGAGAGCATTCACAATCGCTGAATAAATTTCCCTGAATCTTATAATAGCTTCATGTTTGTGGACCCACCGTATTTCACACATTGAGGGCAAGCTTTTTTGGTTACCGACGGATAGTAGCTCTTGAATTTTTTCTATCAACAAAGCAGTACGTTGAGCAGAATGTCGAAAGTAGGAACCAACAGACTGCACAATCTCAATGCAATTTCGGACATTTGCTAATGAACATGAATCAGCAATAGCAAGGTTGAGAGAGTGTGCACTACAGTGTACATAAAGAGCAAGAGGACATTCTTGGCGAACATAAGCTTGGGCACCGTGCAAATACCCACTCATAGCTGCAGCCCCATCGTAACCTTGGCCAACCACATGAGAACATTCAAGTCCATGCTTTTTCAGAGCTGTAATAATAAGTTTTGCGACACCGGATCCTGAAACATCGACCGTTGGAATGTACTCAAGGAACATCTCTTTAAGTATATGGTGTTTATTATCTGTAAAATCAACATATCGAAGACATAACGAGACTTGTTCTACACGTCCGATGTCGGTGGTTTCATCAGCCAGAATCGCAAATAGTTTGGCTTTCTTTACTTCTTCAATTATTTTATGTTGAATTAATTCACCACAAATGTCAATTATTTCGTTTTGGATCTGAGGGCTTGTGTACAGGGCATTCTTCTGTGAAGTATTCAAATGCTCAGCCAGATCTTTATCTTCAGACTCAGCCGCAAACCGCAACAGGGCTCTAAAATTACCATCATTCTGTAGTGGTTGTTCAGGCTCTGGTGATTCTGGTGTAATTTGTATGCGCCCCGAATCGATTTTAGCTCTCAAGCAGATGCCTTGTTTGCCGCAAAAAATTATTGCTTTTACGATAGGGATTAGTTTCTTTCGATTCTCCTCTTGTTGTCTCTTTCTTTCAGAAGACAGCTGTTCAGTGACCGAAAAAGCCTGCGAAGACATTACTTTTAGAAAGTTACCTGCCAGTTCTGAATTTCGCTTGTGGTACCCCGATTTCGCATGAGCTTCAAATATTTCTAGGGCATTTTTCCACTTACAAAAAGGTTCGGTTACCAACTGGCCGATCCTTTGATGACCGCCTTTACCTTCATCAAGCGAACGTCCCATTACCACGCAAACTCTGCAGTATGCTCCACTTTTATATTCCGAATATGACAACCAGGGGAATCTCTCCAACCATTTCAATTGAAAGCGCAAGTTTCATTTTGCGGAAATAGGAAACTTATAATCTCTGGGTGAGTTCCATGGCGTTTTTAAAATTTGGATCTTTACACATTTTAACTACCTAACTAGTGGTATTCATATGGTTCATATGGTTGAAATAAATTTATAAACAGGCGATAGCGGACGCAATTGCATGATATTATTTATTTTGAAATAAAACGATTCAGTCCGGTCTCTGGTGATAACTAATAACCTTTTCTTGTATTAAGTTCAAAATCTGCGGGAACTTTTTCTAGTCCCATATTAAAAATTGTACGTAATAACGCCTGCCATTAATACAGATCAATTTGTACTGAGAATGGCAAACAAGGATAAGTCTATCTTAATTTATACTGTCTTGATACAATCATATTTTAAAAGGTTAGTTGAAGTTTTAGGGTTAGAGAAGGTACTGCAACTAAATCTGTTTAGCCACTGGACCTACAATTCAACGTGGGTTCCAAACCATGGTCATCAGCTACCGAAAACCCCAGTCACCACCCCCCTCGGGCTATCAACTCTTGGTTTTGTGTTTAACTATAAGAATTTCGAGAAGCATACCGACTGGCGAGTGACCAACATAGAAAACCTTTCAGAAGACATCCGGCCTTACCTAGCCTCGAACTGGCATGACTGAGGGGTGATTCTTAGTGGGATTTTACACTCATAAAATCATTCACACTCCCTAAAGAAACATTCAAAAACATTTAAACAAATTCAACATCCATGTCGAGCACGGAAATTAAACCGACCACCGAGCCAGCTACAGTGCCGACACAGTGGTGACAGGCCACCGGGTTAGACACCGCGGCTAACGCGATCGGCACACATATCCCAGTTTCTTCAATAAGTTGTACCAGGCGTTATAACACTACACAGTGTAACTAAACTCAAAGAAATTTACCACTAAACACCGAAACACTTTTATTAAAGTTCTCGACGCACGTTTCCCTAACCATGTTAGCAACATCAGGAGATAATTTAATCTCATTACAATAAAATAATCATGTCTTAACTAATCTCACTAACCATGTTAGCATCATCAGGAGATGATTTAATCTCATAAAAATAAAATAATCATCTCTTAAATCATCTCCTGATGATGCTAATGTGGTTAGCGAAACGTGCGTCGAGAACTTTAAAAAAAGTGATTCGGTGTTTAGTGGTAAATCTCTTTGAGTTTAGTGTTTCACATAGAAGGTTCCAATAGAAGAATTGAACTACACAGTGTATTTCTTTGTACAATATTGTGAGCATATTTAAAATCAATAATTAGATTGTGTGTTACATTGTTGTATTCTCGTATCTTTTTCAGGAATTGATTTTGAAGAAATATTTGATTTAATATTAATTTATGCTTCAGAAATCTGTTAGAGTTATTGTTTAAGGTTAAATCATGTTTAAGATATATAGTAATACCTCATTTGCAGAACATAGAAAAGGAATACCTTTATCGATCTCTTATGTGTGTTCTGGATTTCTTCCAGACTAGATATATTAAGTTATGTGTTTTAAGAGAGCTTCCCCATATGCTGGAGCGAATCTGTCTTGGGGATTTATTGTTGTTTAACCCCTTTACGGTTTCCTTCTCTGTTATGAGTTCATTTTCTCCACGAGCCGCAATATAACTTTTTCCTACTCGGAGCTGCTATGATTGTCCGCGGTAAGATGGCGCGGGCTTTATGAGATTATAGTCGTCAATCGATATCGCCAATTTATATGGCTTGTGTCTCTAATGTTTCCTTCAGACGTATGTCGAGGTTCATCTTGATCTTCACCATCATCATTGAGCCACTGTCGATCCACTGCAGGATCCACTCGATGCTGTCGATCCACTGCATGCTTCCCCAGCATGCTTCCAACTCGCGTGGTCCTGAGCTTTCCTCTGCCATTCGGGTCCAATATACTTAATTATGTCATCTGTCCATTGTGTTTTCGGTCTTCTTCCTGCGCGTTTATGATCAGCGGTATACATTCCAGGATTGCTTTGGCCCACCTTTTCAATGATGTCACACACCCTCGTTTGTTTTCTGATCCATATGCAGGTCTTTCTGTCCAACTTTGTAATGCCAAACATACATCTTTCCACACCCCTCTGTGCTACCCGAAGCTTTTGAACTGATTGTGATGTGAGTGTCCATGTATCACTCCGTATGTCAAAACAGGCAGCACGCACTGATTAAAAACCTTTCTGTTCAGACAAAGTGGGAGTTTGTTCCTATAAAAATTATTTAGCCTGCCAAATGCCTGTCATATGCCTCCAGACACACTTAACACGCTGTTCCACTTCCCGGGCAGTATTACCCTCCATTGAAATCCTTTGCCCAAGATATATGTAGTGGTCCACTCGAAATAACGTCCTAAAATAAAAATTCTTCTGCTGACAGCAAATTTATATATATATATATATATATATATATATATATATATATATATATATATATATATATATATATATATATATATATATATATATATATATATATATATATATAAATTTGCTTTTTCTTATTATTAATATTTATTTGCTTGTTTTTAAACTCTTCTATTCTTCCAGGTTTTACTTGGAAGCAGCAAATCTGCGGAATTTGAAACTTTGTCTAAACTTAAAACATTCCTGAGTATAAAGATATTTCGTTCGAAGAACTAACAACTTATTTTTATTATTACTATTAATAAAAAATATTTTTTGGGTCGTTGAAAGTTATTTCGCAAACTTAATAACAGTCCCCCTTTCGTATTATCATATAGGTCATAATAATAAAAATAATAATATGCAGGTAAAAATGAATTAAAAACTACAAATTGCAAGGCCAAAAGTTTGGAGTGAGATTTCTAGGTTGAGAAAATTAATTACCTGATAGGAAAATGATTTAAAAAATGAAAAATATGGAGAAATGTGGAAAAATATAATGCAATAGAATGACTAATTAGAACAAGATTTGAATATTTATAATCAAAGATAACAAGGGTTATATAAGTTCAGAATATACTATAACAAAACTATATGAGGCAAGCTTTAAAAAAGCTTAGGTCAGAATATTTTTATGTCCAAAGGCTATATCAGGTGTGACGTTTAATAATTCTTATTTTTTTTGTAAGGGATGACACTGGAAACAAGGGTCGGTTGACAGTCTAATCTCTTATAATATTTTACAGTACCTTTTCAAAGGCCATTGATGTTTAAACAACACTTAAACAACTGGGAAAAAGCCTGCACGCAGGAAAATGGATACCACATCAGCTGAACGACAGATAGATAGAAAAACGAAAAGCGGTGTGCGAAGTTTTGCTTTTTTCGTCATGAAAGAAATACTTTTGCTGTGCATTTGGTCAGATCAGAAGGGTGTCTATATGAATTATACAATATACAAACGTAGCGTATTCTTAAAGAATAGAGCGACGACTGCGGCGAGCGGCGAGCGCCGTTGTTCAGTTAACTAAACAGTCAGAAAACTCTACCTCGTATGAGATGTCTGGGAAGCGCAACCAACACGATCGATAATACCGCTGCCAAATTCCAGATTTGTTTACGGAGGTTGCCATGGTAACGCACGAAGCCGTCTTCTAAATACGTGAGCTAAAAATAGAAAACGGCGCGGCGCGTGGATGCTGCTGCAGCAGGCTTTATCGCACGCGTTTCGTTTCCTTAAGAATAAAATTCAGTGAATTTACATCGTATCGCACCGTGCGGGTGGCTGTTAAAGTTTTTGAAAATGTTTCCATTGTACGATCCGGTGTGCATTTTGTTGGAAACGCCATTTTCCAGATGGAAAAACGATGACAAAAAAGACTCTCTGCATACAGAGGGACCTAACACCAAACCTTTTCTTGAAATAGAAAAACAAGGAAAATCAAAAGACAGAGTTTTTTTTTCGTTCGAAAGTTTCGCAATCAGTGGTATGCTGATTATAAGTGGTTGTGTGGAAGTGTTTATTTGAAGAAACTGTTTTGTATGCCCTGTTTGACAGTAGGTGTAAAATCAAGTGTTTGGAATAAAGAGGGTTTTATCACTTTTGGACACGTAACAAGGGGTTGTAGTAGACATGAAGCTTCTTCAGATCACATTCACTGTGCATTATCGTTTGCCAAATTAAAGAAAAACCTCAGCACAATTGAAGACGCGTTGAAGGAAAATTCCAGGTTGTATTTAAAATGTTCAATGACAATGTCCTTTTAAATAGAAGATTCATGCAGTTACCTATTCGCGCCACTGTTTATTTAGGAAAACAAGAGTTAGTATTTCGATGGCACAACGAATCTGATTCCTCGGATAATCGGAGGAATTTCAAAAAACTTTTGGACCCTTATATATCAGTGAGCAGTGTGGACATTCAAGAACACTATAAGAAGATATGCCCCATTTTTTCTGCAAATTCAAAAACAATCCAGAACGAATTGATAGACTGTATTTCGGATTACATCGATGAACATGTGGATCGTGAAATAAAAGACAGTGATTTTTTCTCTATTCAAGTCGACGACTCAACGGACATTCTTCAGAAATCTCAGTGCAGCATTATACTTCGATACGTTAATAGTGCGGGAAAGTTAGTTGAGCGGTTTTTGGGCTTCTTTGATGTTAGTATCGACCGAACAGCGGATGCTCTTTTTGATTTGGTGACTAAACATATTGAAAAATACGATTTCCGTTCAAAATTAGTAGGACAATGCTACGACGGCGCTAGTATCATGTCAGGACATATAAATGGTCTCCAATCAAAAATAAAAACCGAAGCTCGACAAGCCATTTTTGTACATTATGCAGCTCACCGTTTCAATTTAGTGCTTCAGCAGAGTTGCAGTACTATACCACAGTGCCGTATTTTTTTCGCAAACGTGAATAGTTTCCCGACTTTTTTTCATCATTCTACAAAGAGAATTCAAGTAGCTGACACAATAATGAAAAAAAAGGGTACCCACATCTGTTTCAACCCGTTGGACATCGAATTCTAAGATAGTGAATGTGATTGATAATGAATGGGACGGTTTAAAAACAGTTTTTACTGAAATTAGAGACGACAAAACTTCGGATCAAAGTTCAATAACTCAAAGTGTGGGCTTCTTAAATCATCTCAATAATTTTGAATTTGCTCTACTCAGTGCTATTTTTAGTGACATTTTCAAAATGACTGATATTCTGTTTGATGTGTTACAGAAACGTTCACTTAACATTAATCTTTGTATAACACAAGTTAGGAATACTCAACGTCTTTTAAATGGAAAAAGAAATGAGGAAAATTTCCAAAAACTTTTTGATTCAGTCAGTGTAAAAGTGTCAGTACCAACTAATTATCGTGAGGGACGAAAAACTTTAACGACTGAAGAAATCTTTGAAAAATATAAAGTGTTGTATTACGAAATTTTAGATACTATCTCTGGACAAATTGACACACGATTTCAAGACATGGATAAACTTATTTTCGTTACACTCATGGACACAGCACGGTTTGCAGAGTATGCAAAAACCTTTCCTTTAGAGTCAGTGAATAATTTAAAAGCATTTTTTTTCGACCTATTTCCCGATATATCAAGGCTGAAAAATGAATTAACCTTCATTTATAATGATGAAAATTACCACAAAATTCAATTGGATCGAATGTTGGAACTTTTACACGAGAATAGAGATATCTTCAAGGAAGCTTCCAGATTATTATGCCTGATTGTGACGATTCCCTCGACTAGTGTCTCAGTTGAACGTAGTTTTTCCTGTTTGAAAAGAATCAAGACATTTTTACGAAATTCAATGACAGAAAACAGACTAAGTAATTTGGCGAAAATTTCTATTGAAAAAGGACTTTTGAACGAACTTTTAAGTGTGGAACCATTTTATGAGGACATTATTGAAAGATTTGCAGCTTTAAAAGACCGAAGAATTGACCTTACATTTAAAAAATAGAAACATTATGTGCGGTTGCAGATTTAGCAGTGCCCCTACGTTAGTCACTGTTGAAGTGCGGGTGAGTAAGCTATTTTTTTTTATGTTATTGTTATGTTTTTATACATTTTTGGATTTGCTGCTTATGATATACCTATTATTTTTCGTGCTGCGCTTCACCTCCTATTTAGACCACGAGCCGCCACTGATGTGCAGCTAGCGATGGCGCATACTCTGAATAAACCATTTTCTACCTTTCTCCCAAATTAACCTCTTCTCTGACTCAGTGTCGTTCCTGAACAACATCAATTTACATGTTATAAAACGAAACTAAAATCAGACCAACCCCCTAAAAACCCGAAGTGCATTGTTGTTTGTGAACATTATATCATTATTAATTTCAAATCGTACCTCTAAATGGTATCAGAATCTCTAAAATATGTAATAAATCACGTGTTTTTGTAGTAAGGTTTAACATGAAGGTTATTTTGTCTCTAGATGATGAAAGTTGATGTTTGTTTTGTGTGATAAATTGTTTTCGGCAGGTTTTAAATACTGAATTTAAATCTTGTTTTAATAATAATTTAATTAATAATAGTATAAATTATATTTTTTTAAATTAAACAAATAAGTAAATTTGGTGTTGTTTAGCAACAGAGCATTGGAACTGTAATTACTTTTTTTTATATTTGACATTTTTGCAGATATCCAATCGTAGGTTTTCTGTTTATTTTGTTCGTATTTATGCAGATTTTGCATGGAAATTATACATGGAAAGGATTAAGTGGAATAAATTAACATATGATTATATTTTTGTTTAGTTTAATGGAAATACTTTGGAAGTAAATTGAGAAGAAGAAACTCTGTCAGATATTGATGATGAGGTATTACTGAAATTATGTCATGATGTGCTTCGTACAGATAAAGAACAACCACCTGAACCCGAATATGTGCTCACCTGAACTTGAAATAGACCCATGTCAAGTAGATTTCAGAACAAACCAACATTTATGCCCATCAAAAAAATGCGGAAATTCTAAATACAAACTAGCCAGAAATTGAGCAGCTGTTTGGCATACTTGTTCAAACTGGAATTGTCAAAATGCCCAGCACGAGATGTATTGGACTACAGAATGTAGGTACCCACCCATAGCGGATGTTATGTCGAGGAACCGCTTTCAAAAACTAGTAACCTATTTATACATTGTAGATAATACAAACCAAAAACCTAGCTCTGATTCAGAGCACGACAAACTGTTGAAGGTACGACCTTTACTTCAAGCTCTCTTGAAGGACATGAGAACAATCCCAAATGAAGAATACATTAATGTAGATGAGCAGATGGTTCTTTTCAAGGGCCGTAGCGGCATAAAGCAATACATAAAAAATAAGCCGCATAAATGGAGGTGAAAATTTTTACGTGGGTAAAGGAACTTGTGGGGATTTTTGACTCGGATTTTTAGATGTGGTTTGGTTTGGTTTAATGCCAAAGTTTATCATCAGCTGAAAATTTCTTTGACAATTGCTTTTCTTTACTCCAATTGAGTGCAGCACTAAAGGATAAGAAAATCTTATGTGTAGGCACTATTAGGAATGACCGGATGGGAAAGTGCACTGTCACTGATGAAGATAAGTATAAAAAAATGGGACGTGGTAGTATAGATAACATTGTAGTATAACATTGACAAATAATCATTCTTTAGTCTGGTGGTATGATAGAAAAGCCATAAACTTTGTGTCAAACTACATTTCTAACTACTTTCAAACTACATTTCTAACCCAGAGTTAAAGTGCAAATGGTGGAGTGCTGCTGAGAAAAAATCTATAGAAATTGTCCAGCCATATGTGGCGAAAAACTATAATAAGTTTTTGTGGTGGCATCGGTAAAGTCCACATGCTTCTTAAACTATATAGAATAGATATTAAGTCAAAGCGATGGTATATGAGACCTATTTTCTGGTGTCTTGGGGACACTATAGTAAACAGTTGGCTACTATACAAGCGCCATCAAGAACGTCATCAACATGGGAGGAAAGCGGAATATTCACTGCTTCAGTTTGAAGCTTGCATATCGGCTGCTCTAACCAAGAGTCTAAAGCGAAAGGGACGTTCTAGCAATGAATAGCTACAGCAGCAGCAAAAAAGAGAATAATTCCCTTAGCCACCAAGGTGATAAATGATATTAGGTATGATAATTTGGGGTATTTGTCTGAAATTGTTGAAAAACAGGAGAGATGTAAACTATGTCTAAAGGGTTATTCATTTACAACATGTGATAAATATGAAGTAATCATGTGTTGTACAAAACAAAGGAAATATTTCAAAAACTTTCACACCAAACAATTATTGTTTTACAAAAATGTGAATGTTTTACAGTAGGTACCTTTGAATCGGCATTATTTTATTTGATGTACCTATGTAAGTATTATAAAATATTTTATAAGCTTAAATACATTTTTAAATAGGTATTTTGAATATATTAGAACTATTGCAGAAGTAAACGATATTATAATTTCAAAAATATTTGACTAAAACCTTAGTTATAACTAAAAAAAAATGACATGGTAGGCACCTTAAAAGCCTAATACTGTTTCAGAACAACAATTAATAAAAGTACAACAATTAATACGAAAATAATTAATTAATTTTAATTAATAAAAGTACATTTTTTGTGATTAATAGGTATCATAGCCTCACTTTAAAAAATGCCATTATATTTTGCCATATTATATAAAATGCCAGCAATATTTTTTTAATTGTTTTCTTAATTTAGGTCAGAAAGGGTTAAACGTTTTTTAAGAAAAAAAATAAGAATTATTAACCGCCTCACCTGGTATGAGGAAAGTTTTAAATGAAAGCTGACACAGTGGGAAAGTTGGGTAAGGAATGGAGTGGTTTGGCGACAGATTGTTAACCAAGCTAAAGGCCTTAAAGACCTGCAGAGCTTTTTACGAATAGGTAACTCTAGTTGGACTTTTACATATGAGAGTTGGTGATTGTATTGTTTAAACACCACCTGTGTAAATGACAAAGAAAATAATACGAAATATCTATATATAAACATTTTATTAAAGGTTCTATAAAAGTAAACATAGTTTCAAAAAATATTTCTTTTTAATTGATTTAATTTTTTTTGTCATTTTATTACTTTGTTTCTACACTATCACATAGCAGCCACATACTTGACGAGCTCCCTTACCGTGTTTTCTATTTATTTATATTTAAATCTTTTGTATAAATTCTTTAGAACCATCGTATCCACAAGATTCTAGTTCGTCTAGGAGAGGATCACAATTTTTAATAGCAGTCAACCAGTCATTGTAGAAATAATCTTTGTGCATACCCCCATACCTACAAGGAAAACATCGTAATTAGTTTATTATAGAATAATTCGTGTAAAACATTATGGCAATAAAAATATTTTGTAAAAGAAACTTTACGGTTTTGATTTGATAAGTTCATTGATGTGTTTAGGACCTTATCAGATCCTTTAAAGTGGTCAACAACCAAGCGATGTTAAAAAAAGCGAAAATAGGTGATTCAGTAATATTTCTCAGTAATTGAAATTAGAAAAGAAGGCAGTACATTATTACTAACTTTATTTTCATTATAGAGCAGTTTATTGTGATATAATAGATAAAAAAAAAAAAATAGGTGTAAGAGGTGTAAGCTATATATATTTTCCGATTATTTATGCTATTTGACTGTAGATGTCAGCACCTGGATCTTCTATCTAAAAATTGATTCTGAATATAAACTAAATTTAAAAATTACATTTTTGGATATATATATATATATATATATATATATATATATATATATATATATATATATATATATATATATATATATATATATATATATATATATATATATATTATTTAAAATTATCTGGGCTTGTAATTTTACCTTTTTGGTAAATATTTCGGATCTATATGTTGATGTAGACTTTCCAAATTAGCATGGAAGAACATCCTTTCTTTCATGAGGTTGGATAAAAGTGGTCTTATCATACCTAAGGCGTAGTCAAAGATCTTCGAAGCATTGACGATATGTAAAGCTTGAATTCGATGTGGAAAGGCACTCTGAAAAATAATACTTAATACTGTCTGTTTCTTAACATACTTATTGCTTTTTAATATTAGATTTTTCAACAAGGAGTTTTCATTATTTCTAATTAAACGGCAAAAATTGGTATAATTTTTGTTTGGTGCTTTAACAATGATTAACCATTCGTAAAAATATTTATTCTTTTTAGTTTGTCAGTTATTTTGAATTGACCTTTGGGTTCTTACTTACATATTAATTAAAACTTTTAATTACAGTACTTATTAAATTAATAAAAAATCCGAATTATATATTTCAGTAACGGTGGGATGTATTGGTAGTTGCATAATCTCTTTTGGATTATTTTCACTTTTTTGCAGTTATCTTTGTTTACGTTTTTTATTTTTTGTTGATCTTCTCTTGTTTAATTGTTGAACCGTTATGAAAACTGTAAAACTTGTAACTACTGTCAACTATGTATTAGATTAGAAATAAAAATTCCTTGTTCAATGACTTCGTATATTTAGTACGTACATAAGCAACTGCAAGAATTTGTTTGACTATAGTTGCTGACAGGTACCAGGCTTGGCCTGTGCTAATGTCCGCAGCGTCTATTATACAAACTCCACCTAATATTTGGAATTTTGGTTCGAGTACTGCCATGTGCAGCATCATCAGTATGGCTTGAAATAGTTGGTCTGTTGAGAACTTTGCTGGATTCCATTTACCTAATATAAAAATGACATACATTACACGAGGATAGTTCGAAAAATTGTCGACCTGATCTGGAGATTGTGCAAGTATGACCATGTATGCAATTATTATGATATTTATCAAATATGATTCGTTATATAACATGTTGCGAAGTTTCGGACGCGTTCGTTTAGTTGCTTGTTCATGCTGATTGAATAAAGCAAAAAAGTTTAAACATTTTCTGAAAAAAAAATGAAATTAAAGTTTTTGAGGATAAAAATAAAGTTCAAATTAAAATACATTCAAAGAAAGTTATACTGCCAGTAACAGTGGCGATATGTTCTTCGGAATGCACATTTTTTGTCTTGTTTTTGTATTAATTTCGAACGTTACAGTTCGTTTGATAGCGACCCCTATCCGAAGTTCGGACATACTAAAAAAATTACCCTTTAAACGTATGTAGAGTTAGACTTCTTTGGACTGCGTACAATGAGACTACAGTAACTTAGAGTGGTTCCATCTGCCTTTAACAGTTCTAAAGGAATATCTCTTAACCCTAGATGAAATAATAAGAGGGGTATATCAACCTCGTTCGGAAATAGTTAACCATTCCTTGACAAACGACTCTATTCACTTAATTTGGCTTACTGCGACTATTTTCAATTTTTTTTTCATTCAAATTTCTTATGAAACGATTTAGTTATAAGGATATTCTCAAGATTGGAAGTTTCGTGACCAGCAGATAAAGCATGTGTCAAAATAATAATTGAAAAAACTCTAATCACCAATAAATATATTTATAAAAAATAATTCCTTCTTTTTTTCCTTTATTTTTTTAGACTACAACCTCTGATTACTACGCTCTCTAATAGGTAAAAGGCAAATATTTTAATAATTAATTGTTATTTCCGCATTTATTATTTATTAGTAATTGATAATTCATTATTCGTGAACATAATAGTATATGTTCGTAATATTCCCAACGTTATGATTGTTCATGTGTCGATTAAAATGCCAACGAACTACCTCAAGGTTCTGTAAATCTGCTCAATATTTAACATTTAACTTATCTAGAAGTGCACAATTGTTTTTTTTCTTTCATTTCAATTATTTAGTGTCTATCAAGTTTATGTCTTATTTTTTTCCTGACTTTCAGGCTTTAATAGTCGGGAAATTATGAAACGAATTTTTTCTATGTCGAAATAGATGTATTTTAGATTTATCTTACCAAACCTAATAATTAACATTCGTCTTTCATCCTTGTCTACGTAGGGTGGTATGCTAAAGATTTCTGATTCTCCAATTTCCCAAATTTTTTCGTAATTCAGATCGGTGAAAAATTTTGGATATGAGTCTTTGAAGTTACAATAATTGACAATCTAAAAATAAAAATAAAACGAAAATAGAAACGAAAAAAAAATTAATAGTGCCGTACTGTGAAGAAACCATCGTGAATGGAGAAGATCGATATACAGGACCGTTAAATATATAATAAAAGGGACATTTAAATAGTTTTGAAAGAATAATAGAAAAGTTCTGCTGCTTATGCAAGTTCCATACCAAGATTAATAATTTCTGTTTCACGTTTTATAACAAACTCATTGCAGAAACAAACTTATTTCTGAATTATTCCTCCTATTGACATGATGACTGACATGTTTTTGATTTTACGACCTCTTCCAATTCAATGCGTTTAGTTGCTTATTATTTATTATTCTCAACACCATTAGTATTTATACAAATTTTTATATAAATATACATGGTGTAAAGGAAATAACTTCGCAATTTTATCTTAAATCGCAAATTTAGCTTAGGATGCTTATTATTTTGAAAAAGTCCCCTTAAAACATCTATCTAAAATGTAACCATTTTCGCCAAACACATTATTTTATTTCCTAACAATTGACGACGTAGCTAATTGTTAGAAAAATGCAGTTTTTTGTTTCATTGTTCTCTTGAATGTACTAAATTAACATGATATTTTCTTGGAACCATTTATTTCTTACGTTTCAGCATACATTTGGTTTAATTTTTTCAACAAAAAAAGAAAAGCCTGCACATTAATGTCACTTAATGACAAAGTTGAAATTACTAGCACTACTTTTTCCATACCACAACACAACTTCGCAAACAAGTCGACATTTTTGTAACATTGATGAGAATGCTCTTTTTGCATTTTATTTAAGTAGTTTTTAAAACACCCTTTCACAGAAATGGCCTGGCACGTCCCATTTTCAAGTTACAAGCTGGATGTATATCCGAGGAAGTCAAGAAAGTCTTTCTATTATATTTTAAGTCCGAAATTGGAGATAAAGCTAAAAGTTGGGCTTCTCATGCTTGCTGTGTGAGTTGTGATGTAAATTTAGTGCAGTGAATGCATTGCAAGAAAAATTCTGCCACTTGCTGTTCCCGTGGTGTGGAGGGAACCTACTGACCATGTAAGTGATTACTACTTTTATGTTTCTAAAATCGAACGAATTTAAAAAATCACAGGGACAACATTTAGCATCCAAATTTGCCTTCTGCACTTAGGTCAGTTCCTCATAGCCAAGAACTACAGGTACCGATTGGGCCGTTAAACCTGGACAACATGTTTCCTGATGATTCTAATTCTTTATTAGGATCTGATCCACAACTTCTTGAGAACATCAGTTGTGATCCAACATTTTTAACAACTACCAGTAAACCTCACTTAATAACTTAGAATAAATTAAATGTTTTGGGACTATGACAACTCAGCAACCATACTAAATCGCGTTAAATATGAATAGTTTTATCAGTGGGATTTGTGGGGAAGTGATAGGTATATTGCAAGAACTTCAAGGGGGTTTTACAAAGTATTGCTGTTTTTTTGTGTCTATGGGATAGTAGGGCAACAAAAGAACATTGCAGTAAAAAAGATTGGCATCATATCACTTCTTTTGAACCTCGTACTTCAAACATAAAATATACTCCGTTCATTAACCTAAAAAAGATGCTTCTTTCACGTCTCCATATTAAGGTTTAACTAATGAAAAACTTTGTCAAAGCCATGGACAAAGAAAGTAATGGTTTGAAGTACCTAAAATAAATATTTCCTTAATTAAGCGATGCAAAACTGAAAGAATACATATTTATTGAACCTCAGATAAGTAAGCTTCTAGGTAATTTCCGTTTTCAAGAAAAAAACAAATGAAAATGAATTGGCAGCTTGAAAGTGTTTTGTAAGTGTAGTGAAAGGATTTCTGGGCAACAAAAAATATAAAAACTATAAAACCTCATAGATGAACTTTTGAAAGCTTACGAAATACTAAGGGATCGCATGTTCTTAAAAATGCATTTTTTATACAGCCATTTGGATTTTTTCTAGAAAACTTAGGTGCAGTAGACGACGAACAAGATAAGATATTTCACCAGAATATCAGAACGATAGAAGCAAGATAAGGGGGACGAGGGAACAATCCATGTCGGGCGACTACTGTCAGTTTTTAATGCTAGAGAATACAAAAGGGAAATGTGAAAGTTTTTGTCGCTGTATGACATCTGATGTAATATATTTTATATTCACATAATCCTTAGTAATGTCTTTGCATAGATTTAACACGTTAGAATGTAAAAATATGTCGCCTACTTTTTTTCCCCACCATCGACCCCCTTTAACAAAAAAACTGCCCGCGTTACCGTAATAGTTTATCATTTTCTGTCTTAGGATTACAAAATACTTCACATACACCTATTTTCATCAATGTTACCTTAAAAAAGTTTAAATTTGTCGACCTGTGTAAGTTTTGTCGTCAAAAGTCGAAGTCGAAGCCGAAGTTTTGTCGTGGGGATCATCTCAGTTAGTCAATCTAACGTTGCCACATTCATTTTTTAGCTGATGTATTGCTGATTCTTGATTTTTAAAAACATGTTTTAACAATGTTCATTAGTTTATTTATATATCATAGTTTTTCGGTTGGCGATTTATTAAGTTTGTAATTTTTTTCACGAGAACCCTTAAATGTTTTCATCCTTGTTGTAAAGATTTTTTTTCGTTTGATTGTTGGTTAAACTTACGAAAGTGATTTCACTTACACTCTGTATATAGTTACAACATACTAGCATAGTGTAAAAAGTCAGATATTTCTCCGATATATGGTAGTATGATCGTCGCAGAGGTGATTTTATTTCTGAAAAGTAGCTTCTTTCCTAGTAACAGTCCATGAATTCCAAGCCGATATGATATGACATTAGATACTACTTTATACCTCAAAGAATCATCGCGCAAATAGAAGAAAAGTTGAAAAGTGTTATGAAGACTGCGCTCCTTCAGATTTCAGGATTTATAAGTGGTTTACTGAATATTGCCGTGGTTGAACCAGCATGAATGACGCACTGAGCTTATTAAGCTCCGTTGGGGATATTACTAAGAAAATGGTCAGCAAAGTCCGTGATATCATGTTGGATCGTAGAATAAAGGTTAGAGAAATTGCTGAGATGATGAAAAGTCTAAGGGCGAACGCGTATAGAATATTCTACACGAACATATGGACATGAGAAAGTTATCAGCGCGATGGGTAAACACGGTACCCACTCTTACTGCGGATCAAAAACCAAATCGAGTGAGCACTTCACAGCGGTGTATCTTGTCCGGTGTAATTTGCTCAAAGATGGCCCTAGCTGTCAATGTAATTATCATCAGACTGCGTCATTTCCTTGTTGACATCTGACAAAGATTTTCAACTCACTACAAGTTTCATACAACAACATTGTTTGTAATAGCATTGAACATGTCGAATTTTCTGCCTGGAAACTATGATTTGTGGACAGTATTTATTTTCTGTTACCACTTGTAGAAAACTACTGCAGAATCGCATCGAATGCTTGTCGAAGCTTACAGTGAGCATGCTAGTGGTAAATCACAGTGCTTTGAGTGGTTTAAAAAAATCAAAAGTGGCGATTTTGACGTGAGAAACAAAGAACGTGGAAGATCACCGAAAAAGTTTGAAGACAGCGAATTGGAAGCATTGTTGGATGGGGATGACGCTCCAACACAACAATAAATCGTGTATCAATTAAAGGTGACACGAGAAGCCGTCTCTATACGTTTGAAAGCCATGGGAAAGATCCAGAAGATGGGAAAATAGGTTCTGCATGAACTGAATGAAAGAAAGCAGGAAAACCGAAAAACTCCTTGCGAAATGCTGCTCGCCAGGTACAAAAGAAAGGCATTTCTCCATCGAATTGTGAAACTGGTTATATTTAGAGAATCCTAAGCGTAAAAGATCATGGGTAACTCCAGTAGAACCATCGACATCAACTACAAGGCCAAATCGCTACGGATGAAAGAAAATGCTCTGTATTTGGTGGGATCAGAAGGGTGTAATCTGTTATGAGCTGCTAAAACCTGGTAAAACCATTAATATTGAATGTTACCGACAACAAATGATCGGTTTGAATCAAGCTTTGATTGAAAAACGATCAGAATATCAAAAAAGGCAACACAAAGTGATATTGCTTTATGATGATGCACCATCACATACAGCAAAATTGGCCAAGAAAACGATTGAGGCGTTTATTTGAGAAATACTTTTGCATGCGATTTACTCACCAGGCTTAGTAGCTCTGTTCCATTACTACCAGCGCTTCACTTCTTAGGAAAATGTATGAAAATGGGTCGATGACTGGTTTGCCTCAAAAGAGCAACAGTTTTTTTTGGCGTGGCATCCCCAAATTATCAGACAGATGGGAAAATGTATAGCTAGCGATGGGCATAAAATATTCTTATCATTTTTATACAATAAACGTGTATTTTCTATAGAAAAATTCCAGTTACATATTTATACAGTTGATTATATATTCGAAGGAGTTTCGGTGGCTATTCGTGACTTGTTGGCTATTCGTTGATGAAACTTGGATTCATCATTTTACACCAAAAACCACAAACGACACGTAATTTCATGGCCAAAGACTCTTGCATCGGTTGGAAAGGTCTTGACCATTGTTTTCTAGAATTCACAATGCATTGTTTTCATTGACTGTTTGGAAAAGGGAAATACGATTACAGGAGAATATTATGTTAAGAAAAAAAGTGCTGTTTCACCACGGGAAAGTACCCACCCATACGTCCATGAATGCAGCGGGGAAATTGGTAAATTTGCCCTACGAAGCTATTTGCCACGCATTTACCCTACTCTGCCGACTTTATCTTTCCAAACATGATGGCTGGCTGTAAAGAAATTCATATCATTGTCAAAACAGAGGACTCTTGCATAGTTGCGGATTGTTTTTTGAATGATATAACAAAGTTGGAAACTTGCTGGGCGAAGGGCATCGAAATAATGTTTGAATGATTGTGGCGTGTTCATATATTTTTTTCCTTTATTTGGGTTTTTCGCCATTATCTAAAACTCAAAAAATATCAAAAATACCTGTTCTTATTTAAAGAAAGAATCACTGGGTAAAAACAAAAAACCAAACGGAGACAAATTACTCAGTGATTCTTTTTTGTAATAAATTTGCCTAACGAACAAAATTTTAAAGATATAAAAATGTTAAAAAAAATTTTACGAACTTTTAACGTTAACGTTTCGGAGGGTACTCTCCACCCGTTTTCAAAACTAAACTAAAAAATAAAATATATTAATTTGTAATATATAAAGTAACGAGTGAAAGTAAATATATTTTTTTTGTATATGTCAACGATACTTACATTGACAACAATAGATTTTCATGACAGTGACATACTACCAAAATATATATATATATATATATATATATATATATATATATATATATATATATATATATATATATATATATATATATATATATATATATATATATATAGGTAATGTTTACTGTGTGATTGTTTATTGTACTGATTGTGTATTGAAATATTTAAATGTATTTAATTGTATTCTTTAGAATCGGGAACCATATTGAATTTAAATCTACCGAAGGCATAGCAATACAATTATTTTTATTTAAATTAATTATAGCGGTTTCTTTTAATGTATTTTGCTACCGATTCTTTTTATACCGTTTTGGAATTATTCCCATTGATTTTATGACCCGATTCCCATGCGTGTTGACAAATTCTAGATTTATTAAAATCGCCCTTTCTAAGAGGGTTTTGTGCTCTTTTACGCTAACATCGAACGGTCTAAATGTCTCACCTATATAGAATTTGCCACATTCGCAGGGAATTTTATAAACCACATTTTTGGTATTTTGTTGTATATTGTTTGGTTTAGTCTTTGTTAATAGAGATCTAAGAGTATTTTTTGTTTTAAATGTCGTTCTTATGTTGTATTTATTTCCTACTCTTTTAATTGTGTCAGAAATACCGCGCATATAAGGAATTGTGAGGTTAATTGAGAGTTATTATATTTTTAAGCTATTTATCTATAAAATTTTTTGGGTAATTGTTTTTTATTAAAATGTCTTTTATGTGATTTGTTTCTTTTTGTAGTGTACCACTGCACGTTCAAACAAGTTTTGCTTTGTCATATAAACTTTTAATTTTGACCGATTTTGAGTGATTTGAAAAAAAAATTGAGGTACCTATCTGTGTTTGTCGGTTTTCTGTAAACTGTAGTTTTTAATGTGTTGTTTTGTTTTATTATTAAAGTGTCGACGAATGGAAATTTATTCTCCTTGTCCATCTCTAAAGTAAACTTAATTGTAGGCTCTCGAGAATTTATATCTTGTAAAAAAATATTTAGATCGTCAATGCTATGTTGCCATATAGCAAAAATATCATCAACATACCTAAGCCATATTAATGGTTTTTTAAGAGATTTATTTAATGTCATTCTCGAGTTCCGCCATAAATATATTACTCATCAAAGGAGAAAGAGAAGAATCCATTGCCATTCCGAAATTTTGTTGATAATAATCATTTTCTAATTGAAAATATGTGGTTTTTAAGCACAGAGTTAATAACTCCAAAATTGTATTTATGTTTAGTTTAGTGCGGTCTGTTTAATACAAAATTTGATAGTTTATAACATGGGCAATCTATACTACTAACTATAGGGCGAAGTGGTATATTAGTTTTGTGTATTTTTGGTAGACCATAGAAATAAGGTGGTTTACTATAATGTGGTGTAAGTTGTGATCTTTCTAGCTCTGTAAATTCACATTTGTGTTTATATAATGTATTGTAAATTTGTCTCTCTATTTTTAATGTTGGATCTGTAGGTATTTTAGTATAATTTCCCTCATCAATTAAAGTTTTAATGTTGTTACTATATTCTGTAGTGTTCAGAATAACTGTGGCGTTACCTTTGTCTGATGGCAATATTTTAATAGATGTGTCTTTTTTTAATTTATCTATAGCTAATCTTTCCTCATGGTATAAATTTGATTTGATTTTAAATTGTTTTTCTAAGATAAGTTTTAACCTAATTCTGTATTCATTTGCACTTTCCAAAGGTAATTTTTGAGCAACAGACTCTACTGCCGAAATAAGGACTAATTTAGGAACATCTTTCGATGTAACACTAAAATTTAGTCCTTTAAAAAGGACATACTTTTCAGAATCAGATAATATTTTATTTGAAAGGTTAACTACAGTTTTATTAATGAAATTTTTGTCTGTATGTGTATTAATGTATTCTGTATGTGTTCCATGTTTTTCAATAATTAAATTTTAAAATTACTTAATGTGAGTATTTTTTTGAATATTGAAGTGATATATGTAACTGGAATAGACGCTATTATAAATGTGATTAAAATCTACTTCAGTTACTTTTTCGTATATTTGTTGTAATGTATTATTAATGTCAGTCTTTAATTGTTGTTTAGTGTATATGTGATGTTGGATGCAATCTCTTAAAAGTGCTAAACTAGCCCTATGTAAAATATATATGCTTCTGTTTGTGTTATAAGGTGTACGTAAACGTAAACCTTTTGGTATTATGTCACAATCTTTACATTTGTAAAGAAATGTTAAACTGTTGTCAGAATGTTGTAGTTTAATATATTTACTTTCTGAATATCTAAATAAAAAACATATCTCAGGCTCATACCTGTAATCTAATTAATGTCTGAATGATTGTGGCGTATTCATATATAGTGTTCATATATAGGTAGTGGCGAAAAACCCAAATAAAGGAAAAAAAAGGGTATAGAGTTAAAAGAAGACTATGTGGAAAAATATATCGTTTTTCTGTTAAAGGAACAATGCTTAATTTAAAAGGATCTTTTCACTCAACCCTCGTATATTACAATACAGTTTTATTACAACATTAACTTCAATATGCGGTCTGTTAACTTACCAGTCTATGTGCCATCTTAACTATAAAATGACGAGCTCTTAAGAACCTTAACAGAAATACATCATCAGTTCTATAAGGTTCACATTCTCCTTTTTCTGAAAGAAATTACTCTCTTGAATAAGTAATCACGTTAGAAATGTACGTTTTCTCACCGAACAACATATCTCGTAACTCTTCGATCAGCTGCAACTTGAGATTGGGGTTTTCGTTAATGTTATTTTTAGCCCAAACCATAATGTCATCGTCGGCATTTGGTTCGGTCAAACTTATAGCTGGTGGTTCCGAAATAAGCAGATCAATCTCGTTTAAATCGTCTTGGGCACCCTTTTCGGCCATTTTTTTGCTTTTTTATGGATATTCTTCTGTCTGCTTCTATCTTTGTTTCTGAAAAAGAGAAACTGTGTGTTTTATTCATTTTGTATATTTTCATTTATTTACTGTCATTTCTTATACATTTCTTTTATCTTTATTTTAAATGCAACTATACTGGGGACTACAAAAAGTGCAACACCTAGTATACATATTTGTTTTTATTAAGTTGTGAGCTAATTTTCCTATGCTACTAAGCTAAGCAGTGTTCTGCTAAAAGTATTAACAATAATATATATATATATATATATATATATATATATATATATATATATATATATATATATATATATATATATATATATGATATATATGTAGTGTTAGATTTTCTTGGACTGTGTCCAAGTATATATATATATATATATATATATATATATATATATATATATATATATATATATATATATATATATCATTAAATGGATTGCTGCAATTAAAGAGGACCTACACAAAGTGAAATTCAGGTTAGAGGCTGTTACAGACACAAGGTTAACGTTTGGAAGGTTGCCCAGAGAGAAAAATGTAGGAAGTCTGGAACAACTTGGTCTGACGAAAGGAAAAAAAGTTCATAGCAAAAGAATGAAATTAGTATGGGCGCAAAGGAAGGCTAGCAACAACAAACTCCTGTAACTGTACTTCGCGTGGTCCATACAGTATATTGGGTATGGTATATATATATATATATATATATATATATATATATATATATATATATATATATATATATATATATATATATATATATATATATATATATATATATATATATATATATATATATATATATATATATATATATATATATATATATATATTTATATATATATGGGCCAGATTTATGGGCCTTGTTTTATAAATATTTTATTTTTGATCATTCCCCAAAAATAAAAACCGAGGGATATTCAGTATAACCCTTTAATATATTCCTCTGTACAATGTTTGTCTGTTGAACTCAGTCTTTAATTTCCACTATCTCCAGGTTCAATTATAATTGTATAATTGTATTATTGTATATTTTAGTTATTGTAATGCAATCATTGATATATATATATATATATATATATATATATATATATATATATATATATATATATATATATATATATATATATATATGGGCCAGATTTATGGGCCTTGTTTTATAAATTTTATTTTTGATCATTCCCCAAAAATAAAAACCGAGGGGTATAATATCGAGAGTTTGGAAACTATGACCTGTTCTTGAGGATAAAGATGGCCGTGTACCTAACTGTGATCGTAACTTTGCTTACTTATGATTGTGAATCGTGGGTGCTCTACTGAGAGTTCTCGAGAGCCCAACGAATTTGAATGAGGATCAAATGGAAAAAATTGTCTATCAATTGTATCTGGGAAGCGTTGCTTCGCCTTTTACGACACATAATATTCGAAACGAAGTCTACAATTGTAGTCGTGAAATATTTTTGTGTACTATTAAAAATATTCACATGAATCACAAATAAACACATGTCTAGATTATCACTAAACTAATATATAGTAAAAAAACACTCATTCGGCTAGTAGTCACTTATGGCTGAGAGACGTGGACCCTCACAAAGAAAATAGAAGATATGCTTATAGTATTTGAAAGAAGAGTACTCAGAAGAATTATTGGTGCTGTGAATAACAATGGAATTTGGAGGATCATGTATAACTTCGCACCCAAGCAATTGTACAAAGATCTGGTGTTGTACTATGTGAGGATTCAGCTACTCAGATGGGAGCAACACTCGAAGAAAATGCCAGCAAGACGAGTACCAAAGAAAATTATGGAGGGGCGGATAGGGGATAACAGAAAAAGAGGTGGACCAAAGACATGATAACAGGACGATGTAAGAGAATAAGCTGAGGAACTACTGCAGACCAAAAATTGGCAAGGGGCTACTGGAGATTGATCTAGTAGGAGGAGATTCAGGCTCACTGACGAACTGTAGCACTACAGGAAGAACAGAAAGAAAAATATACAGTTAAACAAGTTTGCAAGCGTTTGCTATTTTGCTATTTAAAAAATGTAAAATTTGACTTAATATTGAATTATTTGTTTCATAGTATATGTTGGAAAATACATATTGACATATAATTATAAATAATAAAATAGGGGCAATATTTTTTATATTCTCAGGTTATATTTCGTAAGAATTTTTTACATGTCAGTGAGAATGTAATAAAAGATATTAATTCATATGTGTGGTATTGCATTAAATAGTGGGTTTAACGAAATAATCGTGGCGATATTCGGATTTAGTAGTTGCAAAACGGCACATGTTGTACATTAATTATATATATATTGCGTATATGTAACTTTCTAGAACAAATATGTGGCAATGAAGATTTTTCCAACTATATCCTAAACTGTGACAAGTATACTATCGCTTAGACGAGGGTCGTTCGAAAAGTTCTCGGTCTGAGAAATAAAATCACACCTTGCTTTAATTTGCAGTCTCTTTGCAATTCAATATATTTAAAGCAACGAAGGTTTAACTTTTTAATACCATCAGAATAATACAATTATTTCAACTCTGCAAAATAAGTGATTCTCTCGTCTTTGATCTGATCAGTTGAAGTAAATAATCGCTGGGAGACAATCCGGTGAATACAACGTACCAGAAAATACTTCGAATAGTAGGTCATGGATTTAGCATCAATAATCTAAGACGTCTATGCAGGCGTATTATCCTGGTGAAAGAACATTTTCTTTTTGGTCAGATGTGTATGTTCTGCCCTGACTTTTCTTGCAGATGGAACGATCTTTGCTTTCTTTGATGATCTGTCATCTGCTCTCAACTACCGTCTCCACTGATGCTTTGTCTCTGGTGTGTCGGTGTCTCGGTTATAAAATGCGCTTTCTTCTATTCTCAATGCACGTTTCGCTAACCAACTCTCTATCATTACAGCTCAATCAACATAGCTTGGCCTCCGAGGTTTGGATGCGCAGTAGCCTAACGCCTGAGAACTCATTCGAAGCAGTGCATTCGTGATGTTAGCATCGGTTAAGTACTGCACATTCGAGGGACTCTCCGTTCTCTGTCTCTGTTAGACAGTGACCCTCTCACTCTTTCTTTTGTGCATGTCAGAGGCCAAGGGAAACGACCAATCCATGTTATGAAATGCGCTCTCTTCTATTCTCGATGCACGTTTCGCTAACCAACTCTCTATCATTACAGCTCAACCAACATAGCTTGTCCTCCGAGGTTTGGATGCACAGTAGCCTAGCGCCCGAGAACTCATTCGAAGCAGTGCATTCGTGGTGTTAACATCGGTTAAGTACTGTACATACGAGGAACTCTCCGTTCTCTGTCTCTGTTAGACAGTGACCCTCTCACTCTTTCTTTTGCGCATGTCAGAGGCCAAGCTATGTCAGTTGAGCTGTAGGAGATAGCGCGTCGAGAAGTTTAAAAAAAGTAATTTGGTGTTTAGTGGTAAATTTCCTCAAGTTTCAATCGAAGAATTGATCGAAAATACTGTTATAAAAATTCAAAGAAAATATTTAAACAAATTAAACGACAGCGAAAGCTGATATTCATTAAAAGAAGGTTTCGATATGTTATTAAAGGTTGTCGTAGAATGTTTTTCGTTTTTGATACTTAAAAAATAAAACATCAGAATTAATTCAAACTTGTTTAATTGCTGTTGACTTACAGAGTAGTTTTTGAATTTTTATTTATGAAAAACAATTATCCGTAAATGTGTACCTTCCACTTCTTCACACTCATTTAGCCTGGAACTGAAATTTTCAATCACTCACTGGAGCATCGCTCTTGTAATCGCGTAGATTTCGTTTGCTATTCTTTGCTTTAAAACATTTCAGTTAGGTGGTAATTTCCTTACTTTTTAAATAGTTCTATAGAAAAAGATCAGCAGCAGACTCCTCGGTGGCCAGTTGATGTCCCCTCGGCGACTGATTACTCTTTCAGGGAATAAATCGTGAGGAGCTGCTAAAGAATCATTCGTGACGTGGGAAGTTGCTCCATCTTGTAGGAAAAATCCGTTACGGTTCTAGTCAATCGAGTCTTGCATTTCTGAAGCCAAAAAAGTCCGAATCATATGGCAATAGCGATTGGAATTAACAATCGGAGCATGACCACGGTTATCCTCAAAAAAGTAGGGGCCGATAATTCCTTCGCTTGAAACGACAACCTTAGGGGAATGTAATAGTTTTTAGTGCAGTTTCAGCGGATTGTCGGGAGCCCAATATATGTAATTTTGTTTATTTAGGTGGCCCTTGATGTGGAAATGTGAAGCTCCTATAACGATGTTTCATTGTCCTGTAGAATTCGCCTCGTTTAGCTGGATCATCGAGCTTCATCTCCTGCACAGTAACAATTTTGTAGGAGAGGAAATGTACATATTTGCGAATAATGCGATGAATTGTGGATCTGTGCAAATATAGAGAAGCTGAGCGGAGTCGTAGAGATTGTCGTGGATCGTCTCTAACAGACTGGCAAATGCTATCAACATTTGTGTCCGTTATTGATGTCCTTTTGCGCCCAGTTATTTTATCCGGTATTGTGTTTCCAGTCTCTTCAAACTTGCGCACCCAATGCTTGATTAAATTGGCACATTTCTCATGGTCGCTAAATTAAAATGTATCTTCTACCATATATATAATACTGCTATATTCCTAATATCTGTAAGTAGAGGTGTCACGGATTAAGTGAGACAGTAAACGTCTGCTTTTATGTCTTTTTCTACTACTCGGCTCGTTGTGCGCAAATGTCGCGATAATTATCAGAGGCCAAGGCCATTATTAATTAATTAAATGTGACACAAAAACATAAAAATATGCAAGCTCATACATGACTATAAGCATACTCAATTCTCGGACATGCGCATAAGACTCAAAGTAGTAGTAAGAGAAACAGACGCATATATGTCTGCACCGTAATGATTTCGCCGATTTCCAGACCTTGCTAGCAATATAGTAGTATTATATATATATATATATATATATATATATATATATATATATATATATATATATATATATATATATATATATATATATATGTCTTCTACAGACGTCGAATAATACTGTAGGAATCGTTGGTTTTATAAAAACGATTCCTCGCTCGCACGCAAAATGCGCGCTATGGTCCTGTAAAACACACCACTCCCTTCCTCCAGCTACCTATGGCGCGTAATAGTCAAAACAAAAACTAAAGACATTTTGAGACACCCTTTACTTCCACCCTATACTTTGGATATTGCGCCATCAGAATTTTAATTATTTCTCTTTTTTTTTATTGAATTGATTTGAAACTTGTGTACTATGTGATGTAGAAATAAGTCTACTACACAAGAATGTTTTTTGTTTGGGTTTGTTTAGTAGATTTTAATTCGAATTAAGTTTGTCAAGAAGTAAAACAAAAATAAAAATAATGCGAAGTACTAATGAGGTCATTTAATCATCGTATGAATGTTACTGATATCACATAGCGATATTTCTACAAATATTATTAAAATTTCTACTAATGTATATAATTTTATAAAGATAATGTTATATAAACAAAGGATGTAACTACTGTTAATAGACTATACTTTACTAGTACAGATAGTCGTTTTATTTTTGTTAACTTGGTATTATTTATTGTTGTAATATATTTTATTGTTTTAGACTTCCGCTTAGGTCTGGTAAAATATGTATTATAATGGAACATAATGTTATATAATGGTATATGGTATATATAGGTTTTTTTTCTGTGACATTGAATTAAACAATTCACCAATTTCGAGTTAATTTTTATTTAATTTTTTATTACGGGTCCGACAATAAGAATTTCTTTGTTTTAAAGATGAATAAGTACACGATCCTCCAGCAAGGGGTTTAGTTTTATTCATGAATTAAAGAACATGTAAAGATTAACAGGCTGGGTAATCATTATTATAAGATAGCTGAGTTAGTTTAATGCTTCCATCATATATTACAGACTTTACATCTTTAGGTTAAATTTTTGTTCCTGTTAAAACTATTTAAAGTTCATATCCATTGAAGTTGATAAATGGTCGAGAGACCGTTGCAGAAAAACTGCAAAACGGTTGACCAATATATATGTATATATATATATATATGTATATATATATAAATATATATATATATATATATATATATATATATATATATATATATATATATATATATATATATATATATATATATATATGGTGCTTTTTCAGTACGTTGTCAATATCAGCTAGTGTTATAGTGCATTTTTCCATTTGTGGCTTGTCTCTAGTTCTGTTCTGCTCTGCTTTTAACCAGGTTGCTTCTCTATTATGCTGTCCTTTAAAACTCCATATAGTTTCCCATTATTCTGTCATCTCCTCCAAGGATGGTGGATCTTCGTAATTTACCTTTTCTTCTCTGATTTTCTTATAAAAATTCTTTTCGTTTTTACAGGATTCGATATTATCTCGCCTACTTTTATAACTTACCTAATGCAGCTATCTTTTGTTTGATTTGGTCTTTAAGCACTATAATATTTAAGTCGAATGTTGGTTAGCTTTTTTAATATCATGTTACATTGTCTTGTTGTCTTCACTTTATTTAATTTTCTACTTGTGTTTTCTTCCTCCTAGATATATATTTTTGTTAGAATACTTCGGATATTATATACTTATATATATATATACTTTTCGAATATTTTCTTCGAGCGTTCTCTTCCATGGGGGTAACGTATCTTTTTTTTTTTTTAATGTTGGTGACAGACACTTTGAGGGCCGTATATTCTATTGTGGTTTTATCCGCACAATAGACAATCATATGATTCTTCTCAATTTCATCCTCTCTACTTAATATCTTTGCTATCTCATTGTTGATGTATTTAAGGCACTCGTTATTCTTATTATTTGGTTTTATTTTTGGGAGCTTTGGTCGTTTTCCGGACATATTCCCTCATAGTGAGGTATGTTCTTTCTAAATTCAAATACGATCTCCTTACTTATACGTTCTTTTTCTTTTTCAATTTCAGGTATTAATAGACTGGAGCTCTTACGGTTAATCTCACCTTTAGACTCCAACAGTGCATCTTTTGCAATATTATATTCCACTTCCACCACTCTCGGATATTCAGTATAACCCTATAATATATTCCTCTGTACAATGTTTGTCTGTTGAACTCAGTCTTTAATTTCCACTATCTCCAGGTTCAATTATAATTGTATAATTGTATTATTGTATATTTTAGTTATTGTATTGCAATCATTGATATCATTGATCAATTTGCAATCATTGATATATATATATATATATATATATATATATATATATATATATATATATATATATATATATATATATATATATATACAGTGTGTCGCATTTAAGATGAAGACACCTCCATATCTCCGCTATTTGAAGGAATACAGATTTGAATTTTTGCACAGTCATACACGTAGATGGGACACAATTTTTAAGATACTGAACTGAAACCCTCAACTTTAAACTAAGCCTACTAAAAATTTTACACAAACAAGGTAAATCCTGAATTTTGCTTCGCGTTAGAATATCGAAAAAGGTTATTAGAAAAAGTTATATACCGAGTTTCATGATAAAATTCGCATTTTTAATTTTTTCATTGTTTTGGTCTATACACAAAATTATTACAAGTTTATTTGTTTAATTTGATAATTAGTGTGCCATGGTGAGTAAAAACTTGACACATTATCAATAGTGTCATGTATTCAAATATTTCAGTAAAATAAATAGCACTTATAATGGAATAATTATTTTATTATAATTGGAAAACAATTTTTGGTAATTGATCAAATTTAGGAAAAAGTATATAGTATATAACAATAATTGTCATAATACAAATAATTAACTATTAAATGTGATCTCTCACAACTAGTTCTCCGTCTATTCGAATACATTTTTCGATTATTTTACGATTCTGTTGTAATAATTTTGTGTATAGACCAAAATAATGACAAAATTAAAAATACGAGTTTTGTCAACTTGGAATATGAGGTTAGAATAACACCCTGAACAACTTTTTCTAATAACTTTTTTCGATATATCTAACGCGAAGCAAAATATCGAGACTTGGCCCTGTTTGTGAATTCGTAATAGGCTTAGTTTAAAGTTCAGATTTCAGTTGAGTATCTTAAAATCCTATCAATCTGTCTGACTGTGCAAAAATTCAAATTTGTATTCCTTCAAACAAAAATGTGGGGGTGTCTTAATCTTAAATGCGACAGACTGTATATAATATCTCAATAAACCTCTACTAAATTTTCCATCAAAGGTACATTAAACTTTCGTTTTCTGTTAAAAAGAAAGTACTATTTTACCTCGATATTATCTGTATGTCTTGGACTTTGACTGTAGAATTTCACGACTTTTGCTTCGAAGTACTTCCAGTGCACCCGCTCTATTTCATTATTTCTTTTCCTAAACCTTTTCCTAAAAACTAAAAAAAAAACCTTTTCCTAAAAAAATGCCTACCTAAAGGAAGATTCACTATAAAATAATGAAGTCAAAGGTGAGACAACTGCATATTTTTCAGAGTTATACAAAATAAGTTCAAATTGTTGACGGTAGCGAATGATACTAGCTGTTTCATTTGATTTCAGATGCCCATGGTATGAGACACTCTTCTGATTCTATCAAATACACAGCATGGTCTTCTTTCCAAAGTGATTAGGTCTTCGGGTCGATGTTGATGGTTGTTCTGGATCAACCCATGATTTTCTGCATTGTGGGTACTCGAAATATATCCATTTTTCGTCTCTAGTGACGATCTGATGTAAAAGTTCTTTCTTTCATGCCGAGAAAGCAAAACTTCCTAATCTGCACATTCCTAAGTAATTTTCTTACAGCCAGCTCATTGCTTCACTACCTTAAGAATCTCCACTTTGTTCCCGAATCTCCGTTGTTATTTCGACTGAGGATGGTTTCGACATTTTTTTGATAGAAATTCATAATAAATTGTATAAACAAAGCAAAGTTGTCTAATTTCCACTTATATTTTTCTTTAAAACATATCGCGTTTCGCTACACTGTAGCTTCTTCGGATGGCTGACAAAGAATGATATTGTTTGGTGAGAGTAATTTAGAGTAATTTAGAGTAATTTAGTAATTTTACATGTTTTTTTTCTGAAAATTCCCAGAACCCTTTCTTAGACTGTTTTTTTTACATATTTACTAACAAAGAATTATTAAAGTCTATTTGGTTGTCCAGAAGGACATCTGTGTATTTGTGACGGTTTATTTCCAAACATTCTGGTAAATTCAGTTTGGTACCCTTGTTTTCAATATGTAAAATTTTAAAATTATTATTAATTAAGATGTTCTGCGTATGTTGACTATATTTTATTATTTAGATAGCTGCGCTTGTGTTCTATGATTCTGAGTTTAAATGATCTACCTGTTTGTCCTATATAAAATTTATTGCACGAGCCACAATTCATTTGATAGACGCCCGATTTTTCTGTCTTTCCCCGTTTTTTGTTTATAGTTTTTCAAAAATTTTCCTAAATAATTGTTGTTATTAAAGGCTACATTTATATTACTGTTGTTAGAATATTTTTTAAGTTTTTCAGGTATATGTCCATAATAAGAAAGAGTTTTAAATCCAAAATTTTTAATTTTAATCCTAGGGTAGGCGCTTTATTTTTCTGTTTTTTAGAGACTATTTTATTTTCTATTGAAACTGGATAGTCGTTGTTAACCGCAATTTGCTTAATTAAAGTTTATTCTATTTTGTATTTGTCTGGATTTAGAGGAACATTGATTAAAAGATGAAGACTATTGTAGTCTACCCGTTTATGTTGTCCAATCACCCACACCAACATAAATTATGTGACGTGCATTTTTCTCTCTGGCCAACCTCCCAACCTCAACCTTGTGTCTGAAACAGCCTCTATCCTGAATTTCACTTTGCGTAATATTTGCTGATCTTAGGTCCTCTTTAATTGCAGCAATCCATTTAATTAGTTCTACTTTAGCTCTACTCCTATTTTAATAAAATTTGAATATTTGTCTAGTTAGCCTATTCATTCGTTTTATGTGTACGTAAAATTTAAGTCTTCTTTTTCTCATATCGCTATGTATATCTGTGTATTGTTTGATTTCTTGGTTTTTTTGAAGTCGGTATGTTGTGCTATTTATTTGTTTGGGGCGTAAGATTTTTCCCATATGGACATTCTGGCTTAATAACTGTGTTGTAATGTATGAGTTTTTTGTTTTTAGATATGCATTTTTTGTGTAAGTCTCAATTCAGTTTCCATTTTTTGACATCTACCCTTATTGGCCGCTTTTTCCAACCCGTTTTCCATGATTATTTCACCCAAATATTTGAATTGAGAGACTGATGTTACCATATTTTGTTTTTAGAAATGGTGATCTTAGTTTGTTGCAGGTCATGTATTGTGCCTTTTGAAAATATAAAATAAAATTTGGATTCCTACCTTTCCTGCTGTTTCTTTTAGGATTTCAATCTGTTCTTGTGCCGTTAATATATCTTGTGCCAAAATCGCTAGATCATCAGCAAACGTCAGATAATCAAATTTGATGTTGGGTTTCCCCAGTTTATATTCGGTCAATATTCAGGGCCGACTTTTTTTCACGCCACTCCTGTATTACTTTTTCTAGAGCACAATCAAATAAGAGTGGCGATACTCCATCCCCTTGTCTTACTCCAGTTTTAATTTCGAAGGGCTCTGAGATGTCACCCCTGAATTTAACTTTTGATCTTGTGTTAGTTAGCGTTGCTTTAATAATTGCCAACGTTTTCAGATCTAGTCCTTATTCTTTCAAGATTTCGAATAAAGATTTGCGATCAATAGAAACATATGATTTTTTGAAATACCACAAACCACAAATGTTAAGACGAGATTTTTATTGTACAGTTTTTGATGTTAAACTTGAAGAGATTTACCACTAAACACCAAAACGCTTTTTTGAACTGCTCGACGCACGTTTCGCTAACCATGTTAGCATCATCAGGGGATGATTTAATCTGGATTCTTAGATTAAATCATCTCCTGATGATGCTAACATGGTTAGCGAAACGTGCGTCGAGCAGTTCAAAAAGTGGTTTTGGTGTTTAGTGGTAAATCTCTTCAAGTTTAGTATTTCACACCAAAGGTTCCAACAGAAGAATTGAGTTTTTGATGTCTTAGGATCAATTTTAGATTCAGGATCTGCCCGGTCGTATATATATATGAGAAAGGACTAACTTTTTAGTAAGGATGATATATTTGTGACAATACAATGATGGCTATTATAGTTAAATTATATAATAATCTCTAATCGTTCTTTTGAATGCAACAGTTGATTATAACAGGGTATGGTAGCATGCACTAGGAAAACAATGTAGTTTGAAATAATCGTTGGTATATGCGCAGGTTATGAGAAGTGTGGCAGGAAAAACGAATTAAAATTTTAACTAAACTTTCTCTTATCTCTTCCGTATAATAGTCGTAATTCAAATCAAAATAAAATTGCATATTCAACATGATATAATACATCAGTCAACATAACTACTCGACGTGTTTTTTTTCAATAAACAATGTCTTATTTACGTATAGTAAAGGTCATGATGGTTAAGCAGAGTAAATGCATCGGGACTCGTTAAAGTATAAAGACCAATCTTCGGTAAGCAGATGCAATTTTGTTGCACAATGGTTTTAAGGTGGTTCAAGGAAAATAAGGTGTATAGTAATTTTTACTATAGTGCTTTTGCAGAGTTCTAAATATTTTAATACTTATTAACATTTTATATATATATATATATATATATATATATATATATATATATATATATATATATATATATATATATATATATATATATATATATATATATATATATATATATATATATATATATATATGTATTTTATATATATTTTATATATATATATATATATATATATATATATATATATATATATATATATATATATATATATATATATTTATATATATATATATATAAGAACTTACAATATTATTTCACTATATTTATATATAGGACATGTTTCACGAAATATGTTTAGAATCAACAACAGAATGCAATAATGGATGAACATATAATGTGTTCGATAAGAATAAAACAAAACTATACCCCGTCATGGTTTTGTAAGACACCACGTATAAATAAAATTACTTTTAAATTATGCAGCATATTTAGTTGTACAACTTGTAACCTTAAACTTCGGGTAGCACAGAAGGGAATGGTAAGATGTATGCTTGACATTACAAGACGAGAGAGAAAGCCCTGCACATGGAGCAGAGAACAAACGAAAGTGTGTGACATCATTGGAAGAGTAAATCAATTGAAATAGAGATGAATAGGTTATATAACGAGGTAATGGGACGAAAGATGGACCAAGGCAAACCTGGAGTGGATACCGCTTGATCGCAAACGTCCGCGAAGAAGACCCAAAAACACGATGGACTGATGACATCGTTAAGTATATCGACCCTGATCTTCCTAATCATACCGCTTGTTTCCTAGCATAGTGACAGCGCCATACGTATATGACCTGTAGCTTGCCTCGCCATTCTTCTCAGTCTTCGGCCGTTCGTATGCAGTGACATAGAGATACACTTGTCACTCCTGAGATTTGGTCTACATAACGTGTGGCTATTCTTCTTCAAGGCCTTTTTCCTCTATTTTTCCCTGCCAGCTAGCTTTTCAAGAGAATCATTATCTCTTCACATGAGTTTTTCAGATGATGTTGAATTCGGCCAAAAAATGGATTCTTTAGTGCGTTTCTCAGTTCACGGGATCCTGAGCATACGCCTATATGTGTACATTTCGAAGCCATCAATACGTCTTCTATTAGATGTTTTTGGAGTCCAAGACTCGGCGGCACGATGTGGAATATGAGTGTTCTCGCCAGCCTCATTTTGGTGTTTCTGCTTATCCCGTGGCCTTTTCATTTGCTTGTCAATTTGGTAACGGCGGTTTTTCCCATAGCGTTTCTTCTTCTTATTTCAGGCTCGTAGCTACCTTGTGTTTGATATTTTTACGTCCAGGTATATAAATTCCTTAACCATTTCAATTATAGCTATGGAAATTGGCTCGGTCTCCCTTTCCAGTGACTTATTTACTACCATATATATATATATATATATATATATATATATATATATATATATATATATATATATATATATATATATATATACATATAGGTAGTAGTAGATAATGTTCCTAAATCATTCCGGGTCTTGATCCGTTCGTTCCGTAAAAGGTCACGACGTTTCGTAAAGTCTATTGGGTAAACGGGTCCTTTCAGTCTTTCTTATAGGCGGTCGGCGACTGGACAGATTATATCGGGGTTGTTTGTGGCACTCGGCTCCGCTTCCAGGCGTTTGTTTATTAACGTTTAATAATCAATTAATAAATCAATTTAATAATAATAATCATCATGATAGACCCTTGTCTATTTACTTTAAATTAAAGGCTTCTTCAGTATGTTTCCAACTATCGCGGTTCCGAGCTCTTCTCTTCCGATCGGGTTCAATTCACATAAAGATGTCATCAGTCCATCGTATTTTCGGTCTTCTTCGTGGACGTTTGCAATCAAGGGGTATCCACTCCAAGATCGTCTTGGTGTATCTCTCTTTTTGAACGGCTTATACATATATAAACATATAATACATATAATTAATAAAAGATTTTGTTGTATTTGTTTTTTTCAATGTTATGGGTAGTTTTTGGATGGCCCGAACGTTCATCGTCAATCAAAATGGTACGACGTAGTTAGACGTTTAAATTCAGCTGCCCAAAATTTCACAGTGGCAAAGGATAGTGCGGAGTCTCCGTAAACATCATCCATTTGGGCTTTAATTTGCATAGGCATATTGTCATTCAAATGCAAGAATCTAATTACGGTTCAATATTCGATTTTTTCTATCTTTACAGAAACACTAACATCGACTGACATAAATCACTATTAAACAACAACTGAGCATCTAATATGGCTGATATTTTCAAGGTTATCTTTCAACGCATGCGTTATTATATTATATAAAATTTTTTGACGAGTAACGCCACTTTCATGTTGAGGTTGGAAACTTTTCAGACTACCCTCGTATTTTAGCGGTTTTTCTAATCTTCGAAACAGTTTTCATTTTATACTCGACTTCTACTATTACCTTTAAAGCGACCAGGGAACTCTCTTGATGGCGAATTCATTTTTTTTTATTTTTAAAAATTCCAAAAAACGCTATATTTTCTACGCTAACTTAACAGTCTAACAATAGCAGTCAAACATACCTCAAAAACCAAGTGTTTATATCGATACCTAAATCGCACTAATTAAAAAAATACCTTTCTTTTTGCTCATTCTAGCATATTTGGTACATTTTTCGAATCAACATGTATACGCTAATTGACTGTATTTTCTATTGAAACAAATATGATTATTCCAGATTTAAGTTGTTTGGAACGATCATGAGTTCGTTCAGATGCACTTTTGTGTCGTTGCAAGGTCAACGAGATTTTTATTTTGATCTTTGCGAACAATGCAAATATCGTTCAGCGCAGATCAAACAACTTATTAGAAACGATCGCATGGTTAAATATTAACAGAATGTTTGATATTGAAGGTATTATTATATTGTTTTTGCCATCATAATAATTTTAGAAATATTTTTGAATGATATTTTAGAATGAGCAAACAATTGGACAAACCGATTTTCCTCATTTTCCTTTATTTTAAACTTTTTTCAATGTTTTAACGTTATGCCAATACAAAGAACTAATAGTCAACAAAACTATATTATAATTAAAACAGAATATAAAGTTCGATAAATAGTAATTTGGGAAATAATAATATTTTGATCGGGATACCCCTATTTGAACACCCCAAATAAAAAATTATCAAGCTAGTACTATATATTTTAGTAAAAGATCATAGCAGCCATTTTTTGAAGTTATACTTCTTATGGCGCATTTGGGAAAACAGATCACAATGTGTTTTTAGCGGGGAAGAAGTTGCGCGCGCCGATGTAGCACCTGATTTATTATTTTCTTTTTAAAATTATGGCGCCATGGCTATGTGTCAAGACATCTTTTTTTATTAATTATGCCAAAAATGTATAACTTCTTACGTAAGTATATAAGTACACACACGCTTTTTTTTCTTATTTTCGTCAAAGTTGACATTTGTGTTTAGTATTGTTTGTTTAATATAGTATATATAAATTGTTCAAATTTATTACAAAAATAATAAATCTATTCGGTCTACGTTTTGTGCCTTACGTGAAATTTATGGTCAACATAATCGACTTACAGAGCTTACTATTAGAAATGTAATTCAAAAATTCGAATCAAATGTAGGGTCTGTGATGCTAAGAATCCAACCGTCAAAAACTTAATCGTATTGCTGAAAACATCGAGCAAACCAAAGTGTGAATGAAAATGCGGAACAATCAATTACGCGTCGTTCTCAAGAACTTGGGCTTTTTTATGGTACTACATATACTGCGTTTTTACAAAAATATCATTTGGCATTTTCAAATGTCCGTTTCGAGTAAAGAGTCCAACTGTTGGACTATTTACTCGAAGCGGTCTTAACCGGATTGGTAATTTACGTACTTTATAGCAAACTCAAGTCATATTTCTTTGTTTTTGCGATTGATGAAGGGTCTCTTCCGAGGCGATTGATGAAGGGTATATCCAAAATTTTGTAAATAATGTCTTACAGTTCTAGGTGTGACGTTTACTCCAGAGCAAGAAGCAATATCATTTACTACTTTATCCATAAAGTTATTGAATTGGTTGGATTATTTTATTGGTTATATTAATGGTTTGAATGGGTTATATTAATGGCTTCTTAACTTGAAGTGAAGCCATTATTTCTCTAAGATTTCTATTAACGAAACTTCGAATCAAAATTGTAGAAATTGTAGTAAAACTAGAAACACTTTCTAGAGACGTGTTGATTTTGCAAGATAATTGGCTTGGCTGTTGTACAGAAATTATAGAAAATGGCTTCAACATTGTTGATCATATATGCATATTTGTATTGATTTGTAATGCGGCTAAATGATATTTGCATATTCGATCGTTATCTCCCTTTTTAAATAAAAAAAAAACTGATGCTGCAGAACATCATAACAATTTTTTACAGGATTATAATTACTCTTTGAATGATATAATAAATGCAATGAGTTAAAAGATGATTATGTTAAATAAAATGATATTACTTCAAAAACACATATTAATATGTAATTATTGTAATTAACGCAATTAGTATAATCTAAATAAATTTAAATTTACGTAGCAACCATATTTATACAATTTGCATTGCAAAGGTTTTACCCACTTATAATTTTACTTCTTGCATCATATTCAAGGTCGATATAGCTTCTATTGGTAATAAAACAGTCGGTTTTATGATTTTATTGGGTTTTCTAAAAGCCAAAATAACATGGCAACAGTCGATATTGGATGAAAAAAATATCCTAAATAGTATAACGTAAATACTTAATAGAGAATTATAAAAAAATCAAAGAAAAATCGGCTATCTATAAAATTTAATTGACCAGAAAATATATATCACTCTAGGAAAAAATAATATTTAAAGATCAATAACTTTAGTTCTACCTATTAGAAAAGATATATGACCTTGAGCTAGAGGTAATAAATTAAAGGTTGAATTTTTTGTAGAGCAATTAGCAGATACATTCACATTAAACTAAACGAATGAAGATCGTAGATTGAATAAAATAGTTAATTCAATAACTATTATTTTAAAAGAAGTTGCTGAAGAAATTAAACTTAATTTAAAGTCCAAAAAAATCACTTGGCTATAAGCTGATCATACGTGAAATCAAAAAAAACAAAAATTACCCAGGAAAGGTTTAATCATACTTATAAGCCTTTTCACAAAAGCCTTTCGACTAAGAGAAGTTCCCTCTTGCAGGAAAGTACCAGGTGTGACGGTTGATAATTCTTAATTGTTTCTTAAAAACAAACATGTTTAATTTGGGAGAAAGGTAAAAAATGGTATATTCAAAGTATGCGCTATCGCTGCAAAGTCGTTGTGCTGCAAAATTACTTTTTCGTATCTTGTAGCCCATTCTGGTCGCTCTTCGATCAATGCATGGTTCAAATATATTATTTTGACGGTAGCGAACGGTATTAACTGTTTCACCTGGTTTCATGCTCATGGTATACGACATCCTTCTGATTCCACCAAATGCACAGGTTGTTTGTCCTCGATCAACGAAATATATTCATTTTTTGTCTCCAGTCACGATCAGATGCAAAAAAGGTTTTCTTTTATGCTCGTTTGGGTTAGTTTTGGTACAAACATACACACATTGCTCTTCTATTCATATAAGTTACACCTTTTTTACAAAATTTAACAATAATCCTGGTCAACAAATTACAAGTTTTTGTAAGCCTATAAAATAGTAATTTTGAGAAAGCATTAAAAAAATCCGCAGTGGTACTAATATCATGCTCTGGTTAGCTCAGGTTTTTTGTGGATATCAATAATAAGATTTATAACTGAGTTAAGGATTTATTTAAAAAATTTTAGTAATATTAGTAATTTTAAAAATGTAAATTTTAAGTGCTTCTTCTTTTATAATTAATGTCTACAGTTTCTCTTCTTAATGTCCAACAATAATCTGCTAACATAACATAGCAGTATTCCACCTTCATTGATGGCGTCATTCCATACCCAATATATCCCGGTGGAAGTGCTCACCATGCTCATCGCTAAAGTTTCCCATATTTTAAGGTAAAAAATCTAAATGTGAGTGCAAAATGTGTATTTTTAGGGACATGACTAGAATCATATGTTTTACTACTGTTTTAAAGTTTTCAGCTCTCTCATTTCCTAGAAAATTGGTAAAAACTTGCACCATTAATTTCCAAGCTTTATTCTCTACTTTATTTAATTTATTCTCAAAGATATCGTCCTTAATCTATCTCATTTAAACTTAAACGCTCGTATTTGAGGCCTTATAAAAATTCCTTCTTTTAACTTTGCATCTGTAATTTGTGGAAACTTTTCGTTAAGATACCGAAAAGCTTCACCTTCGTAGTTAAGAGATTTCGCAAAGTTTTTCATTATTCCTAATTTTATATGCAAGGGCCGCACAATAATGTTTTGTTGTTGCACTAACGGTGGCTGAAGTATGTTTTCTGATCCTGGAGTGAAACTTTTCCTAGGTAGCCAGACAGTTTCCCTAGGTTTTCCTAGGTTTCTGACGAAATAATTTCTTCTATTGCGACTACTCTAAAGGCATAAAAAACAACAGTATTTCGTGTAACTCTGTTGCATACCCAAAATTACAGCAATAACTTTAAAACCTGCGCGGATCTTTCAAGAATATTTCTTGTATTTTATCTTTTCAAGTAAAAGCTTCAGATTGTCATAGATTTCTTTCCTGGCACCCCACCCACCGGCATGACCCACCAGAATGGAAGGATATTTATTACCGCTTGTAATAATACTGCTTTTAGACTAATTTTAGATGAATCTATAAATAATCTCCAGTTGTGTGGATCGTGATTAATACCGAAAGCTTCAAATAGTGCATCGATGTTGTTACAATAAAGGAGATCGTTATCAGCACTAACAAACTGTACAAGGTCACTGTGATGGTTTCAAAAAACAGTAATCTTTGTGTCTTTTGCTAAAATATTGCATTGCAACGCTTCAGACGCGAGCCAAGAAGTTCTGCTTGTGTTTTTGATTGATCTAGGCCTCTAACCAAGTCATATAATTCAGGTTGAGTGAATAAATGGGGTCCAGATGAGCGGAGAATAATGAAGTCCTGATTTGTGGGGTCATCGTTTTCAGTATCATTGCCAGAATCGCCTAAAGGCGGTGTAGGGATTGGATGATGTTCATCGTGTGGTTGAGGTCTTCGATCTGATATTGTACCAATATAATTATATTTTCTTTTTTTACGAGTATTGAGTCCTGCAGTTGTATTCATGTAAAAATAACAATCTTGAACATGGTCCTTCTGTTCTTTTCATAACATTGGTGTTGCGAAAGGTAAACTTGTTCGACGACCCGACAGCCAATCCCGCAAATTCTTACCACAACTCGAGCATATCACGTGCAGAACCCACGGTTTATCTTGATTTTTAACTACGACACCAAAGTAAAGTTCGCATGCCGGACACATTCGTAGACTTAATTTTTCAGTTTTTTCTCTCGTAGTAAAATTACCATTATAACAAAAATTGTTTGGATTACTTTTATAAATGCGAGGCATTATTATGATGGCAATATTATGACGTAAATACAGAAATACTTCAATATAAATGAAGACAAAAATTTAAAATCATAAAACAATATCATCATCATTCTCGGATTATCTACGGCTGTCGCCGCCTCTCCGTCCCCAGTTTCCAGTTCGTTCTGTCGTGACACATGTCCTCTTGCAAATCTCTTGCTTCCATGGCTTCGTCAACGCCGTCTCTCCAACTTCTTCTTGGTCGTCCTCTCTTTCTTCTTTCTGGAGGTATCCATTCCAACACTTTTCGTGGCCATCTTGTCTCATTCATTCTTTTTGCATGTCCGAACCAAGTCAATTGTTTTCTCTCTATGTCGTCCACAATATCTCTCTCGATGTTCATGTCCCTTTTAATGTTTATATTTCTTATTCTCTCAAGTCTCGATCTCCGACAGCTCCTTCTCAAAAAATCCATCTCCGTGGCCAGTAGTTTTCTTCTATTAGTATTATTTAAATCCCACACTTCTGAACCATAAGTCAAAACACTCTTTACGATTGAGCTATATATGCGAAGTTTTGTTTCTCGCCTAATTTTTCTTTCCCACAGGACAGAGTTGAGTGCTCCAATGATTTGTCTACCTCTTATTATTCTTGTTTGAATTTCATCATTACTATTACCTTGCCTGTTGAAGATCACCCCTAAGTATTTAGCCTTGTCAACGTTTTTTATTGTTCCGTTTTCCAAGGGTAAATCGTCGTTGTCATTACTACTCACCGCTAAGTATTCACATTTATTTAAGTTAATTGTGAGACCAGCTAGTGTGTACTCTTCATTTAGTTTCCTCACCATATAGCTCAAATCCTGTTGATCTTCTGCAACCACTATCTGATCGTCGGCGAAATAAAGAGTATATAGGGTGTCATCCCCCACCCGAAGGCTCATGTTCCAACACTTCCGTGCCCAGCCTTTCATGGATTGGTCTACGTATAGTTTGAATAAGGTGGGAGATAGACAACATCCTTGTCTTAGCCCCTTTGTTGTATTGAATGATTCAGATAGTGATGTTCCAATTTTAATAACCGCAGAATTCTGTTCATAGTAAAGTTGGACGGCCCGAATCAATGTTGGTCTAATCTTGAGAGTTTCCATTGCTTCCCATAATTTCGATACTGGTACACTGTCATAAGCTTTTTCTAGGTCTATGAAAGCTATATGCGTCTCCCTGTTTCGCTGGGTTCGTTTTTCTAGGGCTATTTTTAGAGTGAAAAGGTTGTCTGTGGTGGATCTCCCTGCCCGGAAACCGGCTTGTTCTTCCGCTTGTTTATCCTTGATGTCTTCTTCTATTTCATTTCTAAGGATTCGGGAATATATTCTTCCTATTGTTGGGATTACCGCTATACCTCGGTAATTCTTAGGATCATTTTTTGAGCCTTTTTTGTGAATGGTTGATATATATGATGTTCTCCATTCGATCGGCGTTTCTTCCCCATTCAGGCATCGTTGAAACATATTCTTCAACATTCTTAAAAGTTTTTCGGGTCCATACCTTATGAATTCCAGGTGGATCCCTCCAGGTCCAGGGGATTTTTTTATTTTTGTGTCTTTCACAGCTTGTTGCACTTCTTTTAGTTGGAGATCTATAGGAGTTAGATTATTTATTTGGTGTTGTTTTCCTCGAAAATTTTCACGTCTCTCTTCCAAAAGGTCTTTAAAGTGGTGCACCCAGTCTTCATTTGTTATGCCCCCTAAGTTAGGTATTTGTTTTTTTGATGTTTTTACCGACTTTATGGTCTTCCAGGCTTCTGAGCTTCGGGTTCCTCCTAATTGTTGTTCTATGTACTCACATTTTTTCTCCCAAGACTGATTCTTTCTCTTTAGGACTTCGTTTTTAACCTCCCTATTTGCTCTTTTGTATTTTTGTCTCGTCGCATCATTGTTCTTTTGAAGGAGTTTCTGGTAGAGTTGTTTCTTTTCTTTAATTTGTTGTTCTATTTTATCATCCCACCAGTCAGGTTTGTTATTCATCCGTATTTTTCCGACAGATTCGTCCGCAGCCTCAAGAATACAAGCTTTTATATGTTCGTACTCTTCTTCTATTGTTCGTTGAGTTTCGATTAGTTTTTGATCCAGTCTTCTAAGATATAAATATTTAGTACTTTCATGTTCAAAACTTTGTAAGATATATTTTGACGTTGTCAATCTATTCTCAGTGAGACTGCTGGTGGTCGATTGAAAAGATGTTAAAAAGGGAATGTGTATCTTTACCACCAGTAAGCGGTGATCAGATCCACACTCGGCACCTCTCTTTACCCTAACGTCTTGTATCTTGATTTGGGAGTTTTGTCGGGCAATGAGATAGTCAATAATCGATTTTAGTCCTCTTGTCTGTTGGTACCAAGTGTATTTATGTATATCTTTGTGAGCGTAAAAGGTGTTAGTTATTCTCAAATCGAACTGCTCACAAAGATTCACTAATCTTTCACCATTGTCATTTATGGTTTCTTCCCCGTGTCTGCCTACTACTCTACTATGTCTCTGTTTTCCGACCCGACCATTTAGGTCTCCTCCTATAATGACTTCATGACTGCGTGGAATTTGATCGATTATATCTCTGAGGGTATCTTCAAACCTATCTTTAACGTGAGCTGTAGCATCGTTATTAGGAGCATACACACCGAGAATTGTCATAGTTCTTCCCCTTATTTGGATCGTCAGTTTAATTATGCGTTCGTTCATTGGTTCCCAAGATTTAATGTATTTTTTCAATTTTTTGTGGATTAGAATAGATACTCCAGCACGTGCTCTTTCGTGTTTTATAAAACAATATACTATTTAAAATATTTGTTGGCAAAATATATAACACTACGAATTCAAGAGTGTTCTATTAATTTGTACTTCTATGTTACACTGGCCAGAGATGTAAAAACAGGTAAAGTTCAAGAATATACCCGATGCAAGTTCCAACCTCTCGATGAAGTCGAGCTAAGCCAGCTGTGAAACTTATGTTGTTGATAAGTAGTACGTATTTCTTGATAATACAACTCATTATCGTTGGGCAAAAAAACCTTGTTTGTTGACGACTGTAATCGTACTAAATATCCATATATTTGACTAGAATATAGGTTATGTTATATTAAGTTAAATTGCTGTCCGTAGATGGTGATGTTTTTAAAATTAAAAAAAACGGCTTTATTTATGGGTATTTCTGATACTTGAAAATTTATTAGAAATACTGAAACTGTTACAATTACTTACTTGTTAGATAATCGACTTGCAAAAACTCCAAGTTAGCAATATTTAACAATATACTTAAATCAAAATGCCATCCAGTTATGGGGCTATGGCATCTATGCCATCATAACCATTAAAACTTTTCAAAATACACTGTTGGGAATCATTGTTAATGGCCCATGATATAGTCGCAATTTTGATCTTGACCGATGCTTGGGATTTCTAAATCTAAGCCAGATTAGATCTCCACGTCAATATAGAAGCTTTTCAACTGGTGGACAATCAAAATCAAGTCTAAGAATTGAGTTCACACGACCTCGTGTGGTGTGAGGGTAAAAGCAAAGTTTAGTGCGTGGGTGGACTGTTTATAACTATAAGAGTCTAAATGATATCAATGAGTTGACTTTAGCTGATGAGTATTTCATTTTAAGATATATTAGAGAAGAATTTATGGTCAGTCTTTTTGATTAATTAAAATTGTTCACGGAGTATCGGTTACTTATTTACCAATTAACCTTTTATTGTGTATAAAAATGGCAATTTTTATAAAGAGTCACCTTCGTTTTCTTTAAAACAATTCTATTGTATCGCTTTGAAGGTCAATTCATATTCTCAACAATCTGGGAAAATTACTTTTTTACTGGGTAGTTCAAAAAATTCAAAAAAAATATCAAGAGTGCGTAAGAAATGGAATATCATGTTTAAGGAATGTTTGGCTACTACACCCCAATGTACTTTGATACGAGAGCTACATCGTTCGATATTTTTTGTTCAAATACAAATAATTATCATATTTATTCAACTCGGTTGTTTGTGATTGTGTTCTTGAATCATATAAGTTCAAGTGAAAGGGTTAATTTCAAGGCTATTTATTACCGCAATATTTAGTGAGGTACAAAGCCATGACCTGAGGAAATATTTTTCGTTATATTGCTACAAAAGAATTTTATTTGTAGGAAATAATAAATTTTCATGATATTTTTTTGTGAAGTTTCAAATTATTTTTTTAGCGAAATGGTGTATTCGGAAACCAAAGGCAGGAAGTGATTTACAAGGCCGTTTGTAAATCTAATTGTTTTAATTTGTTTCAATATAATCTCCTTACAATTCAATAAATTTAAACCAAACGAGGTTTATAATTTTAAATAACGGATCTTTCAAATTGAGCGGTTTTTTAATTCTTCAGTAAAATACAGATGGCGTTATGAATTTGTTTAAGTCTAGTCTCATTTTAGAAGTGTAATGTACAACTTTTATAAAAATGGAGTCGTGCACAATACAACAATGCGTTAAAATTGTTAAATTATTTTATACAACTGGGCGTTCAGTGTAAATGTTTTTAGAAAATTACGTGATATTTTCGGTTTGTACAATCATCCATCTGAATTCTGTTAATAATGCTTATTAACAGAATTGTTCAAAAATTTCAAGAAATTGGTTCGGTGAAAAATAAAAGAGCAATATATAGTCGGAGTGGTCATTCACAAGAGCATATTGATTGTGTACGTAAAACCGTTGCTGAAGACCCAGAAATTTCCTTTAGTCCACGTTCACAACAAGTTGTATTCGGTAAATCTATAACATGGCGTATTTTACGAAAGTATTTAGCTCAAAAAGCATGGAAGGTTCAGGAACTAAAGACGCTGGATCATTCAAAAGATCGTGCATTTTAAATTTTTTCAGTTGACCTGGGCGTTCTTTGTCTTTCAAGTCGCTCTGACTAGCTCGTCTGACTAGCTCGCCAGACCACCTCGGCTGGTAGATTTCAGTGTGAATCAACCCTTGTTTCCAGTGCCATCTCTTAAAAAACCGCCACATCTAAGTTATAGTGTGTTTTGTAATTGTTAAACATTTTTGTTGGTGATTTTTTTAAATTGATACATTTTTCTAAAAAGCTACGTAAAAAAAGTTTTCCAGTGATAAAAGGAGTTTAATAACGGTAGAGAAGAATCCCGTTCATATATATATATACATTGGACACTGGACATATATATACATTGGATATTGGACACTATTGGACTATTTTCTTTGGGGTTACATGAAAAACTAGGTCTATAAGAACAATCTACAATCGATTCCTGAATTAAAGGATCAAATTTTGCGATTCAATTTTTGCGATCAAAATTTTGGCAAAAGAGTGGACGTCTGTGGCAGTGGCGGCTCGTGAGGGAGAGCGTTGGGGCGTTGCCCGTCGACATTTATGACAGTAAAAAAATTTTCAGAGCAAAACACGATCTTTTATTTCCGCTCAGTTTTTTTCGATTAACTCATTTTCCTGGTTCACCTCCTGTATACTCCTGCATAGGTTTTCAATAGCACGAAAAGTAAAAAGGAGGAAGGGAAAAGCAAAATCATCTTTAGCAGCACTATTTTCTCCGACGCCTTAAAAACCCACGAGCCGCCACTGTTCTGTGGAGCTCTAAGGGGTGGTCATTTGGCAGATACTGTTTTTCGAATTTAAATACTTCAATTATCAATAAAAGTTTATTGAAATTAAGGCAAATTCTCTATTTTATACAAAAATTTAAAAAAAAACGCTTAATTTGAAGGTGTTACGTATCAGGTGTTGTTAAATTTTCTTCCCGCTGCTTTGAGAGTTGGTTATATTAATTTACGAGGAGTTTGGGTTGAAAAAAAAATAAAGAAAAATATTTACTGAAATAGTTTTTACACCATTCTTAAGAGATATTCAATTGAATTGTGTTCTATTTGTTTGACGTAAATAATTTTGTTTCTGGTTCTAAAACTTTATTAGACGCACTATGTAGAAACTGTAATCATACCTTACACAGCAAATTAAAAGTAGCTTACAAGAAAAACGCATTAACGATTGTTGTTTGTTTTCCTTTGTCATTCATATTTATACAGAAAATTATCCTTATACACCATTCATGCAAAACTTTTAATTATTGCGGTTTCATTTTGATGCAATTATCAGTGATTAAGATGTTTACATGCAAAACAAAAGTACTAAATTTAGAATAATTCTATAATTATTATTTTTATAAATAAATTTATTAATGTATTAATCATCGTATTTATCAAGTAACAAAAACAGAAAAACATACATTCTTGTAATATTAACAACGAAGCAAGTGAATGGGCAAATTCAGCAAAAAAAGGACTTCTATTAATTCATACATATTTCCTTTGTAGAATATGCTTATTATGTGCTAATTTTTATTTATTTTTTGTATAAAGGTATATACTACTGTGATCAAAAAGTAAGCTTTGGTTTTAAAAGTGATTTTTGTTTTAAACATTTGAGTGCATTACGTACCTACCAGGTGTGGAGGTTTATAATTCTTATTTTTTCTCAGAAAAAATACGTTTAAATTGGGAGAAAGGTAAAAAATGGTTTATACAAAGTATGTGCCATCACTAGCTGCACATTTTTGCCATCTTTCTGGCAATTTGTGAATGCCTTCTCAGAAAACCTGTATACCTTTTTAGGTGGCCTAGTCATCAAGCCATTTTTCTACATTTCCCTAATTGTTGAAGTGTTTCATGAAAAGTCCACAACACATCGATGAAAACAATTGGTGGTCGGAAGCGGCCAAGTCTGGTGAGTACGGAGGGTAGGGCAACAGTTCCCAGATAAGTGCTGTGAGTGATGGGGCGTTGTCATGCAGTAAAATCGATTTCCGTGTCTTTTAGCCCAGTTTGGACGCTTTTCGATCAATGAATGGTTCAAATTGATCACTTGTTGACGGTACCGAACGGTATTAACTGTTTCACATGGTTTCATAAGCTCATGGTACACGACACTCTTCTGATCCCATGGTTTTCTGCGTTTTGGGTTTTCAAAATATATCCATTTTTCGTCCCCAGTCACGATCCGATGCAAGAAGTCTTTTTATCATGCCGGGAAAGCAAAACTTCACACACCGTTTTTCGCTCTTCCAACTGTCTTTTTTTCAGTTGATGTGGTACCTATTTTACTGCCTTCTGGATTTTTCCCATGACACGCAGACGATCACAAATGGTTCACAAATGGTGACCACCAACATTTAACTTCTCTGCCATTTGTTGTTTGCATATCGTCTTCTTCCAACAATACTTGCAATTCGGCATTGCATTTTAAATTTTTTCAGTTGACCTGGGCGTTCTTTGTCTTTCAAGTCGCTCTGACTAGCTCGTCTGACTAGCTCGCCAGACCACCTCGGCCGGTAGATTTCAGTGTGAATCAACCCTTGTTTCCAGTGCCATCTCTTAAAAAACCGCCACATCTAAGTTATAGTGTGTTTTGTAATTGTTAAACATTTTTGTTGGTGATTTTTTTAAATTGATACATTTTTCTAAAAAGCTACGTAAAAAAGTTTTCCAGTGATAAAAGGAGTTTAATAACGGTAGAGAAGTAGTTGAAGATGAATCCCGTTCATATATATATATATATATATATATATATATATATATATATATATATATATATATATATATATATATATATATATATATATATGAGCAGTGGTTAGTTGCCACCTTTTCATTGGAGGGCACATGTTTCGTCTGTAGGTGGTTAGACTCATCAGGGTAGTGACATATGCTCTCTCGCCAAGAATAGGGAGTCCCTCTCCACAATCCAACATCCTTTATTTTCGCCGACTTCTCGTCGAATGGCTTATAAATAAAGTTTTTTGACTTCTTTGGACTGCGTCCAACGAGACAACAGTAGTAAGCCATCCGACAAGATGTCGGCGAAAATATGGGTTTACTTGTGGAGAGGGACTCCCTATTCTTGGTGAGAGAGCATATGTCGTTATCCTGATGAGTCTAACCACCAACAGACGAAACATGTGCCCTCCAATGTAAGGAATGGGTGGGGCTTCCTCCCGCTCAAACAACTAACCATTGCTTATTATAGCGGAGACGTAGGTTGTGTTCCACATGAGATTGTGGAAGCCAACGGTCGAGGGTGTATAACTCCTGACTACTGTTGTCTCGTTGGACACAGTCCAAAGAAGTCAAAAAACTCCATATATATATATATATATATATATATATATATATATATATATATATATATATATATATATATATATATATATAGGATCAAAATCGAAATTTTATGAGTATTGAAAAATTTTAGTCCTGACAAAGAAGTTATAATATTTTTGAGAATTTTTTCAACGTATTTCTTTTATATATTTATTTTCTTATTCAATTCAATACATTTAGAATAAGAATTACTATTCTAAATGCTGAATTATATAGGAATATTACAATTACAAAAATTTCCACTTATATTTGATATAAAAAAATTAATGAGTGAGAAAGTCAACAATGAGTAAGTATTTACACTTACACTGCACTGTAAGAATGCGAGGCGATATTGGCGATATATCGAGTAATCTTGCTGGTCAGCTAAGTATTGCTATGACGAACCCTTCTAAAAACTGCACTCTATGACAAGTTATTTTGGTTACACAGTGGGCGGCACCTTCATCTGATGATTACTAGGAGAGCATATGTTCTAATGCAACACATTTTATCTTTCACTCAAAAAATGTTTGACTCTTCTAGGTCCACCCCAATTACCTAAACAAAATATGAACTAATCAATCACTAGAGCAATCAAGTTTCGTTCCGAGTCCCAATACCATATCGGCACGATCCTAAGCGGTTTTGCAATGTGCTATAAGAGGAAGCACTTAAGAGGAGTGTTCCAATATAATAATTGATAGGCAGTGATACGGTTTCACTTATTGTAGAATCAGAAATATAACATATGATAAAAATACATTTTAAATAAATAAACAAAGATTAATATAAAAAATTTCCAGTATATTTAAAATTGTATATACAACAAATGTTTCGACCCATAGTGCCTTTTTCAAATACGAACTATATTAAACTGTTGTGGAGTGTGGAAACAATTGTTATACATACTATTTTAAAAATGATGGAAATTTTTAGATATTAATCTTTATTTATTTATTTAACATGAATTTCCATCCAGTATCGGCTACCTTAGTGAAATTATAAAATACAATTTTTTAACTTTTTTCTTTCCACAATTTTAGCAATCGCATATTAAAACATAAGACTAAATAAGCAAAAAGTATATACATTTTTGCGTTTGATATATGCCATACAGGGAGTATGTTTCTAATATAATAAGAAATGTTTTTTATTATAGTAATATTGTCTTTTGTTATTTTAATATTTAATTTACGTAGCTGATCAGTGGAACTGAGCTAAAACGATTGTAATAAATCTCGACCAAAGTAGGTATTTGTTGATGTTCATTTTTTATTGAATAATAGAAAATGAAAAAGATTTTGGCGCTGGCAAAACGACACATGTTTTAGGTAGCGGCAGCGTACCTTTCGTAGGTGAAGTAGTGAAAGCACAGAAAAACTTTCTCACCGTCACCTCACCTTTACTTTTCTTAATAATTATTATGTAATTTTTCTTAATACTTTATGGCTGGTTGGAGATAATTGAAAACAATGTATTGTGTTTTATGGATCGACCGAGTCGTAACTCGAAAGGAAGCAATCTGTCTTGAGTACCTCTTCGTTAAATTATTTTTTTTATGTTTTGCTTTGTATATTCAGTGCATAATTGTTGAAAAATATTTCCTTATAATTTTTCTGGGTGATGAATAAATTAAAAATTATCAGTTACATTAAAAGTCACAGAAGATCAAATTCCGAACGATAGGCTTCTAGAGAGAAACACTTGTTTTCTTTTGTCCTTCCATCTTCCTAAGAACAGAAATATTCTGCAAATAATACATTAGATGTGACAGACAGCTTTATTGGATGATAGTAAAAAGATTGTGCCTTACGTATACAATGTTAAGTGAATAAATATTGGATAAATTGTTGCAATAACTTTTTTGCTTTTTTCATAAAATATTTACACTTTTTAACAATTCTTTAAGAAATTATATAATTAAAATATTTTTAAAGCTACATAATTAAGTTAAATTATGTAACTATGGTAATATAAATTCTGACATCTCCTAGATCGGATGTTTATGAATGATGCACTGTTGGCAGATGTTTGTAAGTTTGCAGAACCAGGTAATTTAATTAGAGTATCCTTTCACCAAGTATTTCACTTTGTTTTCTTTGTATATGCGCTTATTGTTGAAAAATATTTCTCTCAATTTTTCTAGGTGGTGCATAAAATTTAAATAATAGTATAAGTCATTCAACTCTAATATTTCTTTTAAATAAAAAATCAGTGATATACTGTTAAAATAAAAAAAACGTCAGGACCAGTGCTGCCTTTTGCTGCCTGAGATTGTTATGCAATAGGTTTTGTACAAATGGTCTATTCAGCATGAAAATTGCGCATCTTAGGATAGGTCCAAAACAGAAAAATTCACTATCAATTACAAAAGAAAAAGAAGTCTAAACAGACGAGGACTACAGGGTGGTCCAAAGAGTTGTTAATGTTTGGTTTAACAGCATTATGTCGACATGTTTCAAACTTTTTCATTACTGCTCTTCAAGAATTTGAAGGAGATTGACTTAGGGCATTTGGTTCCAACAGGACGGAGCCAGCTGCCGCATTTTCAATTTCTCTTTGCTCCTCGTTCAGGCGCTTTTTCCGGGAAAATTGAAAACAGATATTCAGTGGATCCCCAGAAACCAGGACCTGACACCCTGTGATTTTTTATGGAGATATCTTAGAAGTCAAGTATACCGCAACCACTCCGTTACTCTGGAAGATTTAGAAAAGAATATTTGGCAAGAATCGAAACCATAACTACAGGCTTTTACCGCAGCGTTATGGCAAATTTTAGAGGTTGGTTTCAGGAGTGCTAGGACAGAAATTGAGTACATTTTCACTCAATTTTCATGAATTTTTGCAAATTTTAAGAAAAACTTTGTTAAAATTGATCAAAATGCTTTTTAAATTTCATTATAAAAAGTTAGCAACTCTTTGATCTACTACATATCTCACGTTGATCAGAGGGGTTCTAGATGAGGAATTAGGGACAAAATAGATTAAAGATGACAAATATTTAAAGTTATTGAGCGGAATAATGGTATCAAAAACTGTGTTCTGAAGCTTAAAATTAAAATTGTAAGAAATAATACATTTCAATACACATTTGAAATTACGTGAAATTTTTTTTTACGTAAGTACATTGTATATACATTTAGGTCAACGATGTTCCAACTTTTTAATTCCCCTACTACATGCGATTTGTTCAACTCTGCCAAATAACTTGGGCCAGCTTGAGCTGCATCATTTGAAGTAGATTTTCGACCAGACGGTCATTCGTTCAGGTTTGGGAAGAGGAAGTTCAGGTTGGAAGTAATAGCTGGGACCCATATCCGGCGAATAGTGTGTACATGGAAAGGTCTCCCGACTAAGGAAAATGCATATAAATAAAAAAATATGGGAAGCTAAACAACAGCACTATTCTGTAAAAAAAATATATGATTAGGTTAGCTTGAAAAAATGTAGAAATAGATATGTTAAAAAATATGCGCTTAGAAGAAACAAAAAAAAATGAAGGCCCGAAAGGTACTGGTATCGAGGGACGTGACAAAAAAATTAAAAAAAATTGGGAAGATTGGAAGAAATGGAGGAAAGTCATAAAGCTGTGTGCCTAATAGGCATATAATGATAAAATGAGTATGAGTAGATCCACGAGAGGTTATTATAATACTCTGTAACTGTGGTAGAAGGTATGCACCGATTTTGATGATCTATGCTTGCAGCAGCTGTTCCCGAATCGCTCAAGAGTTCAACTAATGCTATCTCATACATGTTCTACAAATTAGGAGATCTCATTGGCTACTATCACTTTCACCGATTGTTGAGTAGTTTGTTTTTATTTTGCTGAAATATGAGAATTTATGAAATATGGAAATATGAATATTTTGCTGGAATATGAGTATTACAGCAACGGTTTAACAACGAGCTGCAATATTTCAGTTACATAACGCACTGCATTTAAAGTTCGTCTTATGATTAGTAGGGGTGACGTATTTCTCAAACATAGAGTCTTCCATAGCATAATGCCTGGCCTAATAGATGGTTGCCATTTTAATGGGAAAGCTACATTACACCTTTCACCTAAAAACTTCTATAAGTCCCACTGAATTTTAGCTTGCGCGTTTTGTGGTGTTCTGTAGGAAAGATCCCAATAAGATCGACAAACCACTAACTAAAAAAAAGGGCCGCCGAGATTTAAACGTAACTTTAAAGTATAGTGTGTATAATATAGAGCAACACTCTCAGTAACTTCAAATTATCAAAAGTACGTACATTTTTTGGACTCGCGTTCTCTACTCACATTGACAATATTTTATTCTCACTAGCCATTTAACTTGTTTACTTTTGCTGTTTGTTCAATTAAAAAATTAATTATAAGTTATAATTATAAGTGTGAAAAGTGTCGCGAATTGGTGCAGAACATCAAAGTTCGCTACCTCCACAATCGTTTGGAGTAATTACAGTGAGGAACTAGGAGAGCGATTTCATCAGGATCTAAAAAATATGGAAGAAAAATACCAATGTCGATGGGATGATGGGAACACATGATGGCTGATGACTGCTGTTGTATCAAGCGTGAGTGCCTGGAAGGAACTCACTCGAAAAAATCACGAAAAAGAAGCTTTATTCATGTTCAATGATAACAAAAGGTAAAAATATAAAATAATCGTATTTTTCGATTTCGAAAACTGCACGTATATTTCAAAAAATATATACACCGTTCGAACCAGTATAACGAGAATATTCAAAAACAGTTTTACCTTTTCCGGCACCAAATCCACTGTAGAACTGTGTAATTTAAGTTTCCTCTAATGGTTACTAGGGTGACCTGTTTCTTAAATATATAGCCCTCTTCCCATACCATATATTTTGGAGTGATAGCGCGATGCCGAAATATGGTGAAGATGTGCTTGGGTAGAGATTACATAGCAAGTACAAATATTTTTTGTTTTGGTACAAAACATTCAAAAATGAGAGAGATAGTGTTAAAGGGGAATATCGGTCATAGAGACCTTCCAACTGATCAAATGGGTCAAAGTATCAACACAATGAGATAACTGTTAGGTACGGATTAGTGATAAATAATTAGAAATGTTGTTGAATTTACTAAAATACAAAATATAATGTATTCTCTTCTTGATGTGTTTTTGATGGACGTATATCTTGAGGTAAATATATCGATATGTCACAAATTCAATAATATTTTGTGAATACATTAAATTATGCTTAAAAAAACTGAATCTAAATTTTGTGTATCTTTGTTATGTTGTAGTGATAAATTAAATTGATTACAATTTATTCTGAATATATTAATTCCAATATTAATGTAATGATTCCAATATTAATGTAAATTTAAAAATTATTCTGTATAATTCAATAATTTTTTATCTTGTGGTATATTTTTTTTAAGATTAAAGATGCTTTTTATGTGACCGGTCAGAGCTGATCAGAGTTGAAAAAAACATTAAAAGTAATAAATTTTGTATAATGTAGGTGGTGATGGAGGTTTTTATGTTGCATCATTGAAAGTGAAAAAGATTTGGCGTTAAGAAAACGGGACTTGCTTTAGGTAGTCGTAGTGTTTTTTCGTAGACAAAGTGAAAGTACAGAAAACTTTCTCATCCTTATGTCCATCAATAAATGTTATGCAATATTTGCCCTGATGCTATGTTGGTAATTTAACGTAATTAAGGATAATGCGAATTGTTTTATGCATCGTTTATCTTTTGATGCAACGAGTAGATCTAATTTCTTCATAAAGAATCGATGGTCATAAAGTCGGCCAAATCCAAGTTTATTAATTTCCACCTAGATTAATTTGAAATACGAGGGTTGCTATTCATGTATCTGGAATAATAAATAAAAACAAATATTTATCATTGAAAATGCTTTTATTGTTCTTTAAAATATTCTTCGCGTTATACTCATACGTTTGAACCTATTTACAAAGCAATTTTTCCATTCCAATTAATGTATCTCCAAAACATGTATTTTGAACATATCAACTGTTTCGTCTGGCATCGAAAATCGTTGACCACGTAGGTTAATCTTCACGGACGAGAACAAAAATAAATAATGGGAAGTCAAATTGAGATGTTCAGTCCGATGGGTGAGAGCTCGTGTTTTCATCGTGAAGGATGCTCTTGCGTTGCTCGTTGTTTTTTTAATGTTTTTATCTCTTCAAAGACTTTTGGTCTTCAAAGACTTAGTGGCACTGTAGCTATATGTTCATTTATCCGACCAAAACAGACGACCATTTGCTTCGACTTGCTTCTTGTACGAACAACTTTTATTGGATTTGGATCATTTTGAAAGACACATACAGTCGACTGCTGTTTACTTTCGGGCTGATGCCAATATATCCAAGATTTGTCACCATTATTTTTTGAGCATTTCTTTGCACAAATTATGGGGAATCGAATGCACAGAAATCTGCTTCACGGTAAAATGTTCCTGTAAAATCTTGTGTATGCTTGTCATACTAATGTCCAGGGATGTCTCAGTCTCACGGTATGATACATGATGATCTTGCTTTATCAGTTAGCGCACAGTATCGATGTTTTCTGGTACAACAATGGTTTTGGACGACCTTTTTTAAATTCGTCTGCGAGCGGACGAACGCGACGATTGAATTTACTAAACCAGTGATATACACTGGTTTTATATGGTGCTTCATCAACAAAAGTCAAAGTGAGTTGATCGATGCCCAAGTTCTCACAAGTTAATTCGATTTTTTGACTGAGATGAAGTTTTCAACGTTCATATGACAAAACGTTCTAAATATTGGTGAACATTGTTGCCAATTTTGGATACTTAAATAACCAACAACCCTCGAAAAAATGAAATGAAAAAAAAAATGAAAGAAACTGAAAAGCGATGAAAATGAATGATGCGAGACAAGTGATATTGGACGGAATGCAGGAACAATTGAGTGGAATCGAAGAGGATGATCTAGAAAAACGTGGAATAGCAGCGTGGATGATATCTGGAAGGATAGAGAAAAATCATGGCAAGAAATAAAATTTTTGGCGTAAAATTGCAGAGCATAGAAATTTTTAATAAGAGTTGTATGTGTAAGTTGATATAGTAATATAAAATAAATTTAAACTATTGATATGTGTTTCAATTACTCTTAACAGTCTTGAGTTCATAGAACAGCACATATTCTTTAGTAGTTTAGGCTGATCTCTTTCCAGAATTCTGGCTACTTCTAAAACTTCTTCCTATAGGCCAGCGGACGATTTGTAAGCTAGTTTTTTTTGTAGAATTATTCAGAAAGGCATAGCCAGTACTTTTCGATATAGTATAAGTCAGAAGAGACCGCAGATCGATCAACAACAAAATCTAACTTTGCAAGTTTATGTTTTGTGTACCTCGAAGAGTGACATGGAGTATTATCTTGCCAAAAATATAAAGCTCTATAAGGAAACAGTTAAATCATTAGAAATCAAAACTTTTCTTTAATTAAAGTCACATAACTCTGACTATTTGTTCATCTAGGGCTTCGTTACAACAGGAAATTTCCAGAAGCTGTTATTGCATCCTAAATCATTCTCAATTCACCTTTGTTTTAAAAGTTTGTTCCATGTAACTATATTCATTATATGAGCTATCTTTTAAAAATAGTTTTTCATTTGTGAAATAGTTTTTGTCCAAATTATTTTCACTAAAAACAGTCATTTTCCAGCCTTCTTCAGTTAATAAGTATAGTTTTGGAACAATTCTTCTATTGGAACAATTTTTCTATTGGAACCTTTGGTGTGAAACACTAAACTTGAAGAGATTTACCACTAAATACTAAATCATTTTTTTTTTTAACTGGTCGACGCACGTATCGCTAATCATGTTAGCATTATCAGGAGATGATATAATCTACACCACACCAACTTTTAGAAGTTATATTAGAAAAGTTCTTGAAAATGCACCCAAATTTAAAATTTGTTTAATTTTTTTGGGAGGCTACCAGTTTGTGTTCTCTGGTCAAATAAATAATCTCATTTTCAATACGATTTGCTCATAAGATATTTATTTTTCTCTTGTGTTCAATATTTCATATTTTAGCCGCTGTAGAATGAGAGAGACATAATACTCGCACGACTCTTTCGATACGTCGTACTAAATCCATGGACTGCATGCCAATTACTTCGAATCACCTAAAGTAATCTAATACGTGAAATAACATTAAATTAAATAATTGTTTAATTTAAATTATTCAAGTGTACTTTTAACACGAAATTACTTGTTTAGACGCGCGTCTTGCTAACCATGTTAATCTCATCAGGAAATGATTCATCATCGTGATAATCTCTTGATGATGCTAACACTGTTAGGGAAACAGGCGCTTAGAAATTAAAAAGTTATATGGAGTTAAGTAGTAAATCTCTTTGAGTATACTCGTTTATGCTAAAGGTTCCAATAGAAGGATTGGTAAGCTACTATTTGATTACTGTTGAATAATCATGTTTATATATTTTTTAAGTTAGGTAATAACTCGAAAACAACGACAGTTTACCATTTCTGGATGTGTTAGTCAGTAGAAATAATAAAAATTGGTTAGATTTTGATATTTTCAGAAAAACCACCACCACTTCGAGATACATTCCTAACGATTCAAATCATAGCTTCCAAAATAAGATGGCTAGTTTAAACTTTATGGTAAATAGATTAATTAATTTTCCTTTAAATAAAGATAATTATAACAAAGAATTAAAATTAATTAGGGAGGTATCTGAAGTGAATGGTTATAATAAGAACATTGTAGATAAACTAATTAGAAAACATAAGTTCAGAAAATGATTGAAATAATCTTCGACTTTTCAAAAGGATCAGAACACAAAGAAATTCATGGTAATTCCATTTGATGCCCAGTTGACAAGAGGACTAGACAAAATTTTGAAAAAAGTGGATATTAAGGTTGTGTACAAACAATATAATAAATTAAGAGAAGTTCTGGGTAATCCAAAGGATAAAGTAGAGCAGCATGAAAAGTCGGGGATTTACGAAATTAGTTGTCAACTCTGTGATCGAAGGTATATTGGGCAAACAAAAAGATCCATATTGACAAGATATAAAGAACATAATGCCCACATTAGATATGGGAGAAATAAAAAATCTTGTATTGCCCAACATGCAATCGAACATGACCACAGTATAGATATTAGTAATTTAAGACTAATTAAAAGTGTTATTAATAATTGGGCTTTTGATGCATATGAAAGCATTCAAATAGAAAAATGTAAAAAAAGAAGAAGAAAGAAAGAAGAAAAAAGAATAAGGAAATCATGAACCGAGATAAAGGACCGATTCCTTTCAGTCAACTTTTTCAATTATTAATGTAAGGCTTAGTACACTTCACGGTTCATGATTTTTACACGCTTTGTTAGGTATGGTTTTCATATAAATAGAACATAGTTTAGTTTTAGAATTAGATTAAATTATCACGATGATGCTAAGATGGTTAGCGAAACGTGCGTCGAGCAGTTCAAAAAAGTGTTTTGGTGTTTAGTGGTAACTCTCTTCAAGTTTAGTGTTTCACACCAAAGGTTCCAATAGAAGAATTGATTGGGTAATACTTGTTTAGACGTTTATAATTCTTTACAAAGCCCTATATTAGTTCTAAATAAACTGGTAACTTTAAAAAAAAAACGTTTTATCTATTCTTATAATTCATGACCAAAATATATATTTTAATTTGACCAAGAGTGATTTGTTTAAATTTGTTAAAAGTATTTCTTTATGTCCAAACTTTTTAATTTTTTTATTTAAATTTGCCATAACTTTCAATATTGATGTGACTACAAATACACCATCCTTCTTCTAATAACACTAGATGCAGTCCGTGTCGAGCCCTGCAATTTTTTTTCTTTTTCTGCCTATAGTATTAACGTTTGCTATCTGTATAATTACAATGAGCAAAAATGATGACTAGAACTAAAACTAACAAATTAAATTCATGAACAACTCTAATATTTGAGTTGTTATCCAATGCTATAATTCTGTTTTTTATCTGATGGAATCTGTTGTAGGTTCAGAACAAGATATTTTAAATGATAATAAGTATAAAATAAACCAAAAACTAGTATACGCACACTAGTGTACGCACACAGAAAAGTCTATGGATATTTTTATGAAATAATAATAAAAAAATGTATATCATTTATATTATTCATTGAAGTTATTGTATTGTTAAAAACTTAATAAAAACGATACATATAAAAAAATAGAATTGGTTTATACCGTTAGATTTTTATATTTTATTTATTCTGCCGTTCTTTTCCTTATAAACATCATGGCAAATTTTGTGTTCTATATTGCAAAGACTGTGTTTTATAATGCAATAACAACATTTAACTTTACAAGATATGAATTGGGCAGTAGGCCTTCTTTAAGAAGTAGCTGCGCGGATAGGTGTTTCACAAAGTGTTCACAGTCGGCTATGGAGGCGTTCTAGGGAAACAGGAAGTCCGGCAGAATAACATTCAGGACGAGTTCGGTGTACAATTACAGCTTAAGATACATTTTTAGTTTTAACTGCAAGAAGACAACCCACAGTAACAGCATTCGAGTTTGTTACAGAGTTACATCGGGCGCGTAATTTAATTGTTAGCCGAGATACTGTAAAAAATCTTTTCCTTGAAGTCAATCTCCATTCTCAATGACGCTCAGATGCCTATTTCCCTGAAAAGGCAATCGCGGCGTAAGATTAGACAGGTGTCAATAATTTCAAAATTGGGATGCAACAGTTGGGATGCACAGTTTTGTTCATTGATGCGTCCAGATTTGGATATCATCCCGATTCTCGTCGAATAAGAGCGTGGAGACGTTCCGAAGATTTGGAAGGTTTGAGGCACGTGCAAGAGGTTACACTTACAGAGGCGGAACGGTTATGGTTTGGAGTGGAATAATTATTTTTCTAAATGGATTTTTGACAGCTGAGCTATCCATATTTGGATAACATTCTCCAACCCATTGTGCCTGCATTTGCTGGTGCTAAAACTCGTTAAAAACTTCCTTCTCTGTGCTAAAACTCGTGCTGGCTCGTTAAAAACTTCCATCTCATGCCCGACAGTGCTCGTTCACATACCGCGCGTATTGTGACAAGTTAGTGAATCAACGAGGTTTTGTCACGAGCAGTACATTCTCCGTACCTGAATTCAATCGAGCATGTATGGAACATGCTTCAAAGAAGAATTACCTCACACATGGCCAACATTTCAAATGCTTTTAGATTCAGGGAGCTTTTAACAAGAAAATGGGCACGTTTATGCCAAGAAGATATAAATAACATTATTTTACCTATGGAAAACATGTGTAGAGTTGATATAGCTGTAGAGTTGATCAATTTATTTGATGTTTTGCTTTCTTGGCAGTTTTATGTATGCCTAACTAAAAATGCTAAATTTAATTTTTTTTTTAAACACTTTTCAAACACATTTTTTAAACACATTATCAAACCATAAACATAATACCGTATATAAATATTTTTCAAAATATACTGTAGTGGATAAAATACCAATATTTATAAAACATGCTTAGACTTTTCTCGTGTGTGTATTTAAGAATGAAAATGAAATGCTTGATGGAAATTCATTCTAAATAAATGAACTGAGATTTATATCTAAATTTTGACTATCTTTAAAACTTGTTATTACATTACATTATTACAATATGTTGTTTCCACATATAGAGTCTTTTTAAAATATATTTTCCTGCATTTTTCAAATAGTATTTGAAACAAACACTGTATGTCGAAACAATTATAATACATACAAATTTTAAATATAGTAAATATCGTAAATATAGGAAATTATCTCCAATTAACTCCTATTATGTAAATATTCAATTTGTTTTAAATTTATGTAAATCTAAAGGGCAAATCTAGCTCTTTTTGCCTTTTTAATCGGCAGGTGTCCGCACTGTTATCCAGTAGTTTTACCGCTAGCGCTTTCGGATGTACTGCTCCTCCTTATATATTTTGCATTACACTTTATAATTTTTTCCTTTACTGTAATATTTAGGTCTTCTTTTAATTCTTTATTTGATATAAACTACCTATTGTTCGTAGCACTTTAAACTTGAACCTCCCTCAAGCAGTCTCCCATAACTAAAAGGTTAACAAATAAGAGCGCTATATTTTTAATTTGAAATAAAAAAGAAACTGTAAAAGATATCAATTTTTTGACCACTTTGCCACATAAATCGGCATTTATTTTACCAATGACAATAATGTTGGTTTTCCTACTTCAAGTTGATACACTTTCAGGCCATAAACTATACCAAATTGTAAATTTTTGTGGGATGTAAAGATATTTCAAGAACAGCATGCAAGTTTTCTTCAAGGAAAGACAAGTGCTTGAGAACGACGTGTAATTAATTGTTCTGAATTTTCATTAATACTTTGGTTCCCAGCATCGGTGTTTTCAACAGTTTGCCAAACAATGATAATTTGCCAAACAATACTAGACACAAATGTCAATTTTGGCGGGATTAAGAAAAAAATGGCTGCTATGATGTTTTACAGAAATACCTAGTACCAGTTTGATAAGCCTTTATAATCTATAAGCCCATATAGGTATGAGGACTACTTTGTGCCTAAATACATTAAAGTCGGAGAGATTTACTATTAAACATCTAATTACTTTTTAAACATGTCGACCGAAGGTTCACATCGTGTCAGACAGAAGGTTCCAATAGAAGAATTGAACTAAGTATCTTGTTTCTCAATTGCACTTTGCCTTTTCTCCCGAGGAGCCAGGAAGTTTTTTTCAATTTATTATTTAGAAGGGTTATTTTTTAAAGTATTTTATGGATTTATGGATATTATTATGGATTTTTCAAGTAAGATTTTTATCCAGATGCAATCCAAAATATTTGCAACAATCAGTCTTCTCATCTTCTTCTGGGCTTTCCGGTAGATCTTGCTCCCGGTGTAGTTCCATAGAAAAATTTATGCCAGTATTCGTGTTTCTAAATTCTAAGCCATATGTCCTACCGACTACAACATTGAGTCCTGATGTATGAACAAATTATTAACTACAATTAATGATCTGTATATCATTTCTCATCAGTCACCTTTTCTTTTGAATATACTGGATATATTTTCTTTATGGTATATTTTGGCCTACCGAGATTTGTTATAACGAGGAATAAAAAAAGTGTGTCACCTAGTATATATATATATATATATATATATATATATATATATATATATATATATATATATATATATATATATATATATTTGATTTAAACTGACAATATTCTTACTGTATAGCATATCTCGCCGAACACTGAAAGAAAAACAAGCAAAAAGTGCGAAAAAAAAGGTCGATTTATTGACATGAAAGGGATAGGTTTTCGTAAAATAGCAAGAAGACTGGACATTGCTGCTTCTATTATTATGTATAAGGATGAACAGAGGATGTATAAGAGCAAGTATAAGATGTAGAATGGTACGAGCAATAGTTAGGATTAAATGTCGAAGAGAACGCGAAATAATGGTAAGATCAAAGAAGGGTAAAGTGGATTCTGGGAAACTGCTGGAGAGAGGAGGCGATTTTGAGATTGATTTATCAAACAGGTTTGTTGTGTTACAAGATCCGGAGGAGGTGGAACTATCAGTTCAATACAAAGAAATCGCCAACAATGTGCTTCAAACGGCTGCTTCAATAGCACCAGAAGAAAAATGTCTCAAACAGACAAAAATCTCCAGGGAGACTATTGATTTTATGAAGAAACGGTGGGCAATGAGGAATGCAGGTAGTCCTTTTGGCAGGGTCGAGTACACTGAACTCTGTAAAACAATAAGAAAACGTACCAGAGAGGACACGCGCCGATTCAACATGCAGCTAGTGTAAAAAACCAGGGAAAGAAAACAAAGGAATTCACAAGGCTAAACAGAACCTGAGAAATAAAAGAACGCAAATATATGCATTAAGAAGTGAGGATGGTGCGTACGCAAATGTTAGAGGTTGTTAGAAAATTTTATTTCCAGTAATATGAAGATCAGAACCAATCAAATACAACAATACCCACGGAAGAACAAATGCTAAAATCTTAGTGGAGGAAGTAACAAATGCTATAGAATCAATGAAAAACGGCAAGGCTCCAGGAAAAGACAATTTAAGTGTCGAAATGCTAAAAGCTGGTGGTCGGACGTTACATAAAACACTGGCAAAATTATACTCAAAACGTTTCAAAGAACAAAAAGTACCTGACTTATGGAAAAATGCAGAAGTGATTCTTCTAAATAAAAAGGGAGCACAGGAAGATTTAAAGAACTACCGTCCAATAATCCTCCTATGAGTAATATACAAAGTTTTCACTAAGATCATTTCTGAAAGAATATTAAAAAAACTGAATGACGCGCAATCAAGAGAACAAGCAGGATTCAGAAGTGGATTCAGTACAATGGATCATATCCAGGTTATTCAGCAAGCCACAGAAAGGCACAACGAATACACCATGCCAGTGTGTTTGGCTTTTATCGACCACGAAAAAGCATTTGACTCCATTTCAAAGCATGCAATAATGGCTGCACTGCTTAGCCAAGGGGTCGATAAATCATATGTAAACCTATTAGGATCGATATATGATGGAGCTACAGCCACAATTCACCTTGATGATCTTGAAGTGAGAATTAATGTAGAACGAGGTGTACGGCAGGGTGACGCAATATCGCCTATTCTTTTCTCGGTTGGCCTTGAAGAAGTATTCCGTAAACTATATTGGGAACATGATGGTGTGAAGATCAATGGTTCAAACTTGAACCATTTTAGATTTGCGGATGATATCGTTCTCCTTTCATAAGACTCAGAGGAGCTGTAAAGATGCATACAAGAACTGCAAAGGGCTGAAAAAGAGACAGGTTATTTTCAATAACTTCGCTCAGGACAGAAGAATTTCAGTTTTAGGAAGGGATTTAGAGATTGTAGACAACTTTATATATTTTGGGCAGAGGATTTCAATGGAGGGGAATGCCGTCCGGGAGATGGAACGGGATATTAAATGTGGCTGGCAGGCATTTGGCAAGCTCAACGTTGTGTTTAAGAGCAGACTGCCACTTTGCCTGAAAAGAAAAGTCTTCGATCAGTGCGTTCTACTCGTTATGATATAGGGAAGTTAAACTTGGACACTCACATCCCAATCAATTCAAAAACTTCGGGTAGTACAGAGGAGAAAGAAAATATGTACGCTTGGCATTACAAGACGAGACAGAAAGCCCTGATCATGGATCAGGGAACAAACGAAAGTCTGTGATATCATCAGAGATGGGCAGGCCATATAGCGAAGCGATGGGATGACAGATGGACCAAGGCAATCCTGGAGTGGATACCGCTTGATCGCAAACGTCCGCGAAGAAGACCGAAAGCACGATGGATTTATGACATCGTTAAGTATATTGGACTATATTGGCAGAGGAAAGCCCAGGAACGTAAAACTTGGAAACATGCTGAAGAGGCCTTCATCCTGCAGTGGATCGACATGGGCTGATGATGATGATGATTGCCAAATCGGCAAATCATGAACTAGAAGTCCGCCTAAACAACGTTGTGCTGCCTTATAATCGCTACATCAAATATCTGGTGGTAACTCTGAACAGAACCTTCTCATTCAAAAATCATCTTGAGAGCATCTCATAAAATGTGAAGATGCGGGCCAACTATCCAGAGGCTCTGCGGTACTTCTTGGGGTGCTTCTGCTGACACGTTCCGCACAGCTGCTATTAGCTTGGTGTTCTAAGCGGCTGAATGTAGCGCCCCCATCCGGCTGAATTGCTAATATGCCGGAATGGTAGAAACACATCTGAATGCAGCAGTGATAACTATCACTGGCTGTATTAGAACTACCCTTCTATACTGGCTCGCCACACTTAATCATATAGCTTTTCTTGTATTTCCTAGGCAAGACGCCTTAATGAAAGAGCTTATAAAAATGTTGAATATTCCAACATTGCCCATCCATGACCATGTCCCACACTTAGCTCTAAATAGAGTATGTTCTAGAACTCACCGCTATGACTTGTCCAACAATTAGAAGCGGAAACTTTCAATATTCATTCCAAATGCGACAATTTAAAGGATAAAGCAGACTAATATGAAAAATCGAGGGATAATGAAATTAGTTGTCAAGATAGTGATCGGTATGTTGGGCAAATTAAAAGATCCGTATGAAATAAATATGGAGAATATATTACCCACACAATATATGTGAGAAATAATAAATCTTGCGTTGCCCTACATGCACTTTAGCATTGTCATAATACAAATATTAGTAACTAATCAGAAGTGTGAACAGTAATGGAGCTTTGGATGCATATGAACATATTCTAATAGCAAATTATCGTATAAAAAACCATGAATTGAGATAAGGGACCTATTCCACAGAGTCAACATTTGCAAATGCTTGGTTAACATTACGGTTCATAATTTTTACATCCTTCATTAGATACTATAGATACATATAAATAGAACATAGTTCAGTTTCAGAATTAGATTGTGTCATCTCCTGATGATGCTAACATGGTCAGTGAAACGTTCGTCGATAAATTAAAAAAACAGATTTGGTGTTTGGTTATAAATCTTTTATACTTTTTATCACTTTTAGTAACAATCACAAAGTTTAAATTCAGTCTATCTTTAGGCTGAAACCTCAAGTTCTTCTAAAGTTCATTTTTAAGCAAGATAAAGCCAGGCAGCATTAAGTTCGTCAAACTGCAGTTTTTAGAGGTAAATACTCGACTGGCTGGTAAGGTTTCCAGATTTATGGTCTTACATGTATGGGATAACATTGGTTGAACCCCCGATTGGTTGCCCCAGACGCCATTTAATTAACTTGAATTATGTATACAAGGCGTCTAGGATATCTTGCAACGAGAGGATATATATTATCTTAGCCGCTCCATACTTCGTAGAGCTACCAGCTCTCTGGTCTAATAATCGTAATGGATCAAACTCATTTTTTTGGTATGGAATGGCAAGGAAAATTAATCCAAGAAACTATATTTTATTTTTAATATTACATAATGATAGATTACCATTTTCGGACTTTCTAAGTGAATTATTATAATAAAAATATTGTAGAAAGATTCATTAAAAAACATAAGTTTAGACAATTATCGAAACAATCTTCGACTTTTCAAAAGATACAGAATAAAAATTAATTCATGGTTTTACCGTTTGATGCCAAATTAACACGAGGGCGAGACAAGATTTTGAAAAAATTGGACATTAAGGTTGTTTACAAATCCAAAGGATAAAGTAGATCAACATGACCAATTGGGGATTTGTGAAAATGGCCAAACCAATTCCATTCAGTCAACTTTTTCAATGATTAATGTAACGCTTAAGTAATTTCACGGTTTATGATTTTTACATCCTTCATTAGGTACAGTTGTCATATAAATAAAACATAGTTTAATTTTAGAATTATATTGAATCATCTTCTGACGATGCTAACATGGTTACTGAAACCCTCGTCGAGATGTTTAAAAAAAGTGATTTGGCGTTTAGTTGTAAATGTCTTCGAGTTTAGTGTTTCATACTTTTATATTTCGGTTTATTTCGTACTGATATTTTTTGACCATACAACATACAAGAAAACAATCCAATGTACTCACAAAAAATAATTGAAATGAATTTATGTGCCCCACCATATATATATATATATATATATATATATATATATATATATATATATATATATATATATATATATATATATATATATATGGTGGGACGCGGAATGCGAAAGAGCATTGCAGCGACGCAAACGAACATTTCAGGAGTACAACACTAAAAATCTCCAGAAAGTCAACAGCTTTTTGACGTGACTAGACAACAGATCGCAAAGGTTATCAGGCAAACTAAGAAGAAGTACATAAAGGACCAACTAGACTCTATAGAGGAGAATTTCCACAATTATAACAAGAGAGACTTTTATAGGACTTTTGCAAAAGAAATCCGTGGATACACACTACAAAATCTTTGCTTCAGAAAGCGGAATGAGAAATTAGCGCTAACCAATAAGGAGAATTGTCAGGAGCTGGCTTACTATTTCTCTGATCTTCTCAATTGCCCTGAACGCGACACAGGATTCCCCAAGGAAAATTGTATCTATACCCACTCAGAATCACCACCACCAATACAGGAAGAAATCCACAGGCACGTACGCAAACTACAGAATAACAGGTCATCCGGTGAATATGGTATCATCGCAGAACTATTGAAAAACCTCGGACCAAATTCACTGCAAGAACTTACGCAAATTATCACGAACATTTGGCAAACAGAAACATTACCAGACGATTGGAAATGTGCTCTTATCCACCCGCTGCACAAGAAGGGAGACAGAACAGATGTGAACAACTACAGAGCAATCTCCTTACTACAAGTCACCTACAAAATCCTCTCAGCATGCCTTCTCCAGAGAACACAAGAACAATTAGAACACAAAATTGGCGAGTACCAGGCAGGCTTTCGCCCTGGTCGCTCATGCACTGATCAAATATTTAATATAAAAACTATACTGAAATACAAAGCTATCAGGACGTCCCAATCATATGCACGTTTGTGGACTTCAAGAAAGCATACGACTGCATCGAACGAAAATCTTTGTTCAACATCCTAGAAGAACAAGGACTCCACCCCAGAACACTACGATTAATCAAGCAGACACTGACTGACACAACCTCTAAAGTAAAATTTATGGGAGAAATTTCCGAACCCTTCCTGATTAAAACTGGAGTATGCCAAGGAGATGGGTTATTCCCACTCCTCTTCAACCTGGTCCATGAAAAAAGAGCAACCAAACAAATCGAAGTCCTCAAGGAATGTGCAGAGAAAGTTGGCTTACAAATCTCCTTTCAAAAAACCGAATTCTTCTGCTCAAAATTAGGTGTTAAAAATTTGAACACCAAATACGGCAAAATAAATAGGGTCATTCACTTCAAATACCTGGGCGAGATCCTCGAATCCACAGGAGGAGAGAAGATAGCACAGAAGACTCCGTTACAGAAAATGAAGAGGGCATACGGCAAGACACACAATATCTACAATAAGAAATGCCTATCCACACACGCAAAAATGAGACACTACAACATAGTAATCAAACCTGAGGTACTATACGCAAGCGAAACACTTACACTTCATACAAAAAGGGGCTTAGAAAACATACTAAAAGAAGAACGCAAAATTATGAGGAAAAATCTCGGCCCAAAACTGACAGAGGAAGGATACAGACTACATTCTCGAAATACCACAGAGAAAATGTCCAACGTAGCGGCGAACATAAGAAAAAGAAGGTTGAAATTCTATGGACATATCAGTAGACTCCCACCGACAAGACTCACCAACAGAATTCTTACATACATACAACGAGTTAAGTTAACAGTACCATGGATCACACAGGTCAGAATCTGATCTGAAAAGGCACACATTTGTCCGACAGAGATTGAGGATAGAAGAACGTACAGAAACCAAATACATATGTGGAACGTTGCATCAGAGAGCGAAGTTTCGAGGAGATGGGGAACAAAGTGGACGGAGGAAAGAAAGAGAATCCATGGAGCAAGGATGAAAGAGGTGTGGAGGATCAGAAAGAACATTCGAAAATGAGCCAGAATGCTTTGCGTGTATATATAAATTGAAGTGAAGTAGAACGGCATTGCACAAAATAATTTTTTCACTTATCTTTTTTAATAAGTCCGGTAATAACAATTAATTAAAATCTTAATCTTGTGTACTTTATATAAGATAACTTATATAACTTTTTCTATAATATAACTATAACTTGTTATGTATATAACCTATTTATCATTAAAAAATTCAATATATTATGAACTTATCCAAATCTAATGTTAATCAGATTAAATTCTATCGAAAATTAAAGATATATCCTATATAATCGGGAAATCTATTGGTTATTTGTTTTTTTTAGAATTAATATATAATTTATATTGCAGGTCAGTTATATCAAACAAACGAGACTTGCTTTAGATATCCGCAGAACCTTTTGTAGGTGAAGTGAAAGTACAGAAAAACTTTCCCACCTTTACTTCTTTTGATAATCTTTACGTAATTGTTCTGCTAGATGCTTTATGGTTAACTTAAAGTAATTGAATATCGTGTATAATGCAACTTGTTTTCTATATCGGTCATTTTTGATGCATGAGACGTAACTCTAAAGGAAGTAATTTCTTTTAAGTATCTCTTCGTTAAAATTCTTTCTTACTTTGAATTTTCAACGTTTAATTGTTGAAAAATAATGTTTTAATTAAAAAAAATCCGTTTTAAATAAAATTTTGCAGTGTTAAGTAAAAATCAGGATTCTTTTCAGGATGTTTTCATGTTCATTAAATAGCATCAAGACTAGTCCATTGTGATAACTGTAATTGAAAACTTGAAGAGATTTACCATTAAACACCAAATCACTTTTTTTAACTGCTCGACGCATGTTTTGCTGACCATGTTAGCATCATCAGGATATGATTTAATCTGAAATTTTATTTTTTGTTGTTAATTGTTGAGTGGTGGAAAGTGGTGGAAATGTGGCGAAATTGTCTCTTGTAAGTTCTTCTCATAAACAAAGATTCTAATTTTAAAAGAGATCTAAGAATTCCAAAATATAAATTGTATCATATAAGACATCCAGACGGTAAGGCTTATTGAGGCACTACCATAATTATTCGAAATAATATTAGCATCATGAAAGGGAGAAATTCATCAAAAATAATCTGCAGGCCTCCAGTATTACTGTTGGGTATATAACAATGTTGGCAATCTATTGCCCACCGAAACATCAAAATAAGAAAAAAACATTTTAAATTTGACATAAGAAGAAGAATTTTTCACTACACATGGTATCAAGTTTATAGTGGGGGGCGATTATAATGCTAGACACCTAATATGGGGATTCAGAATAACTAACACAAAAGGCAGAGAACTGGTTAAAACAATAAAAACTAACAATCTACAATATACCGCCACGGAACAACCAACATATTTGCCTACCGACAGAAAAAACCCTGATGCTATAGATTTTGTTATCATGAAAGGTATTGATTCAACAATACATTTGACTAAGTTTTAGATCGAGTTGTTTTCGTTCAATGAATATATATTTCTGCTGCGTTAATCGACGATCAAGGTGTATACCAAGATATTTGGCATCCTCGGCTTATAGAATCAGTCTGTTGTTAATCTTTAATGTGAAGTGCAGTGATAGAGTGAGTGCATCCCAATGTGTTGGCAAGCAAGTTAAATGCGCATAATGACGTCAAGTACGAAAATTGAAACACATTCAGCCATCAGATCTAATATTGTGTGCCAGATTACTGAACTCCTGTGTGGTTAACTTAATTCACATTGCGAAAACATACAAACATACAAGCTCATTGGAGTGATCATGTCTCTGCCTGTCATGTATCATTAACATAACAAATGCTTTATTACTTTCGGGCATATTGCTGTATTCATAGGAGATAGATAAAAAAAGAAGAAAATAGTAAACAAATATTCTAGTATTGTACATGCTTCCATGCCTACTGGATGTATCTCAAGTACATATTTTAAGGTCACTAAATTGTTAGGTCAAAAAATTTTATGGTGAAGCTATCCATATCAATATTATGATTCTTTCAATGTGATATTTTGCAGCTCTACTTCTCTGTCTACGATTTTTTCCGTATATTCTTCGTAAATTCAGAGTCTGACTTATGAAGATGTTCACCTCATACCAATATCCTTTTGACGATTGTACGTGTCCATAAACTAATGAGATTGGCAGCGTAGCGTTCGATTTGGCAACACTGTTAGCTTCGCCTTTGGAAGGAAGGCAGGCATTTTATGTCACTCATTTTCAGAACACACCAGAGAAACCACACCACTAAAGGATCATCAGATGTTGGTTTGATTTCCCTCACAAGGGGAAGCCAACAATGTTGACAGATCGAACGCTACTTTATTTACACAACTATTGAATTATCATACATATTTAATCAACATGCTGAAACTTCATGTAGGATAGATCTGAAAAAAATGTTCAGAATATCAGAATAACGATAAATATGAAAAAGAAGAAATTTAATTGGTCTGGATATGGTGGACCTAGGATAGATTCTAAACTTAAAGAAGAAAATAAAAAGAGAGCCAAAGTAGCTAGAAGAACGCATTTAACATCGACAACATTTTCAAGCGAATAAATAATAAGATAACTCACTATTCTAGGTTAAGGGAAGGGAAGGAAATAATAAGATAACTCACTATTCTAGGTTAAAATATTAAGATCTATGGGGAAAATGATGTTGGGATTAATACCACCTTAAACAAAAGTTATGGATGTCGGAAAATAAATGACAAAAGTCAAGTAACGAGCGTGAGGAAAATTAAAACATCTCCACATTCTGCTAAAGTGATTAGCGAAACGCGCATCGGAAAATTGAAATGTTAGTGGCTGAGTTTCTTTGAGCTTAGTGATTCATACCAAAGGTTGCAATAGAACAATTCTTCTTGCTGAAATAAATTTTGAATCTAATATTCAAAATTTCTCCAGGTCATTACTGTTAGATTGTTAATTGTTTTTGCATAATCGAGGATAGTTTTTGTAGTTGATTTGAAATTATATATATATATATATATATATATATATATATATATATATATATATATATATATATATATATATAGATTTATAGATTTTTTCAGATAAAAAACATTTTGAAAATGGTGGAGGTACCATTGTATTTCATTCAGGATGTTGCTAGTGAAACTGTAATTGTGAATGGTGTTCGATTCGTGAAATGATAACTGGATTTTAGTGGGCTGAATTGAATAATATTGATTTGGAGAATATGTGGTTCCAAAATGGCGCTACACCTTACTCTGCTAATAAATACTTGATTTATTGAGAGAAATATTTCCTGGACAAGCTATTGCAAGAAATGGTGATGTTAATTGTCTATGAATATGATGTGACACTTTTGGACTATAGGAACAATCTGCAGTCAATTCCTGAACAAAAGGATAAAATCATTCGAGTCAATGGTGAGATAGAGCCACGATTATGCCAAAATGTCATCAAAATTTTAACAAAAAGTGGAGTTTAAGCGGAGTGTGTTTAAATGTCATACACTGTGCTTAAGTTATCGGTAAAAATATGTTTGAAATTAACTCAAAACTTTATGGTTTTTTTTGCAAAAAAAAAATCCCTCAATTTCAAAGATTCTTTATAACGTAATTTCCTCCAAAATATGAAATAATATCACAAGAGCTCTAAAAGTCACTTTATGAAATTTTTCAACTCTGGCGAGCGTATCACAGGCTTTAAATGTGTAAAATAAATTGAGATGTACACGAATCTATATAAGCGTTATATCTTTCAGACTCAGACTTTCTTGTTTTTTTTTTTTGGAAATTCGTTTGACAAATTTCATATCCATAAATTAAAACCATAAATAAGTCTGATAATGAGGAGCAAGGTCAAATGATGAAAAATATCGAACAACCGTCTGTATCAATGATTATTTTTAAAATGTTATGTTTGTTGTATGATATATGAATCGTTATCTTTTTTGTTAACCTTTGATAAAAAAACTTATTTACAAAATTGATTAATCATTACTTGACACGGAATAAATTATTGTAAAAATATGTTTCTATGATTATATTACTCTTTGATTGATTTGATTTAGTTCATCTTCTGTTTTTATATAAAGTAGAGAATATTTTCTGTCATAGGGAGATTTCTTGGTTATTTTAAGGATAAATCAACTTAAATTAGAGTACAAGAGTTGAATTGTACAGTTTTGGGGTTAGAGATCAGCGATTGAGAAGGCTATTTAGCGACTGGACCTACAGCTTTACGTGGGTTCCGAACCACGGTCATCAGCTACCGAAAACCCCGGGTCAGCACCTCTCTTGGGCTATCAACCCTTGGTTTTGTGCTTAACCGAAATTATCTCGAGAAGCCTACCGACTGGCGAGTGACCAACGTAAAAAACCTCTCAGAAGGCATCCGGCCTTACCCAGCCTCGAACTGGCGTGACTGAGGGGTGATTCCTTGTCAGATTTTACACTCTTACCTAGAAACATTCACAAGAATTTTAGAAAAAATTTTTTGCATAGTACGGGATTCGAACCCGCTCCACATTAACGACCGTATCGTAAGGCTGACGCCTTAGACACCACGGCTAATGTGGCTCCAGAGTTGAATTGTCTGGTTGAACCTGATCAGAACTAAACAGATGTATTATTAAACCAAATACGCTCAATAATTTAATTGATCTTTGAAGGATTTTTGATTGTGTCTGCGAATTGCGATTTGATTTTTTCTTAAATCTTCGTTCTTTATAATGGAAAATGTAATGCTGAATATGAAGAGCTGATAATTCAGAGCTCAAAATATGCTGGGGACCAAAGAAATGTACACCCAGTATACACATTTAAATCAAATTGAAAATATACTCGTTGTGTGGCATATTTTGATGCATAGAGAGTCATTAATTTCCATCCGTTATCTAATGCCGCCATTTCTGGTTTTATCTCTTCTGGATATTATTAATGCTCGTCATACACAACCATTTCGATTGCCTCAAGTTTTCTTCTATATTTTTTTATATTTCTCCACGTTTCTGAACCGTAGATCAAGTTGATTGAAGGTTTCGTATATGTTAATAGTTGTTTCGGTTAATAATATCGATTTTGCTAAGAGATGGCGTTACTAATACAATTGTTGGTATAGACTAATGACGTTTATGGCGTTTTGGAGAGTAAACATACGGAATCAAAAGCCAGTTCATTATTCGTCGTTCGTTCGAATTATGTACCAGAAAAAAAACATGCTCTAACCCAAAAAACTTGTGAACGATGTTTTAAACTCTTTAAAAGTGGTGATTTTGATATAAAAGACGAGGAGCGTGTAGGCCAGACGAAAAAGTTTGAAGATGCAGGTTTGCAAGCATTATTAGATGGAGACTGATTGTCCAATCCACTATTTTCGAACGTGTACACGCATTGGGAAAGGCCTAGAAGGAAGGAAATAGGTTTCATATGAATTGAAGGAAAGAGACATTGAAAGGGGAAAAACCATTTGTGAAATGCTTCCCAGACAGAAAGGAAAATGTTTTTTTGCATCGAGTTCTAACAAGTGATGAAAAGTGGACCGAACTACGCCCAAAGATACTATAAAGTCATTATTCAACATGACAATGTTCGGCCCCATGTTGCAAAATGTGTAACAATTATTTGGAAAGCGTTAAATGAGACTTCCTACCCTAGCCGCCGTATTCACCGGACTTAGCCCTTTCGGATTACCACTTATTTCGATCGATGAAGTGAAAATTTGTCTTGAGTGGTCAACTCAACAACAAAACAATAGTTCTTTTGGCGTGGAATCCATTCTTTGACAGAAAGATGGAAAAAAGAAATAACTAACGATCGCCAATATTTTGATAATTTATAAAATTTATTTTGTTATGGAAATAAACGCTTAAATTTTGCGAAAAGTCTTCAGCATCTCCACTTCAGAATATTCCATTTTGATAGTTTATAGTTTCCCTAGCTTGGGTTATTCTTTTCATGATTACCCTGTCATCATTTCGCGTTTTGTCTCAACATGTTCTTCCAAGATCAATATCCATAGGCTGCCATTTTCTTTTCCCTTGATTTAGTGCTTTGGTTAATTATATTTTAAACAATATTCGAACCACACATCATCCTCGACGTAAACCGTTATTACTAATCTAGATTCTTGACGTTGGACTGTAATGTTTTTCATTCCTTTTATAAACGTGTGGTTAATGTTTGTTTCCTTTAATATTTTCTATAATTTATTTAGACGCACTGTATCGTACGTTTTTGGGATATCACTGAATATAGGATGTAAATCTTGATTGGTTTTTGATGTTTTTTCAATTATTTGTTTTAGACAAAAGACGTTATCAGTGTAGGTTCTTCGAGATCAAACTCGTGACTAGATCTCGTTGTAAAAGACTCTGTTTATTCTTACACCATGTGTGTATATTTTTAAGTTAATATATATATATATATATATATATATATATATATATATATATATATCCCTATAGAATACTGAAAATAAGAAACATATGTCGTGTGACGAAATAACAATAAAAACAATTTGATATATATTTGTAATAAAATATTTAAAGCAGTTAAAGATTCACTCTGTATATTAAAACTAATACAGCAATCGAAAATGTGTTGTAAATTAACTCAGACAACGTTGTATAGTCTTGAAATAGTTCACGATTAGTATTCAATACATATTCTTAGTAAATATTTATAATTATACAAAGAAGGATTACGAATTTGTATAGGGAGAATTTTAAAATTGTGTTATTGCACTGGCATATCCTCATTAATATAATATATTGTTAGTGAAATTCTTAAGATTGAGAACATCCTTACTTAAGTTCAGAATGAGGTAGTAAAACAGAAGCTGTTAAATCATTATAAGGTTTGATTCTTCCTAAAGTAATTCCGTTTAATTATTTCTGATTCTACAGAACTTCTAGGTGGAAGTTATATAACAATTGTTAGTGCAATTCTGAAGCTTGGAAACTCCTTCGCTAAAATTCTGAAGGAAATGCCTAAACAGAAGCTTGAAAAACATTATGTTGTTGTTTTTGGTTTCTCTGAAGAAATTTTGTTAAATTATTCCTGATAGAATTACTAACTATAAGTTTTGTATTAGTGTAATATGGTTAGTGTTAGCGAAATTGGAAGAATGAGAAAGTTTCTAGCAAAATTTTAAACGGAGTACCAATATAGAAGTTAATAAAGCCTATTGAAATTATCCTTGCCATAGGGGGAGCTTGCTTCGAAGAAAAACGTACAATTTTAAGAACAGTTCTTGTTTTATTGTTTTTAGAGCAAACATTTTACTGCATATTGAAAAATATTGATTTTAAAGTTAAACTCCCCAGATATTCTTTGTGTTGCAAACGTGTTGGTTAAACCGAAGTAGAAATACCAGGTACTCATTTCTATCATCATCATCATCCATTTCTGCATCACTGCAGAAATCGTTGCAGGTTGTCATGCTCAATGTTGGATGCAGCACAAAATATTTAGAGTTTATTTTGACCATTTATGGAAACTTTTTGGTGGTTCTTCTATTTTATTTATGGTGAAATTTTATTGGCAGTCAGTTTTGGTTTGTATTGATATAATGTTAAAACTCAATCATAAAAATTATTCTCATTGTGTTTGTGATTATGTGTGTTTATATCTTTATGGCTCAGGTAAAGCCAATTGGACACAATAAGTCTTTTGTATTCGTAAATAAATAATTTGAAAACTTATTCACTCAAAAAAAAACAATACTGTTTTATACACATTCTGTATTTTATTTTAAAGTATATAACTATTTTCTTTTTTTGTGCTAATTTATTCTCAAGATCACAGAAAAACAAACTTACTTTACTTGAGTGAATGCTGAAGGGCTGATGAGCAACAAAAAAACTTCACTTCACCACACTCAACACAATAAAATATCTGATGAGAATGTTTAATTATTTGTAGTCATCAATCCCAATCGTTGCTTACTAGCCAATGCATCGAGTGGATTAGAACTGACTTGACGCGTTTATAGATTTCGGTGAAGTGGTTGGTGTAACAACTTACATTTTCCGTTTATAAACATGAGCGTAATTAAACAAAGGCTCTGGTGCGCGTTTCGCGAGGTTTTTGTTACAGTTTCCGAGATAACCTTGCTCTAGTAGTGGTTTTAATCGCACTTAGTCTTTGGACTAGTATTGTTTGAGGTACGGGGTGTGTCGAAACTGTACACACTATAATTAATTTAGTTTGCGATATTTTTCTATTTAATTAAAGAAGAATTCTTTAAAATATTATATTCTCAGAGTTGTTGTTTATCATAATTATAATAATTTTATTTATTTACTGTTTTCTTTAAATAAACACTCCGCCATTTACTGATATTACAATCTGATCTAATGTAGATCGATAAGTAATTCTGTTCTAACTTAAATTGTTATTTCGAAAACTTAAATTTAAGTACTTACTCACTAGAATACCTTAGAGTCTAATAATTTATTTACACTAAGTTAATGTGTAACGTACAGCCGCACTATTTTCTGCTTTGCACTAGCATAATCACTTAACTAACTCAAAAGGTATTTAACTGAGGTAGCCGATACTTGATGGAAATTCATTTTAAATAAAAAACCAAGATTAATATCTAAATTTCCACTATATTTAAAACTTGTACGCATGACAATTGTTTCGACACACAGTGTCTTTTTCAAATGGTTATACAAAAGACACAAAAGGCTTTACTCTTTTGTGTCTTTTTATTAGATTTGTGTTGTTGAGGAGCTGGATTACCTCGACGTTTACGTGTTGATAGAGCCTTTATTCGTGACTTTGTGCGAATTTGGTAACAGTCTGGTTAACAGTGTCCATCTGAAGGTCTCGAAGAAGATCACTATCTCTGTTGTACTATGGCGTATTGACGATGTTCCTCAGTACTTTGTTCTGGAATGACGTGTGGATGATTATTCCTCTTGCTTGCACAGTCCCAGAGTTGTATGCGATAGGTCCCGACCGGTTTGAGGATTTGCTTATACAATAGTATTTTGTTATATGTAGACAGACTAGAGTGTCTCCCAAGTACCCAATACATTTTCTTGTACCTTAAATCAAGTTCTTCTTTTTTCTTTCTGTCATGAACTTTCCAGCGAAGTCTAATGCCTCTACTGTGATGCCTAGATATTTAACTGAGTTTGCATAGGGGATATTTATATTAATTGGAATCTGTTGTTCTTTTTTATTTGTGGAATTGATGTATTCAGACTTGGTCTTGTCTAACTGTTTATTTGGTTAACTGATATTTTTCATGATCTTTGCCTACCGCTAGGATAGCAGTATCGTCTGTAAATGTACCTATTGTATCTTCTTCTAGTTGTAGAATATCAGTTGTATAGATCAGGTACAGAATAGACCCTAGGACGCTTTTTGTTGCACTTCTACTCCAATTTCTTACAACTCTGTGTATGCTTCTTCTTGCTTTACTCTGAAGAATCTGTCTGATATGCAAAATTCTAATTGTAGTATCGGTCTTTTTATTATCTTAGTGTTAATAGACTTATTTTTTATTATTTATTTTTCTCTTTATAGCTGCTGAGTGGCATTATTGAGTTTCGTTTTATCTACTGGAGTTTTTAATAATTTTTAATTTTGCTTTTTTTCGGGGATCAAATCCCTTATTACTTTGGGGTAGTTATTTAATTTTATTGATGGTAATTATTGAAATATACATATCTATACAACCACAGATGTATATTGCTACAACCATTTGGCTTTTAAGTTGGTATGATGTCCTTGATATCTGACAGAAGCTTCGAATGTTTACAGATGATACAAGGAGTTCATTGTTGGCAAAGAAACAGTTGAAGATAAGCCTCGTTTAGGAAGATCTTCCACGTCAACCAATAAAAAAAAACAATACCAAAATCAAAGATCTTGTACTAAGTAATTGTCGATTAAACAAGTATTAGAGACATTAAAGATATTATTGTAGCAAAACAATTCATGGTTTTTGCATCACAAAATGCACAATCATCCACCGCAATAATTATTCTTAAATTTTTGGCTGAAAATCAAAAAAAATCCGTTTCATAAGCACCTTATTTACCAGATATGGTACCGGCTGACTTTTTCCTGTTTTCTTGAATGAAGAAACCAGTTCATGGACGTAATTTTGAGTCCATAGAAGCCGTTCAGGAGATTTCCCTGACCATTTTGGAGGAAATACCAGAAGTATAAAAACTGTTACAAAAACTGAAAAAAAAAATGAAATAAATACAATACAGTGAACGAACGAAAGAAATATACTATTTTTTAAAGATGATGTTTGAACTTTTGTCTGTTTACATGCCGCAATACTTTTCGTGCTGACCCAGGAATCTTCTCACACCTGGAGATTACATAATTAAAAAATAACTGTTAAACGAAGTTTATCGATATCCTAGTGGTGTGAGCAGTTGCCATATCTTGTTGAAATGGTGTCATTATTAACAGGAGGAAGTTTTTTAATTGTTTTGTCTAATACATTTTTATCATGTAAATCTATAAACCAATATCGACAATTTTGCTTTTGAGCAGAAACACTTCGTTTCAAGAACCCGGCCGTCGGAAAGGGCCCACAGGAAATATAATACAGAATCACATCCAAGTATCTCCAAACCCTTCCGAGTAACCAAACGTAGTTCTCATCAGTTTTCTTTTATAGAAAACGAATTGAGTGTCGCTCTTTAAAGGTTATACTGACAGGGCAGAGAGAAAACTATCTACGTTCTTCTCATGAAGTTCTTCCCATGACTCAGTCTAGTTCCTGTTCCATATTGATTACATGGTCAATTTTCCAAGATGTATTGGTTTTCACTTTCTTGCAGGTACCATAACTTCAATCAGGATACCATATCCTATTAAAAAAAAATCCCCATCCAGGTCAATGCTGTCATCAAGTAGCTACATCTTTTGTGGCGGCGGCAAGTTAATCCAAAAGAGACATAAACAATAAGAAGCTCTTCATAATCGTAGAAACCACCCTGCTGCTAGAAAAGGTTTCCATATTTTCGTTGCAAGAAGCAACTTATCTAGGCCAGCAATTTAATAGATCAATTAGATCATTTTATACATATCTAAGTATTTATCGGCTGATAAAAACCCGGTGATTCAGTTACAACATAACCATATCTATTGTTGGGGTGTTTTGGAAATTTATTTGGTCATTCGTGGTTATTATATAACTATATTTTAAGAATTTTTTATTTCTAATTGTTTTAGTAGGTTTAATTTTATACTTTTCTGAGTGTAATAGTTTAACAATGTTTACGTTTATAAAATGAAAAAACGCCGGACAATGAAGAATGCAGACAGTCCTTTTGGCATTAGCGAGTACGTTGAGCTGTGCAGAACTATAAGGAAACGTATTCGACAGGAAACGCGCCGATTCAACATGCAGTTGGTGCCCAAAAGCTCTGGAAGAAAACAGGGAAATTAACAAAGCTAAGCAGAAGCTAAGAAAGAAAAGGATACAAATAATGTTTTCCTTAATACGTGAGATGGTATAATATACAGGGAACGGACGGAAATGTTAGAGGTTGTCCGAAGATTAACTTCAAAGTTATATGAGGACCAGAATCAGGCAAGAACAGCAATGCCCACTGAAAAACTAGTGCCGGATATCCTGGTGGAGGAAGTGATAAAGGTTATAGACTCGATGAAAAATGGCAAGACTCCAGGAGAGGATAGTATAACTGTGGAGATGTTAAAAGCTGGTGGTCGGAGTTTATATAAAACACTAGCAAAATTATACTCGAAATGCCTCAAACAACAAGAAGTACCCAGCTTACGGAAAAATGCAGAAGTGATTCTTTTACATTAGAAAGGAGCACGGGAAGATTTAAAGAACTACTATCAAGAACTCTATCAGTGGTGTACAAAGTTTTCACCATGATAATATCCAAAAGAATACTAAGAAAACTTAATGACGCACAACCAAGGGAGCAATCAGGATTCAGAAGTGGATTCAGTACAATGGATTACATTCAGGTCCTATATCAGATCATAGAAAGACACAACGAATACACTATGCCACTGTGCTTGGCTTTTATCGATTATGAAAAAGCATTTGATTCAATTTCAAAGCGGACCATAATGGATGCATTGCTTAATCAAGTTGTAGAGAATTCCTATGTAAATCTACTAGGATCGATATATGATGAAGCTACAGTGACAGTCCACCTTGACGATCTTAAGGTTGGAATAAATGTAGAGCGGGGCGTATGGCAGGGTGACTCAATATCGCCTCTTCTTTTCCCAGCCTGCCTTGAAGAAGTGTTCCGTAATCTGGATTGGGAACAGGATGGAATAATGATTAATGGTGCATAGATCAGATTCGCAGATGATATCGTTCTTCTTTCACAAGAACCAGAGAAACTGCAAAGACACGAACAAGAGCTGCTAAGAGCTGGGAGAGTCAAGTCATGTTGAATAAATTTGCTAAGGATAAAATAATTTCTATTTTGGGAACGGATTTGGAAATTGTGAATCACTATGTATATCTTGGGCATAGGGTTTCAATGGAGGGGGATACCGTACGGGAGGTGGAACGACGCGTTACATGTGGCTGGCAAGTATTTGGCAGGATCAACATAGTGTTTAAGAGCAAACCACCCTCTTGCCTGAAAAGAAAAGTCTTTGATCAGCATGTACTGCCCGTTATGACATACGGACGGAAGTGAGACCTGGACTCTCAAATCATAGTCAGTTCAACAATTTCGAGTAGCACAGAGGGGAATGGAAAGATGTATGCGTGGCATTACTAGACGGGATACAATACCTGCACATGGATCAGAGAATAAACGAAAGTGAGTGACATAATTGGAAGAATATAGCAATTGAAATGGAAGTGGGCAGGCTATGTAGCGAGGCGATGGGACGAAAGATGGACTAGGGCGGTCCTGGACTGGATACTGTTTGATCGCAAACGTCCATGAAGAAGACCGAAAACACGTTGGACTGATGATATTATTAAGTATATTGGATCCGAATGGCAGAGGAAAGCTCATGATCGCGACAGTTGGAAGCATGCTGAAGAGGCTTTTATCCTGCAGTTGATTGATACGGGTTAAATTCTGAGACAGTCAAAAAAATATACAACACAAAAAAATAAGCATTCTACTTAAAATTGACCTACATAAATAACCATATAACTAGGTGTACGATTATTTCAACGAACATGCGAAAGATAGAATATTTAACACTATACTAAATGCCCACTAACTGAAATGTTCGGTATATGAAATGGCCGGTTTCTAAAATGTTCAGTTTCTGAAATGTCCCTGCTCCGAGATGTTCGCAATCTGTAATATCCGCATTCTGAAATTCTGATTTGAAATGTCCGATTTTTAAAATGTCCGGTTTCTAAAATGTCCGGTTTCTCCAATGGAGGGTATTACTTAACGTCTTTTTGTCGATCACGACAAATTCACACGAGCCGATGTTTCTAACTGATCCGACTGACCCTATGAAGCAAGACACAGGCGAGCCAGCACTACCAGCAGCGTTCTCTGTAAATATGCTTGGCTTCTTCGAAATTTTGAAGGTACCCCGTAATTTCGCAGCATATCCTAATATTCGCGTAGAATATATTTTTGGATTATAAATCGAACTTAAATGCACGCACTAAAACCCTGAAATATTTTTTATTCGCAATTTCGAAATAATAATCTTTACCGTGGCAATATTGCGAAGTAATCACATCCTTCAGGGCTGATGCAGGGCATGATTTAAAGGGCTTAATTAAAAAAATGTTTTAACAATGTTTATCAGTTTATTTGTAGTTTATTCGTTAAATAATTAATATTTGCCAAAGTGGCTTTTTACATATATCCTTAAAATACTAATTCTTTTTATAGCTTTTCGACTGGTGATTTTGTAAGTTTGCAATTTTTTTCTCGGGCACCCTTAGGTTTTGGAACTTTTATCTATAAAGTGATCTGACGAATCGTTGGTTAAATTTACGAAAGTATTTTCCCTAACACACCGTATGTAGATTATATATATATATATATATATATATATATATATATATATATATATATATATACACATATATATATATATATATATATATATATATATATATATATATATATATATATATATATATATATATATATATACACATATATATATATATATATATATATATATATATATATATATATATATATATATATATATATATATATATATATATATATATATATATATCATCATCATCATCATCATCATCATTTAGCCATTGTCGATCCACTGCGGGATGAATACTAATACAGTCCTGAAGTTTCCTCTGCCATTCGGGTCCAATATACTTGGTGATGTCATCCGTCCATCGTGTTTTCGGCCTTTTTCGCGGGCGTTTAAAATCAAGCGTTATCCATTCCAGAATTGCTTTGGTCCACCTGTCGTCGCATCGTCTCGCTATATGACCTTCCCATTTCCATTTCAATCCTTTCGCCTCTCCAATGATGTCATATACCGTTTCGTTTTTTCGTTTGTTCTCTGATCCATATGCAGGTCTTTCTTCCCTCTTTGTAGTACCAAGCATACACCTTTCCATTCCCCTCTGTGCAACCCGAAGCTTCTGAACTGACTGTCATGTAAGTGTCCATGTTTCACTTCCATATGTCAAAACAGGCAGCACGTACTGATTAAAAACCTTTCTCTTCAGACAAAGTGGGAGTTTGCTTTTAAATAATATATTGAGCTGACCAAATTCCTGCCAGCCACACTTAACCCGCCGTTTCACCTCCCGGGCGGTATCACCCTTCATTGAAATCCTTTGCCCAAGATATATGTAGTGGTCCACAACCTCTAAATTACTTCCTAAAATAGAAATTCTTCTGTTGAAAGCAAATTTGTTAAACATAATCTGACTCTTTTTTAGGTTTATTTTCAAACCAAATGGTTCTCCCGCCCTTTGCAGCTCTCATATGTGTTCTTGTAGCTCATCTGGGTCTTGTGAAAGGAGAACGATATCATCCGCGAATCTAAGATGGCTTAGATATGCACCTTTGATTTTTATTCCCTGCTGTTCCCAATCTAGATTACGAAATACCTCTTCAAGGCAGGCTGCGAATAGGACAGGCGATATTGAGTCACCCTACCGTACACCACGTTCTACGTTGATTTTAACTTTTAACAAAGTCATCCATGTGAACTGTAGCTGTAGCTTCCTCATACATGGATCTCAATAAGTTTCGCATAGGCTCTGTTTAACCCCTGGTTAAGCAATGCGTCCATTATGGCCTGCGTTGATATTCAATCAAATGCCTTTTCATAGTCAATAAAACCCAAGCACAGTGGCCTGGTGTATTAATTTTTCCTTTATATGGTCTGTTGGATAACCTGGATATGGTCCATTGCACTGAATCAACTTCTGAATCCTGCTTGCTCTCTTGGTTGTGCGTCATTCAGTGTTTTTAATATTCTTTTAGATATTATCTTGGTGAAAACTTTGTACATAACTGATAGGAGGCTTATTGGGTGGTAGTTTTTTAAATCTTCCTGTGGTCCTTTCTTATGGAAGGTATTAACTTGGAGATACTGTTTTAGGGTTAAACTAAGGGTTGATAACACGAAAAAAGGAGGAGTAGTGTTGTAGGTTCACTTGCTGATAACTCATGTAGTAGGTTCACTTGCTGATAACTCTTATTAGATGACGCGCTCCTAACTTAACTCACACCGAATAAAAGCCTTTAATATTTTGTGATATTTAAAAAATTATTCACTCAGCGTTTCATCAATTAAATAAATATCTTTAGCACAGCGGTTATAATAATTATTTTAATTTATTTTCATGGGATATTTGTGTGACTGTACGAGCTTAATTTGCAAAATGTGTTAATGTGTACATTACGTACGATATTTACCTTTTTATAATATTGGAAAGACCTAATTTTGTCGTATATTTTTCAGTGACATATGCTTTAGGTTGAAGTAATTATCTGACAATACGTTCGACGTACAGTGTTATTAAAACTTTTACGCATTTTAAATATTAAAGTAATAACACATTGTACATAATTTCTTCAGTAGATAACATTGTTTGATTAATTACACTTTATACGATAATAGATAATGATATAAGACATTGTCGTGCAGCGATATATTAACATATTTATTAATATTAAGTTAAATATTTAATCTCTTCGAATTTGAATTAGGTCTGTATTAAATTTCGTTTCTCAGTTGTTATTAGATCAACTATCAGCAAAAATTACATCGCAAAATATGTTGATTGAGTTGATTTGAAACATTTCATTCTGAGGTATAAGGCAGACTACATATCATTCGTGGTCCGTCTAACCTCGGGTAAATACCAAGTATGTATGAAAAATAGAGGTGTGGGCTCATGGAAAAAAATAATAAAAAGAAAAAAATTATCCGCGCTCCAGGTGGGTGCTTTGCCATTCCCTCATCCGCCACCCAAAGCGCCAGCAAGCCTCCTCCCAAGATCGGTTTCTGGCCTTTAGCGTCATCAGTTGGGCTCAAGCTGACCGCCTGAAGAGCGGATGAAGGAACGACTAAAGCCATGACCATATAAATCAGCCATGTCGAATGGAGGCTGCAATCACATACAGCCACGCCATCCTGCGGTAAACAGTTGCAGCAGCCAGACTGGGCGAGACCATTCGTTACGCGTCTAACCTCGCGTAAGTACCAGGTATGATTTGAAGCTTTGGATAGCGGATGGAAGAACGGCAAAGCACCGACGTGGACTTCTTTTGCTTTTTAATACTTTTTTCCACGGGCCCAGTTCACTATTTTTCATATTTGGTACTTACCCGAGGTTAGATGGGTCGCGAACGGTCTCGTACAGTCTGACTGCTGCGACCGTTTCCAGTCGCATATATATATATATATATATATATATATATATATATATATATATATATATATATATATATATATATATATATATATATATATATATATATATTATATATAGTCATATTATAAGCTTTTAGATCCACAGCTTTGTGATTATTCTCCATATTGTTCAGTCTTTCTTTGTTTCAGTCTCTTCTTTATTGTTTAGTACTTATGTCCAGACTGATAAAAACAATGGACTGGAAACAGTGGATTCAGAACTAGGAAGAATGACTTTTGAAAGCATGGAAGAATTTGTTTACTTATTCATATCTAGAAATACCAAATTAAGATTGTTTAAGGCAGTATTTAGACACATATCTAGAAATACCAAATTAAGATTGTTTAAGGTAGTATTGAGATCTATTGCATTGTATGGATGTGAGATATTAAACAAGAAAGAAGGTGAGAAACTGTTAAGATGGAAACGTAAAATAATCAGAAGGATAATTGAAGGAAAGAAGCCATCCAGATTTTTTCTTTTATTTTTCTTTTCCATTTTCCTAGGGTACATGTCCACGTGCCCTTATGGACCAACCGCCACTGACGGTGAGGAAGATTGCATGAAGAAGACCATAAGGTGAACGAAAGCAAGGAAGATCAAGGAAGCGATGGATAGAGTTTATCATGAAAGATTTACAACATGGAGAAGAATCACAAAGCTGTGGACTTAATTTCATCCTAACAAGTATTACTTTCAGTATAGAGGGATTTAATAGAAATTATTTAATATGAAGTTTTAAAGCTTGATGAAATCATAAGTACTGCATCCCAGTTTGACAGACTAAACATGGCTTTGAATCAAAAAATGACTAACATTCTGCAGCATGACAATACAAGACGTCATAGTGCCAGAATTACTCAAGAAAAAATCAAAAAGTAGAAAGGGAGTACTTCCTCACACACTGTATTCTACTTATGCTGCACGGTCAGATTACTATTTTTTCTATCTTATCTATAAATCTATGGAATATTTTCTTTGTGGAAAAAGTTCCTACCGCGATAGCTATGTATAGTGCGTTCGTATAGCTATGTATCATTTTTGAAAAAGTGTATAGAAAGTTTGTCAGAGAGATCGGAGAGGATTGTTAATAACGATTGAGATTATATTGTAGATTTAACTTTCGTTAGTGTCGTGCGGTCTCATGAATCCATCTGACCAAAATGTTCAAATAAAAAGGGTGGAGGGCCAACTGAAGCGACATGCGTCCATGTACCTCTCGATAAACACATGTAGGCTACTCTGCCTCAGTCACAATATTTTAAATAGTGCACTTGCTTTTTTTGGTTTACGGTCTCAGACACCAACGCCAGTAATACCATTAGCAGGATTTTCTGTATAGAGGTACATTGTTGTTGAAGATTTAGGGTCTGTTTTAAGTTTTTTTATTTCCATTTAATGTTAACATTAATGGAAAAAGTATTACCTGAATTTGACGATGAAGCTGAAGAGGATGAAGACGTACTAGAAACCAGAGAAGAAGATAGTAAAAGCGAACAGGAGGTGGAAAGCGACACAGATATCGATATACCAGAGGGGCTGTATTTTCTGGGAAAAGATGATAAAACTAAATGGCAAAAGCATGTTTACAGAAAAGCAACGTTAAAACAAGATTTATTAACATCACCAAATATCTTTCAGGCGTAAAAAATAACTACAGAGCTATCAAAGATACAGTTGCAATGTGTAAACAACGTTTTAGCTAAAAAAAATGACAAATAATTATTGAAAATACAAACAAATTTATTAAAAAAAATAAAGAAAATTATATCCATGAACGAAATAGTAAGCCGGCTAATATTCCAAAGATAAAAGCGTTACTTGGATTCTTGTATATCGCAGCTACTAGAAAAAGCAACCATGTTAACGCCGATGATTTATTCAAAACTGATAGAAATTCCATGGAAATCTTTAGGCTTATCATAGGGCTTTTTAGGTTACGTTTTTTGCTAGCCCATATTTGTTTTGATGATAAGGACAGTCGTGAGGAAATAAAATTGATAAACTCTCGGCGATCAGGAAATTTTGACTGTTTTGTATCCAATTGTAAGAAACCTTATTTGTTGTCAGAATTTACAATTATTGACGAAAAACTCGAACCATTAAGAGGAAACTGTCGATTTCGACAGTACATTAGGTCTAAACCAAACAAATATGGAGTGAAATTTTTTGCATTGGTTGATGCTTGCTAAAATGTATTATACCGCTAATCTAGAAGTATATGTTGGGACTCAGAATCTTGGTGAATTTCAAGTAACGTTTATGTGAACCTATAGCGGGAATGGGACGTAATGTGATAACAGACAATTTGTTTACAGGTGTCGAATTAGTCGCTGAATTTAGGATCAACAATAAATTAAGCCTATTAGGCACTCTTCGTAAAAACAAAGCTCAAAAACTTCCATCACTGATTCACGGAAAAATTCGGCCAGAGGAATTAAGCATTTTTACTTTTCGAAAAAATTGCACCTTAGTTTCCTATATACCTAAACCAGGAAGATTTGTTCTTTTGTTATCTACAGTGCACTTCGATGATGCGTTTGATAAAGAAAACGGAAAACCCGAGATGATAATACACTACAACAAAACATAAAGTGGTGTGGATAAGGTTCATAAATTATCTTCTATATATAATTGCGCAAGATCTTGAAGACGATGGTAAATCGTGATTTTTTACAGCAATTATAAATATTGTTGATATCAACGCCTTCATAATTATTTCCTCAAATAACAGGGAGAAAAATGTCACTTGCAAAAATTTTTTTCGGCAGCTAAAAACAGTTTACTATCTGAACAATTTAGGATTCGAGCAACATCGGAATATATTCCAAGAGCGTGGAGAAATCGAACATCTGAGGTATGTGGTGTGGATCAAGTAGTCCCCCAAGATGATCCAAGGATAGCAGTTATATGACGTTGTGCTAGATGTGACTCAAAGAAAAATAAGAAAACACGATTTAGTTGTAGAACGTGTAAAAAGTTTTACACGAAGTTTTAATATGTGGAACGTTGTTTTATAAATTTGAATATGTAATTAAGAAATAAGATTTAAAATTCATATAGTTTTATGTGTATTTAAAATGGCTCTCATGAATTGGAATGGTCTTTTTTATGTTTTTGAGCTTTTATACTTCTAAAAATATTATTTTCTCCTAAAATAAAGCATCTAAAATAAATTTGAGTTTGTGTGTTAATTAATTAATAAAATGCATCATTATATGTTCTAAAAAAGAATGTCTGGTCTGTCAGGTCTGTGCCAGTAATGTACTAGAAATTAGACATGCCAGGTTAAAATTTATTAACTCTTGAATACAATAAAATGTTGTAATTGTGTTGTCTAGTAATTACAAAATTACCCCAGGTGGTAGACAATCATCTGTCAGCTTTGCTCGTACAACCGGACTTTCGGATTCTGGGGTGTCCGAGCTTCAACACAAAGTCTTTCAAGGGGAGTCGAAGACCTCTGGCCAACGTCTGAAACCGAAAACAAAAACTTTCTTTGGAACGGTAAATATCAATTTTCTCCTGCGCCCTGAAAACTACTCGAATTGGGGCGAACATTGAATCAGCAAAAAATACAAATTTTAGCTTTGCAAGAAACCAGATTGACAGATGATAACACCTTGGAATTCGGCAACTACCGATTTTTTAAAAGTAAAACGGTCAAAAGAATACTCAAAAATACACCACATCTCGGTGTTGCATTCGCTATCTCAAGAAACATTCTTGGATCTATAATTAACGTCCAGCCAGTAAATAATATACTTATGACACTATCCCTCAAATGTGCTAACAAAAACTATAAATTAATCAATGCACACCTCCCAGTTAACGTAGAAGATAAATCTAATTCTGAAAAAGAAATTAATAAGCCCTCGGAAATTCTGGAAAAGACTATCTCTAAAATTCCATCTAATCATGTAAAAATCCCATTGGGTGATTTCAAAGTTCAACTAGGGAAAGAAAGAAAGTACAGAAAAACGGTCGGCAGTTTTCCCCGCTCATAAATAGACTAACCATAATGGTAAAAGATTGGTTGAACTATGTTCGCAGTTTAATCTAAAAATAATGTCAACCCATTTTAAGAAGAAAACAACAAAACAAAAAACCTGGAGCTGCCCAAACACGTACATGGGTGAATTTCAAATTGACCATGTTGCCATTTCGTACCCCAATTATAAAGAGATTTTGAATGTTCAAGTCAGGAAAGCAGCTAACATAGACACGGATCACTATTTGACTAGAATCAAACTTAGCTTAAAACCTCGAAAACTTATCCAAAAGAGACTGTTTATACCAAAGTTCGACCCTACGAAAATAAAACCAACCCTAACAGAAGAGCTTGATAAACAACCAGCACAGAACTGGTAAGAATTGAAACAAATAATTATTAAAACAGCCTTAAAGTTGGTCTCTTTACAAAAACGTAGAAAACATCCGTGGTGGGATGAAGTTTGCGAAGAAGCAGTATTAAGCCGAAGTAATGCATTCAAAGATTGGAATAGTAAAAAAATAGCATCTTTTTGGAAGTAAGAAAAGAAACATCGAAGCTCATTAGACAAACTAAAAAAAATATGAAAACAATCAACTTAATGAAATAGAAAAATATTTCCAAAAAAATAACAATCGAAACTTTTAAGTTTCCAAACTCCAAAGTCTTTGCTTCCAAAATGAAAACGGACAATTAGATCTAAATAATCAAGACAATTGCAAAGAACTTGCAAAATATTTTGAACAACTACTAAACTGTCTTGAGCCCTTAAACAAATTACCAACACTAAACCCTAAACAAACAAACCCAGATTCATTAACACCGAATGAAGATTACTTAATTAGGCCAGTCAAGCGACTTAAAAATAACAAAGCTTCTGGTGAAGATGGAATCACTGCTGATCTTTTGAAATCCGCTGGTCCAGGTACAATCAAGGAAACAATCAAAATTCTATACGAAGGTTAACGAACCGAATGAATTCCGGAAGATTGGAAAAATGCTCTAATCCATCCACTACACAAGAAAGGAGATAGAACGGATGTAAACAACTACAGAGGGATAGCTCTTCTCCCAGTTTGTTATAAGATTCTATCTCAATGTCTACTAGACAGAGCACAGGGACAGTTAGAACCTAAAATTGGTGAATATCAAGCAGGTTTTCGAGCGCTGGCAGATCCTGCCCTGAACAGATCCTGAATCTAAAGTTGATCCTAAGACATCAAAAACTGTACAATAAAAATGTCGTCTGTACATTTGTAGATTTCAAAAAAGCATATGATTCTATTGACCGCGAATCTTTATTCCAAATCTTGAAAGAACAAGGCCTAGATCTGAAAACGCCGGCAATTATTAAAGCAACATTAACTAACACAAGGTTAAAAATTAAATTCATGGGTGACATCTCAGAGCCTTTCGAAATTAGAACTGGAGTGAGATAAGGGGATGGACTCTCGCCACTCTTATTTAACTATGTTCTAGAAAAAGTAATACAGGAGTGGCGTGAAAAAAAGTCGACCCTGAATATTGACCAGCCCATTAAACTAGGGAGAAAAAACATGAACATTGATTGTCTGGCGTTTGCTGATGATCTAGCAATTTTGACTCAAGATATATTAACGGCATACAAACAGATTGAAATCTTGCAGAAATTGCAGAAAAGGTATGACTCCAAATTTCCTTTGAAATTTCCATGAATACATGACCTGCAACAGACTAAGAACCATTTCTAAAAACAAAATATGGTAACATCAGACGAGTCTCTCAGTTAAAATATTTGGGTGAAATAATCATGGAAAATGGGTTGCGAACAGTGGCCCATAAGGATAGATGTCAAAAAATGGAAACGGCATTGAGACTTACACACAATATTTACAACAAAAAATGCATATCTAAAATTACAAAACTGAGACATTACAACACAGATATTAAACCAGAATGTCTATATGGAGCAGAAACGCTCATTTTGAATAGAAACAGAGACACCGAGGACATTGAAAAGAAAAATCTTGGGCCCAAACAAATAAATAGTACAACATATCGACTTCGAGAAACCCAAGAATATAATATAAATATAGTATATAGCGATATAAGAAAAAGAAGACTTGAGTTTAATAGTCGAATTTTATGAAAATAGGACTAGAGCTAAATTACAAATAATTAAATGGATTGCTGCAATTAAAGAGGACCTACGATCAGCAAATATTTCACAAAGTGAAATTCAGGTTAGAGGCTGTTTCAGATACAAGGTTAACATTTGGAATGTTGGCCAGAGAGAACAATGTAGGAAGACTGGAACAACTTGGTCTGTCGAAAGGAAAAAATAATAAAATGTTATACAGTATCAAAAAAGTCTTACTGGTATACCTAATAATAAAAAATGTAATACCAAAATAAAGAAAAGAATCTGGAGATCTTTTGATTTCATTTATGATTTCTAATCTTTTGCATTTCTTAGAATAGTTTCAGAGACGACCATGATCTGTCAGTAAGTTAATATTCATCAAGAATTTATTGAACAGTTAAAGAACATATAATTTACTCCTAATTTTAAGACCACATATATAATTTATTTAAATGTAGCAAATCTATATTAACCGTAGAACATTATGGAAAAGTTACTTTAATTGTTCTTCGTGTTATATTAAAGATGTTTACATACGATTATAATGAATATTTCAAAATTGACTTAGACATGTTGAGATTTTTCGGCATTTGGATTGAAAAATCGAAAACAACATATCAAAAGCTTTACACGATTTTTATTAACATTAATTATTTTTTGATTAGTTCGGTGTTAATGTTAGACTGGGCGATCAATACCAGAAGCTTATTTGACTTCGGTATTACCTACATCAAACCAATTTGCTTCATGGCACCGATAAAATCTTACCTGCTGTTGCGAAATCTGAAGAATCTTCGCTTGATGTTGATTGATCTTGAAGCACACCTGTTCCAGCCTGAGAGTGCTGACGAATTAAAGCTAGTACAAGAGGTTTTGGTCGATTTTACAAGGAAAAAACGAGTCATGCTTGCTATCGTTACTTTTGGAATAGTTGGATCTGGTTGCTACCCCTTGTTTGATAAAACAAGGCTTATGCCATTTCCTGCTTGGTATCCTTTTAGCGTTATCCAACCTCTTAATTTCACGCTAATTTATTTTCATCAGTTTATTTGCGTTTTGTTTATTGGTGGACTGAATTTGTACTGCGACACTGTCATATCGGATATGGCTACTTTTATCGGGCTGCAGTGTCAGGTTCTGAGTCTTCGATTGGGAAAACTTGGGAAAATTGCAGAGGAAAAGCTCCAGTTGAATTTTGTTAAATGTGTGCAGCACCACGCATTAATTTTAAAGTAAGTTTAAGGAGTATCCTAATAGGTACTTCCGGACTTTTTAAATAAAACCAACAATTTTAGAAAAAAATAATTTGCTTTTTTATTTTGAACAGGGTCCGTTACTCGAAGTGTTACCAATTAAAAATGCTGTAGTTTTGTCATCATGAATATTTTTAGGCAATGTGGAAAATACATTAAATTTGATGAAAAACATCTTACTGTTCAGTATAGCCAACTTTGACGGGGATCATGGCATCAAGTCTTCTTATGAGTGCTTCGCACGCTGCACGAATGTAACTCTATAGAATTCGTTGCCATTCCCGACGAAGCGCTGACTTGTGACAGTGTTCAAACTCTTATATTTTTTTGTCGACAACTTAGCCTTCAAAATGGACCATATGGAGAAGTCCATTATATTCAAGTATGATGAGTATTGATGCGAAGAAATGAACTGTAGAACTTGATGTTGTGCCGAGTCCTGTACAAATGTCCAACGGTTGGAACCAAATTGTTTGTGTGTCTAAAAGATCAACGTATCGTTTAACATCTTTTGTTGGTACACTTGCTGGTTCACCTGAACGCCCTGATTGATGAAAATGAGTGGAAAACGACCATTTGCAGTTACAGCAGCTCAAGCTCTCACAGAAGTAGGCGATCGATTGTGCAAAGTGTCACTGGACTTGTCCTTCAACCAACGACGATCGTTTTGTTTGTTTACGTCTTGCTGAACAGCGAAAATTTCCTCATCAGAAAATATCAAATATTCGAGTTCGCCACTTCTTGCCTTGATCGTTGGAGTCTTGTTGCCTTTTGTGCTGGTGTTTAATCTTGCACTTTTTGTATCTTGCAAGGCTTTAACATAAGTTCATATTTTAGTACGCGGCGTACGCTTGAGTCGGACACTTTCAGCTGTTTAGCCAATTTTGCTGCACCCTGACGTGGATTTCCTTAAATTCGTTTCCTTACCTTTCGAACCATTTCTGGTGATGTTACCGTTTTTTTATGACCACCTCTATGGCGTTTTGCAATGCTACCAGTATCATTGTAACGTTTAATGATTCGAGACACAAACATGTTATTAACAAGTAAATGCTGTAGCTCACGAACAATAGCAGGTTGCGATTTTCCAAACAATTACATTGGAATTCCATTACGAATATTTATTTTCAATTACGAAGTTGAACGATATGCGTACACTTGTAAACAATATTATAAACTAAAGTTTGTCAAAATTTGCGAGCGATGTGATCAGCTGTTCGGCAGCTACAGCAGCGTGAAGTTGGTAACAGTTCGAGTGGCGAAGCCTATAAAATATTAGAGAATTGGCAGTTATGTTTTAAAAATAATATTTTTCAAATGTCCCAATCGGCTGTTCCTACAGATGGTCATTCTTTGCGTAGAATTCTCAATAAAAAGCCCGGAATATTCCGGAATATACACCGTTGTCTTTGGACTGTGAGACGGGATTTTTTGACGCTCAAAATTAGCAGTTTTATTTATTGACTACCCCATTAAAATGGAAATTGATTGAAAAAAGAAATCCATACAAATCTTTGTTTTCTTCAAAGATGTCAGTTATTATTTGAACAAATGTTGTTGATAGTCCCCTTCATTTAATACTTGAACAATTAAATTCGAAAATATTTAGCGCTAAACACCAAATCATCTTTTTAAACATCTCGACCTGCGTTTCGCTAATCATGTTAGTATCATTCTCTTTAGTAGTAAATCTCTTCGAGTTTAATGAACCCGAACAACTACCAACTTTTACGGAGGAAAACTTTAATCCTTATTTCAAATACGCTCTACAACGCTCTTACTCATCCCTAGTTCAGAGATATGCCGCTTAGGAGAGCGAGTGAGACTTCGTAGAATTGGCTGTTTCAACCTATTTATATTTACCGTATTGCCGCTGATCGAGAAGATCAGGTGGCTTTGTTTTTATAGTGTTGCATCTGAAGATCTCACCATCATGTCTGAAGTTGAAGTAATGATTGAAGAGTCGTTGCGTTTTAATCGTCGATTCACCATATTTGACAAAGACATCGTAAGGAACTCGTGATGCCCTCGAGTTCACTTCTGCATGATGGATACTAAACAATACCGTAGGGAGTGTCCAATAACACTTGTCGAAGGCCCCCTCTTTCACTACTAGTCGACCACTACCCGTTTCAAAAACGTCCGTTTCCCCAACGCATTTTAATCAAATGAACGTGTGGTTTTATCCTATTCTTTAGTAAGACAAGTTTTATTAGAGTTAGGTAATATATGGGGTCGCTGATGCTGATTGCTGATGCTAGCCTCGATAGGCTGTCCATATTTGATAATACTAATCATTTGAAATATTTTTATAGGTTTTTAGGTACAGTAAATAAGATTTTTGGAACAATATATTTTTGGCAAATTTGTTTATGTACAATGACTCTCTGTATGGGATTATTTTTGTTAAGTTTGGTAAGTTGGTTAAGTAAGTAAGTACCAACAAAAAATGGTCATTAAAGCGGAGACGCAGGTTGGTGTGTGTTCCACATGAGATTGTGGAACCCAGCGGTTGAGTGTATGATGACACTCAACTACTGTTGTCTCATTGGACGCAGTCCAAAGAAATCTGACTTTGTATATATACGCCATCCGACGGGAAGTCGGCGAGAACATTGGTTGTTGGCTGTGGATAGGGTCTCCCTATTCTTGATGTGGGAGCATGTGTAGGTACCCTGAAGAGTCTAAACATCAAAAGACGAAACATATACCCTCCAGTTGAAGGGATGGGTGGGGCTCGTCTCCAGTCATTAACCAACAAAAAATGCTCATTAAGGCGGAGACGCAGGTTGTTGTGTGTTCCATATGAGATTGTGGAACCCAACGATTGGGTGTATGATGACACTTAACTATTGTTGTCTCATTGGACGCAGTCCAAAAATCTGACATTGCATATATATATATATATATATATATATATATATATATATATATATATATATATATATATATATATATATATATATATATATATATATGCCCACAAGGTAGCGTAACGGAACCGTGGAGGGAGATATTACAGAAATCTTTTACCCTTTCTCCACGTGGTGCCACCGATCGCCTTCGCCCAACTGTCCACCATGAGACGTCACGTGTCCCTCCGGACCGATTTCTAGCCTTTCAGCCGTCATCAGCCGAGCTCCAGACGAACAGAAGGAAAGCAGTTGGGAGGGACGATCGGGGACTGGCCTGGCTCCGATATATATATATATATATATATATATATATATATATATATATATATATATATATATATATATATATATATATATATACATGCAATGTCAGATTTCTTTGGACTGAGTCCAATGAGACAACAATAGTTGAGTGTCATCATATACCCAACCGTTGGATTCCACAATCTCATGTAGAACACATAGCAACCTGCGTCTCCGTCTAAATGAACATATTGTTAGGTGCTTGACTGGGGACGAGCCCCACCCATCCCTTCAATTGGAGGGTATATATTTCGCCTTGATGTTCAGGCTCGTCAGGGCACCGACAGCGGTTGGTTGTAAGCGACACTCGGCTACTGTTGTCGTTATGCGCTATCCGACAAAAAGTCGGCGAAAGTATGGCTTGTTCACTGTGGATAGGGTCGCCCTATTCTTGACGGGAGAGCATGTGTCGGTACCCTGATGAGCCTGAACATCAAGAGGGGAAACATGTGCCCTCCAATTGAAGGGATGGGTGGGGCTCGTCCCCAGTCAAGCATCTAACAAAATGTTGCAAAAAAAGCATATGATTCTATTGATCGCGAATCTTTATTCCGAATCTTGAACACATATTGTGTGAATCTTGAAAGATCAATTATATAATAATTGTCGTTTAATTTAAAGTTGAAATTACTAGCACTCATTTTTCACTGTTTAACACGTTTTAAACAATTTACGTGACATTGAGCACATGATTACTTTTTTGATTTTAAATTAATGAATTATAATTATAATTTTATTAAATTAACTGTTCAAAAGTTCACAGTGTCCACCATCCCCATTTCTTTTTTTTTTTTTTATAAAACATCCCTGAGGAAATTTTCCAAAATTACAATCTGACCAAAGTTGATCAATGAGTAATGTTGTACAAACCTAAGTTACCACAAAAGAAAAGGTGATTTTAAGAACTTACTCACTAGTATCTCTTAAATTAAATCCAATAACTTAATTACACCAATATTAACGTATACATCAGCACTATGCTCTGCTTTTTTACTAACACAAACGTTCATACCAACTCAAATGGTTTGGTCCTCTTAAGTCTTCTGATTTGACTTGCATTATCAAGGAGCTGGATGGCCTCGACATTGACGTGCTGAAGAAGTCGCTGCTCGTGACTCTGGGCAAATCTGCTAATGGTCTGGGTAACGGTGTCCATTTCCAAGTCCCTATGGAGGTCACTGTTTCTGAAATACCAAGGGGCATTTGCAATGTTCCTTAGTACTTTGTTTTGGAATCGCTGGATTATTTCCAAGTTGTTCTTTTTGGCACAACTTCACAGCTGGATGCCATATGTCCATACGGGCTTTAGAATTTGTTTGTACAAGAGTACTTTGTTGTAGACTGATAGAGGGGAATTTCGTCCAAGCAGCCAATACATTTTTCTAAATTTGATGTCAAGTTCTTCTTTTTTCTTTTTGACATGAGCCCTCCAGCGTAGCTTGGCATCTAATGTTATACCCAAATATTTTGCTGTATTAGCATATGGTACTTGGATATTATTTATACTAACGGGGATATGTTGATTTCTTTTGTTCGTGAAATTAATATGGGCGGATTTAGACTCATTTAATTTGATTCGCCATTGCTTAGCCCAGTTGTTAATTTTATTAACTGAGGTTTGCAGGTTTATTGCCGCTTCTTCGTGGTCTACGCCTACAGCCATAATAGCAGTATCGTCAACAAATGTTGCTGTCGTGTCTGGGTCTAATTCAGGAATATCACTGGTATATAATAGGTAAAGGACTGGTCCCAATACACTACCTTGCGGTACTCCTTTAATATTTTTTAGTTCAGAGTATGCATCCTCCTGTTTAACTCTGAAATATCTATCTGAGATATAAGACTTTAATAATTGCGCAAACTGTTTAGGCAAAAGCTTGTTTAATTTGTAGTTGAGGCCCTCATGCCAGACTTTATCGAAGGCTTGGGCCACATCGAGAAATACGGTAGAACAATTTTTTTTTTCTTCCAGTGACTTTTCAATTATATTTGTTATCCTATGGACCTGGTCTATAGTTGAGTGGCTTTCTCTAAATCGAAACTGATGGTCTGGAATTATGTTTTTATCTTCAATGATTGGCTTCAATTTTTAAGGAATATTTTTTCAAACAGTTTGGAAATAACAGGTAGCAAGGAGATTGGCCTGTAAGATGAAACTTCATTCGGTGGTTTTCCGGGTTTTGGGATCATTATCATTTCTGCAACTTTCCATATCTTAGGTACATACTTTAATCTAACAGATGCATTTATAAGATATGTAAGTTTTACTATAGCTTTACGAGGAAGCTGTTTCATGACTTCTCCCGTGATTAAGTCAAACCCTGGGGCTTTTTTTGTGTTGATGTTTTCTTCAATTTCTGATGCAATTTCTTTTGGGGTAACAGGTCTTATGTCACTTTCTTCTTGGGCAAGATTTTCCCAGTCAAGTATGTTTTCACCTTCATTTGGCTGGAAAGTCCCTTCTAAATATTCAGAATATCCGTTAGCTTTTTGTAAATTGCTTTTTGCCCATGTTCCATCTGCATTTTTAATTGGTGGATTCTGCAGGATTGGTCTTTTTAGTGTTTTGGTAGCTTTCCATAGTGAATAGTCAGTTTTACTGTCATTTGACAGTTCACTTAGGTAGTTACTTATAGTATAATTTTTATTTTTTTGTATATCCCTTTTCAGTTGCTTTGTTGCATTATTTAATCTAGTTTTATCTGCTGGCGATCTAGATTGATGAAAGAAACTTTATTAGTGATGATATTGAATTGGCGAATAGCTCAACGATATAACCGTTCAACTGTCTCAATTCAATCATTATATTTGTTATATGAACGCGCGCAGTGTACTATTCCACTGATTTATGGTTACCAATGCCACGATGCTGTAAATACAGTGCGGGATATTTGATATTGAAATTTGTACGTTTGTTGAAAAAAATTTCGAAATCATCACAATATTTCAAAACATCTTTTATATTAATGACATTTTTCATAAATTCAAGCGCTTCCATTTCTTTTACTTTAGTTTTTAAGACATGTAGGATTTTTAGATTTTTAAAATTATATCGTTATTAATTATTTGTATTTTTTAGAGTGAACCAAACACCGTCGAGTTTTTCTACCTGATCTTCTATCAGATTTCGATAAGTTTTCTGTTGTTGGTACCTTGTTGGTTCGCTTCAGAAATGACTGAAAAGGTATATTCGATTGTCCGGAAAGTGACACTAATAAATTAATTACATTAATTAGATTTGTATGTATGTATACGTTCTCGCAATGTTAAAACCGTATTGTTTTTTAATAGTTTGTGTTTCATATATACAGGGTGTCCCGAAACTTACCGTCCAGCGGGTGCCGGGCGAATGGCCAGGTTATACCAGTTCTGGCAAAAATATATGTGATAAATAAAAGTATTACAATAATTCCTTTCATTTCATTTTGATTAAGTTTTATCTTAATAAAATAATAGACCAATTATTAATTTGACTCACACTCAAAAAAAAAAGCCAATTGTAGGATCATTTTGAAATCTTCATTAAATGGGCCATCTTAAAGTTGAATGTCAATCTGTCTCTCTCTAATTCACCATCGAACTATCTATCATAACTATCATAACTATCTATCACATCTAACTATCTCACTTACTTATTTTTGAGCACACAAATATATTTTTTATCATGGTACGAGTTTTTTGAAATTTGGTCCTTTTGCAAAAAATAAGCAATAATATTTTTTGTGGAGAGAAAAGTATCAATTGTTGTACTATTTTGAAAACTTGACTAAATGGGCTATCTTTTGAAATAACTTGCCTAGGGTAGTGTAATACATTTTTTTTAAAATAAAGTGTCAAAGTTAGCTGACATAATTTTTTAAATCACGACTCAATGAAACTTTTTTTTACTAAATTAGCAACGTCCATTGCTTGATTTGTAACTGCGATTAATAGCATGGCTATTTAGGATCACGTTATAAAAAATAACACTGAAAAATTGGGAAATTTTTGATCACAGTACCTAAATATATAGAGTGTCAAATTTCAAGATTTTCAAAAATATGCTTATTATCATTTAACACGGTTTTTTTTTCTTATTCTTGCTGGAATTGGCCAGAATCTCCGAAAGCAGGTCTCTTCCAGTTCTCTCAATCTTTGTCTGCCCTGTGCTGTTTTTTTTGCATAATAATCCTGTCTTTTTATGTCATCCACCCATCTCATGTGGTCGTTCTCTGTTCCTTTGACCTTCATATGGCATATCGCCAATTTTGGATTACACCAAACCTATTGTCTGAGAACTTTTGGTTGTCTAATGCTGCTGCAGACACGGTGTTCTACCATGTCAATAACATGTTCTACCATGTCCATAACTTTGGTCCTTTGTCGTATTAACGTATATTTTTTGTAGTCTCGTAGAGTTATATTTAGCATTCAGCTCTCTGTTGGACTCAGTAAAGGTCCACGTCTGTGCTCCATACGTCAGAACAGGGAGTATGCATGGGTTGAATATTTTTGTTCTATGTTCGACTGACATCTTCTTGTCCTTCAGGATAAAAGAAAGTCTGCCGAATGACGCCTAACCCATTCGAATTCTTCTTTTTATTTCGGTTGTTTGATTCTCTTTATTCACCCAGCAGAACTTAAGTCAAGTCAACAGTACCATGGATCGCATAAATCAGAACTCATCTGGGAAGGGCACAAATGGAACAGATAGAGATTGACGACAGAAGCAAGTACAGAAACAAAATACATATGTGGAACGTCGCATCAGAGAGCGAAGTTTCAAGGAGATCGGGGACAAGATGGACGGAGGGGAGTAAGAGGATCCACGGAGAGAGGATGTATATATATATATATATATATATATATATATATATATATATATATATATATATATATATATATATCATCATCATCATCATCATCATCAGCCCGCATCGATCCACTGCAGGATGAAGGCCTCTTCAGCATGCTTCCAACCTTCACGGTCCCGGGCTTTCCTCTGCCACTCGGGTCCAATATACTTAACGATATCATCAATCCATCGTGCTTTCGGTCTTCTTCGCGGACGTTTGCGATCAAGCGGTATCCACTCCAGGATTGCCTTGGTCCATCTGTCGTCCCATCGCCTCGCTATATGGCCTGCCCATCTCCATTTCAACTGTTTTACTCTTCCAATGATGTCACAGACTTTTGTTTGTTCCCTGTTCCATGCGCAGGACTTTCTGTCTCGTCTTGTAATGCCAAGCATACATCTTTCCATTCCCCTCTGTGCCACCCGAAGTTTTTGAATTGATTGCGATGTGAGTGTCCAGGTTTCACTTCCGTATGTCATAACGGATAGAACGCACTGATCGAATACTTTTCTTTTCAGGCAAAGTGGGAGTCTGCTTTTAAACACTATGTTGAGCCTACCAAATGCCTGCCAGCCACATTTAACACGCCGTTCCACCTCCCGGGCGGTATTCCCCTCCATGGAAATCCTCTGCCCAAGATATATAAAGCTGTCCACAATCTCTAAATCCCTTCCTAGAACTGAAATTCTTCTGTCCTGAGCGAAGTTATTGAACATAACCTGACTCTTTTTCAGGTCTATTTTCAAGCCAAATGGTTCGCCAGCCCTTTGCAGTTCTTGTATGCGTCTTTGCAGCTCCTCTGGGTCTTGTGAAATGAGAATAATATCATCTGCAAATCTAAGATGGTTTAAGTTTGCACCATTGATCTTTACACCATCCTGTTCCCAATCCAGTTTACGGAATACTTCTTCAAGGCCAGCCGAGAAAAGAATAGGCGATATTGCATCACCCTGCCGTACACCTCGTTCTATATTAATTCCCACTTCAGCATCATCAAGGTGAATTGTGGCTGTAGCTCCATCATATATCGATTCTAATAGGTGTACATAGGCTCTCTCTACACCTTGGCTAAGCAGTGCATCCATTATCGCATGCTTTGAGATGGAATCAAATGCTTTTTCGTAGTCGATAAAAGCCAAGCACAGTGGCATGGTGTATTCGTTGTGCCTTTCTATGACCTGCTGTACAACCTGGATGTGATCCATTGTACTGAATCCACTTCTGAATCCTGCTTGTTCTCTTGGTTGTGCGTCATTCAGTTTTTTTAATATTCTTTTAGAAATTATCTTAGTGAAAACTTTGTACATCACTGATAGGAGGCTTATTGGACGGTAGTTCTTTAAATCTTCCTGTGCTCCTTTTTTATGTAAAAGGATCACTTCTGCATTTTTCCATAAGTCAGGTACTTTTTGTTCTTTGAGGCATTTTGAGTATAATTTTACCAGTGTTTTATGTAACGTCCGACCACCAGCTTTTAGCATTTCGACAGTTACACTGTCCTTTCCTGGAGCCTTGCCGTTCTTCATCAATTCTATAGCATTTGTTACTTCCTCCACTAGGATATCTGGCATTATATATTGTTCTTCCGTGGGTATTGCTGTCCCTGACTGGCTCTGATCTTCATATAACTGGGAATAAAACCTTCTGACAATCTCTAACATTTGCGTACGCGTCCTGCACACTGTGCCATCCTCACGCTTTAAAGCATATATTTGCGTTCTTTTGTTTCTCAGCTTCTGTTTAGCTTTGTTAATTCCTTTGTTTTCTTCCAGGGTTTTTTGCACTAGCTGCATATTGAATCGGCGCGTGTCCTCTCTGATACGTTTTCTTATTGTTTTTGCAGAGCTCAGTGTACTCGACCCTGCCAAAAGGACTACCTGCATTTCTCATTGCTCGCCGTTTCTTCATTAAATCAATGGTCTCACTGGAGATTTTTGTTTGTTTGAGACATTTTTTCTCTGGTGCTATTGAAGCAGCCGTTTGAAGTACATTGTTGGCGATTTCTTCATATTGAACTGATATTTCCACCTCCTCTGGATCTTGTAACGCAGCAAACCGGTTTGACAAAGCAATCTCAAAATCGCTTCCTCTCTCCAGCAGTTTTCCAGAATCCACCTTGGCCTTCTTTGATCTTACCATTCTTTCGCGCTCTTTTCGACAGTCAATCCGAACCCTTGCTCGTACCATTCGGTGGTCACTTCCAACATTAAAATTGTTAAGGACAGTACAATTGGTAAATATTGTTTTATCGTTGGTCATGATGTAGTCAATTTCGCTTGTGAGCCCAGATGGACTTTTCCATGTCCATTTTCTGCTGATATTTTTCTTATAGAATGAATTCATAATATATAGTTCTTGTCCTTCAGCAAAATCAACTAATATGTCACCTCTATTGTCTCGCTCACCAGTTCCATATGGACCAGTTGCATTTTCGTCTGTTCTTGTTGTTCCAATTCTGGCATTAAAATCACCCATCAGGATTTTGTACCTACATTTCTCCTTGTATAAAAGCTGGGCCACATCATCATAAAATTCCTCAATTTCCTCATCTTTATGGCTTATAGTTGGTGCATAAGCTTGGACGATTTGAAGCCTAAACTTTTTATTCAGCTGAATGACGCATTGGGCTAATCGGTCGGATGTACTTTCAAATTTTACCACACTGTCCTTCAGCTTTCGATTGATGAGGAATCCAATTCCGCCACATCGGCCATTTTCCGTACCTCGAGTGTAGAGTACGTGTTCAGTTGGTTCCAGTTTGATTAACTCTTCACCCTTCCTTCGTGTTTCACAGAGCCCAATAATATCCCAATGTACGTTGTCAAGTTCGATTAACAGTTCTTGCAATCGGGCCTCTGTTTTCGTAGTCCGTATATTTAACGTTGCAATGTCAAAAGTCCAAAAAAAAGTCCAAAAGTCCAAAGTAAAAATGAGGCGGAATGCTTTGCGTGATCCAACCGGGTCTATGCGCATCTAATAATATATATATATATATATATATATATATATATATATATATATATATATATATATATATATATATATATATATATATATATATATATATATATATATATATATATATATATATATATATATATATATATATATATATATATTATTATATTTATATATATATATATATATATATATATATATATATATATATATATATTATTATATTTATATATATATATATATATATATATATATATATATATATATATATATATATATATATATATATATATATATATATATATATATATATATGCCCACAAGGTAGCGTATCGCGTTCGTCTAGAGCTCGGCTGATGACGGCTGAAAGGCTAGAAACCGGTCCCGAGAGACACGTGACGTCGCATGGTTGGTCGAAAGGGTGAAATATTTCTGTTATAATATATATATATATATATATATATATATATATATATATATATATATATATATATATATATATATATATATATATATATATTTACACATTCAGCCTCATACGCATAAATCCAAAATTCGTCACCTGTCTAGGTGATATACACGGCTTTTGACGCACCACATTTGTATTTTTTGAGCATTTCTTTTCATCAATGGGCACGAGCCTTTTTTGGGTGATTGTCAAATTAATTATGTCAAATTAAGCGGAATTCAAAGCGCAAACATCTTTTTCACGGTTAAATGTTCATGTAAAATCTTGTGTATGCTAGTTATATTACTGCCCAGGGATGCCTCTATCTCACGGTATGTCACATAACGATTTTGCTTTATCAGTTTGCGCACAGTATCGATGTTTTCTGGCACAACAACCGATTTTTGACGACCTTCTTTAAATTCGTCCGTGAGCGAACGACGGCCACAATTGAATTCACTAAACTAGTGATATACAGTGGTTTTAGAAGGTGCTTCATCGTTAAAAGTCGAAGTGGGTTGATCGATGCACTGTTGTTGAGATAATCCACGTCGGAAATCGTAGCAAATCATCGTACGAAAATTCTCACGAGTTAATTCCATTATTTTGACTGATATGAAATTTTTAAATCACCAAACGTCCATATGACAAAACGTTCTCAGTACGTATACAGTCAATAATGTCAAACTTTACGATGTATAAATCAGATGACGAATTAGTCATACTTTATGTTTCATATTAATTTATTTTATACATATTATTATATTTATTCATATTAAATACTTTCCGGACACATTATTGTATAGCTCATTCAGGTAAACAATAGTTGCACGTCATCAATCTAGAGAGATTCTTTACCAATTTAAATCCATAAAAAAGAAAAAATCATTTAAAGTTCAAAGCCGTCTCTTTCCTTCTTCCTTTAATCCTATTAGAATAGAATAAAAATACGGTGAGCCGGCGGATTACATTCTGTGAATTCGTTGTCAAGATAATATTTAGCTTTGTGTTTCTGGACAGTGGTGCGTGCCTAACATAACTTTCTTCGTCTGAATCATTTTCATGTTCTGATTGTTTTTGAGTTGTGCTTCAAACGTTTTTAAATTATTTTTAGTGTATTCTTTGCTGTTTTAGCTTTTTCTGGTTTAATTTCTGTTTTTGTGAGTTGTTTAGTAAAAAATCTGCGATTATAATTGCAAAAAAGATGCCAAAATCGTTAAGCGGCCAGTGTAAGCAGCTTGTCTAGTCACTTATCAATTATTTTGAACAGGAACGATTTAATGGGGCTCCTCTTTTGCCATTAAACGCTGTGAGAGAGGTATGTGTTAATAACTTAATAGGTCTCATGGTTAATTTCACCTGCACTAATTATTAGTATTGGTACAGTTAGTGCAATTTCGAAAAAGTTGAAACATAAAGAAATGTTAAAATCATCGAAGAAAAAGCGTCAATATCCAAAACGAGTAACTAATCTAGATCATCTTGATCTGGGCTCAATTCGCAATCAAATCTATGAAGAAGAGATTCGAAGATTGTCGAATCGCGAAAGAGTATGTGATAAACTAGAAGTTAATCTTTTAATAATTTACTTGAACAGCGATTGATTCAGATGCTGAAAGTTGTTTTAGTGACACTGAATAATTAAATTTTGTGCGAATTAAATGAAAAGCCCAAGCCAGAATTTTGGTTAAAAACTTTTAAAGAAAAAAACTTTTGGTGTTACTTTTTTATTTACATTTTTATCGATCATACAATTGCCATAATCTGGATATTTTGGTGTTGATGTGGCAACACTGTAACATGAGTGCGTCATAGATTTTAATGACGTTCAACCATTATTTCCCCGAATGAGCTGTAGTAATTATCCCTTTTTAAATTTTACTTTTTATTTTAGAGCGAGAACGTTTCTAATGCCGCATATTTTTGTGACTGGACTGGCTCAAGTGATAGTTTTAAAAAGGATCTCTCATATTTTATACTGAGATCTCAAAATCCTCTTAAACTCTACGCAGCTAATTTTTTTGAAGTATCTGTTGTTACTTATGTAAAGGTAAATAAAAGCTATATGTGATCAGATATCACCTGTAATTAGTTACAGTTATTTAAAAAAAGTATTGGCCACACTGAATATTGCACGAAATTTTAAAATATACCAGGGTTAGTTCAATATATATCGGGACTGCTTTATTCCTGCCAAGGGGAAGGTGGTTTTTATAAGGGATATCGGAGGTGGCTGATGTCGGGTAACCTAGGAAATCTGACCCAGTTGTCTCCGAAACTTCGAAGTGCGTAGATCGTGCAAGAAGTGAACGTGTTTTTTAAGTTTGCGTCGAGAATCAAGATACAATAAAACAAAACATACAACAAAAAAGATACAACAAAATTGAACAAATTCGCTACGGCGACTTTTCACATGATCCGTGAGGCTCACAAGGACGAAGCCATGACCAGAACGTGTTTTTGGGTGGCATAAATGATTCGAAGGGCGCCTGGAAATCGAACAACGCGCTGGATGTTCAATCTCGGCCCGAACAGATGAAAATGTGGCCAAAGTACGAGCATATCTAAACTCTGATCGTCGATTAAGTGTCCGTTTGATGTCACAGGAGTGGAATTTACAGTAATTAACTTGTCTTCAATTGTAACCGATGATTTGCAAAAGCGAAAAGTATGCGCGAAGTTGGTGGCGAAGGTTTTGTCAGACGAGCAGAAGGAACACCGTGTGACGGTGTACCGTGAACTGTTAGAACGTTTGGAGTCGGATTCAAATGTTCTGAACAGAGTGATAACCGGTGACAAAACTTGGATTTTTGAGTATGATCCGGAGACCAAAAGGCAAAGTTCTGAATGGCACATAAATGAATTTCCTTGACCAAAGAAAGCTCGCATGAGCAAGTTAAGAGTGAAATCGATGCTCGTTATCTTCTTTGATATAAAACGGGTGGTTTACAAGGAGTTTGTGCCCGCTGGCCAAACAGAGAACGGGAAATTTTACGCAGCTCTGTAATGAGGGTCCGTCGCATTCTAAGAGAGATCACAGATTCCTGGATGCTCCATGATGACAAAGCGCCCAGTCATACGTCGCTAATTATGAGGGAGCTATTAGCCAAACACAACGTGGCAACGATGACCTAACCACCTTATAGTCTAGATGTGGCTCCCCCAGACTTTCTTTTTGTTCTTTCGAATCAAGAGGAGACTGAAAGAACATCGTTTCGCAACGACTAAGATTCAAAAGGCTTCGACGGAGTTGTGGAATTGTATTGTGGACTTCCATGGGGCATATGAAGAATGGAAAAAAATGCTGGTAGCGGAGTATTGCTGCAAGATATTTTGAAACGTATTAAGTTACTTTACATATTTCTTTAATGAACGTTGTTCATTACCTCAGTCCCGATTCTTATTGTACAAACCCTGTACTACTATCCCAGGTCACGTACCAAATCATTTAATTCAATCTGAGTTATTAAGTGAGGTTTACTGGTAATTGTGAAAAATGTTGGGTGACCACTGTTGTTCTCAGGAAGTTGTGGATCAGATCGTGATAAAGAATGAGAATCACCGGGAAACATGTTGTCCAGGTTTAAAGGCGCCATGGGTACCGGTAGTTTCTGGCTATGACGAACTGGCCTAATGCAGTAAGGAAATTTGGATACTGAATGTTGTCCCTTTGCTTTTTTGAAATCCATTCTGTTTTAGTGATACAGAAGTAGCAATCACTTAAATGGTCAGTAGGTTCTCTCTACACCATATGATCAGCAAACGGCATAGATTTTTTTTTGCGATGCGTACACTGTACTAAATGTTCGTAATAATTCATATAACAAACATCAGGAGCCTAACTTTTATCTTAACCTCCAATTTGGCACTTAAAATATAAAAGCTTTTTGACTTTCTCGGATATAGGTCTAGCTTGTGACTATAATAAATCGTCCGCAATGGTTAGTTGCTTGACCGGGAGGAAACCCCACCCATCCCTTACATTGGAAGGCACATGTTTCGTCTGTTGGTGGTTAGACTCGTCAGGGTACCGACATATGCTCTCTCGTCAAGAATAGGAGAATAGGGAGTCCCTCTCCGCAATCAAACAACCCATATTTTCGCCGACTTCTCGTCGGATGGCTTATAAAAGGAGTTTTTTGACTTCTTTGGACTCCGTCCATCGATTCTACAGCAGTCAGGAGTTATACACCCCCGACTGTTGGTGTATAACTCCTCACTACTGTTGTCTCATTGGAGGCAGTCCAAAGAACTAAAAAAACTTAATAAAAAAATTAAATAAGCACTGTCCCGTAAGCACCATTTTTACCAGATATGATACCGTGTGACTTTTTCTTATTTTGAGTCCAGAGAAGCCATTCAAGAGACTTCGCTAGTCGCTTTGAAAGAATTACCTACCATATGTCGAGTATAAACACAGTTTCGAAGACTGTAAGAAACGTTGAAAAAGTGTCTCGTAGTGAGAGTGGATTACTTGTGGACAAAATACATTGAGATGAATACATCTTACTTTTTGATCATAGTAGTAAATAGTGATTTTTAAATGGGCAATAAATGAATTCCACGTTTGAAGAAATTAATATTTTTAGAAGTGATCCACGAATTCACCCAATTTTGCGCTTCTTCGTAATTTTTGAAGGCTGTTCCAATAATCCGCTTTTCATCGATCGAAACAAATGATAGTCGGAAGGGGCAAAGGCGGATGTCTGGTGAATAAGGGCGGGTGAGGCAAAACTTCCCAGCTAAGCAACTGTAACGTTTTTTTACAATGTTTGTAGTATGAGGTCGAGCGTAGTCATGAAGCAAAATAAAGTTCCTGTGCCTTTCAGTCCATTCTGGACGTTTTTCTTGCAATGCTCGATTCAAATTAATCATTTGTTGTCGATAACGTTCAGTAGTGATAGTTTCTGATCCCACCAGATACACAGCATAAGCTTCTTTCCATGAATAACTCGTTTCGGTGTTGATGTCGATGGTTCACTATTGCTTGGCTTAACTATTGCTTTTCTTCGCTTAGGATTGTCGTGTTGAATACATTTTTTAACACCAGTAACAATTCGATACAGAAATGACTTCGTTTTGTGCCTTTCAAGCAATATTTGACATGTGGTTAAATGCTTTTCTTGCATGCGATAGCCAATTTCCTTTTTTTCTGAATAAACCCAAGTTTGTGTACACATTTTCTAAGAGTTCTTGCATCTATATTTGATGCTTCTGACAATTCTTCGAGCGTTTAACATCTTCATCGAGTAATACTTTCAATTCTGCATCTTCAAACTATTTAGTTGGTCTGGACGTTATTTGTCTTTCAGTTCAAAATCACCACTTTTGAAACGTTTAAATCAATTTTCACAAGTCCTTTCGGTAAGAGCAGTTCGCCATAAGCAATTCTCCAAACAAGAAAACGATGACTTTCAGCAATAGTTTTATTCAGATGAAAACTTTCGACATTCTTAATGAAATAAAAACATATGTTTACACGTAAACTAACTGTCATATACTAAATTTTATAGGTTATGGTCAATACCTTAACACACAATAGTTTCAGTATTACCATGTGTGCGAAAACAAATACTTACGCCATCTCATGTAAAATCGAAAAAATTAATTCCGACACCTAATAGTTTATATATATTTTAGATAATTCGTTCATCTATGTCTTATTATGCAGCTTTAAGCAACATAATCACAGAGGAATAATAAAAACGACGATGTTTTGTACCAACTTGCTAGTTTAATTGAAATACTGGATGATTTTTATGTAATATTAGTTTATTAACAAACAGAACAGCATATAATTGTGTGTATTTTTATTTCTTAACTAAAACCTTATTAAAACCTATTCAGTGTATATAACTAATTTGTCAGTTCTAGTAAATATATACAATGGTGGAAAAAATGGACAATAACAATTATTTTCAATTTCACGTTCTTGATCGTACAACAATGGTATAATATCCATTGTTTTAATCTAGATCAATTTTGTTTACGACAAAAACTATTTGCTTGTCGAGCAGTAAGGGCATTTTACATTATCCTATTGTACTCAGAAAAATTGGGGATTTGAAACTCTGTCAGTTTAACCTGATAGAAAGTGATACGAACAAATGTGCTCCTACACGTGTGTTACATCGACATGAAAATTGTAGAGAATAATAACATAAAAGAAACTGATGCATTAGAAGCCTATATAAGCGCTTTTATTGAGAGTAATTATAAAAACAAAATTTAGATAAAAGTAAGGGGTCATATTAAGCACTATGTTATTTAATATTGTAGTAGATTCAATAGATAATCCATTTTTATAACGTATTCCATTATTAAGTACTTTTGATAGAAAGTCCAATTTTTTTAAAATATATTTTTTATTTTTAATTAATTTTATTATTATTTAGGTAACATGTGTTATGCGGTAGAACGGTAACAAATCAAAGTAAAACACAGGCCTTTGGACTGACCGACAAATACTACCGCAGTTTGTTGCGATTAGCTTTATTTACTTAGTATTTCCCATCATTTTATTTAGTAACTTTAGTATTCTTGTTGGTGTTGTATAGTAAAGTTGTGCTGTTTGTGACCATGTCTAAGATTTATAAACGAATTGTGTTTTAATCATGGATGAATTAACCAAAGTTAGTTTCACTAAAATGATTCTGAAGGTTCTTTAACAATGGATGAAAACATTTCAATAATTTAGGAGATACAAAGTGGTGCTAAACAAGTCGACATCTGCAAATGCAGGGCTTTGAAAACCACAATAGTGTCCACGGTACTGAAAAATAAAATTAAAATATTGCAATTCCGTGGAGTTTCGAACAAGGTAAAAAAATCGCAAACCTGTTCAAAAAAATATCAAAAACATCGTTGAAGCATTACTTGAATAGTTTAGGTATCAAAGAAGCATGAATACTACAATTACTGGGCCTATTCTTCAGGTAAAGGCTGAAGAGTTGCGAAAATGTTTGATGATGCTGGTTTTTCTCATGATTCGGGTTGGTTACATAAATTCACAAAGCGGTACAATATAAGTTCTAGTAAAATTCATGGAAAAGCCGCGAGTGTAAAATGCTATGGATTGGGTTAAATCAAGATTAGTTTCACATCTTAGACTCGATGTTTTTAACGCCGATGAACTTGGTCTTTTTTATAAACTTGCTCCAGATCATACAATGATCTTTAAGGGTGAAATACGTATCGCGGAAAAACTATCGAAGGAAAGTATAACCGTTTTTGTGTGCGCTAACATGGAACTGAAAAACGCAAACTTTTGTTACCGGCATATTTAACAAACCCAAGTGTTTTAAAAACGTAAAAAAACACCTGTTAATTATTCAGCAAACAAGCGACCGTGGATGACCGCTGATATTTTTGAAAGTGAATGAAGATCATGGGACAAACATCTGATAAAAGAAAATAATCACAGATTATTGATTCTTGATAACTGCCCTGTTCATCCGCATCTTACGAATTATTAAACCGGATTTTTTCCCACCAAATTTTACTTCCGTTCTGCAGCCAATGGATCAAGGTGTTATTCACAGTTTAAAAGGTTATTATCAATGACAGGTTATGATCAGTACTCTTAAGTACTGATGCTATTGAAGTTCAGATGCTATTGAAATGGTTTCTAAAGCTTGGCATCAGGTTTCCCAAAAAACAATTAAGAATTGTTGATTGCATGATGATGCAAATCACAGATTATTGATTCTTGATAACTGCCCTGTTCATCCGCATCTTACGAATTATTAAACCGGATTTTTTCCCACCAAATTTTACTTCCGTTCTGCAGCCAATGGATCAAGGTGTTATTCACAGTTTGAAAGTTTATTATCAATGACAGGTTATGATCAGTACTCTTAAGTACTGATGCTATTGAAGTTCAGATGCTATTGAAATGGTTTCTAAAGCTTGGCATCAGGTTTCCCAAAAAACAATTAAGAATTGTTGATTGCATGATGATGCAAATCACAGATTATTGATTCTTGATAACTGCCCTGTTCATCCGCATCTTACGAATTATTAAACCGGATTTTTTCCCACCAAATTTTACTTCCGTTCGGCAGCCAATGGATCAAGGTGTTATTCACAGTTTGAAAGTTTATTATCAATGACAGGTTATGATCAGTACTCTTAAGTACTGATGCTATTGAAGTTCAGATGCTATTGAAATGGTTTCTAAAGCTTGGCATCAGGTTTCCCAAAAAACAATTAAGAATTGTTGATTGCATGATGATGCAAATCACAGATTATTGATTCTTGATAACTGCCCTGTTCATCCGCATCTTACGAATTATTAAACCGGATTTTTTCCCACCAAATTTTACTTCCGTTCTGCAGCCAATGGATCAAGGTGTTATTCACAGTTTGAAAGTTTATTATCAATGACAGGTTATGATCAGTACTCTTAAGTACTGATGCTATTGAAGTTCAGATGCTATTGAAATGGTTTCTAAAGCTTGGCATCAGGTTTCCCAAAAAACAATTAAGAATTGTTGATTGCATGATGATGCAAATCACAGATTATTGATTCTTGATAACTGCCCTGTTCATCCGCATCTTACGAATTATTAAACCGGATTTTTTCCCACCAAATTTTACTTCCGTTCTGCAGCCAATGGATCAAGGTGTTATTCACAGTTTGAAAGTTTATTATCAATGACAGGTTATGATCAGTACTCTTAAGTACTGATGCTATTGAAATGGTTTCTAAAGCTTGGCATCAGGTTTCCCAAAAAACAATTAAGAATTGTTTCTAACATGCGTGGCCCTCCTTTTGCGAGTTCGATGAGGACGATGACTTGCCTCTCACCGAGTGGCTTATTAAACAAGCTGAGGAGGACGATGACAACCTGTCTTTAAGTGTCTGGCTTACTAATAATAATTTTAACTTTTAAAAATTATATTCCACTATAAGAGACGCTTTTGTGGATGTGGATAACAACCTTGCGGCAAGAAGTATGCCTACCGACTAGGAGATTACAGCGCAGATTGGTAGAGCTGAACAGCATGAGAGTGATAAAGAGGATGAAGAAAACAATGGTGGAAATTACTAAACAGGCCAGGTTAGAACATGTAGAAAGAGTGGTTAACGAAAGAATAGTAAAAAAAAAATGTACAAAGCTAGAGGTAAAGATAGAAAAAAAAGATACGCATACCGAGAGGGAAAAATTGAAGAAAGCAACGCGCATATCGCTAACCATCCAAGGTAGAATTAATAATTTCCTGATGATGTTAATACGACTAGCGAAACGCACGTTGAGAAGTGAAATAAATATATATAGGGTTTAGTGGAAATCTCTTCGAGTTTACATGAACTCTTCTTAATGGTTAGTTAATGGAAACAGTGGTGAGTTAAAATGGTAAAAATCCAAGAACTTTCCGTCGTTGAAATAGAAAAATAATATTACATTACAAGGAAGGAAATGGTTTCGAGAGGACAGACAAAATTCTTCATAGGAGCAATTCTTCAAATCGATTATGCAATACGTTATATAAAAATTAAAGAGACTGGGTTCTGTGCGTAATTTGCCATGTAATAAATGTTCACATAATTTAGTTATCTGCTCATATTTTACTAAAAGTTAAAGCTAATTCTTTTGTAGCTGCATCAATATTAAAATTGAAATAGTGAGAAAAGTTATAAGATTACATAGATACTGTGGTCGATCTGTAGTTAAAAAGTCATTTATTAATAAAATTAATATATAAAATGTATGTTTCGCTAAAGAATATAAGTGATAAGCCAACGAAATATTTGAAATCAGTTAAAATTTCGTATAAGAGCAAGTGTCACATTTCCGACTCAAGACACAGGAAGATGGTCTGGGGAAAAAAGTCTGGCATTGGCTAAAGAAAACATTCTACGAGGGTAAATCAAATATAAACTGAAATTTTAGAATGACTTTCCTCAGCCAATCACGAGCGGGCTGTCAGTGTAGGTCATTACAGAACAATGTATTACGAGTGGGGGAAATGCTCGGTGAGCTGTTTCACTCAGTTCTTTTGTCAGTACATCCATGAGTAAACAACAGGATCCACAGTCCGTTGCGCAACGGGTTATAATAAAGTTTTTAATCAAGACCAAAGTGTTTGGTTGGGATAAGAAGTTTAAGAGTGGACGAGAAAGTGTGGCAAATGCAAGTCATAATCGTCGTCCTAGCTGACAACATTGGTTCGCGACCAGTTCGCGACCTTACAGTTCGCGACCTTATCGAAGATAACCGGCAGCTCACTATTTATGAAATCGCTTTAAATGTGGATATTAACTTTGGAAGTGCTCAAACAATAATCAGAAATCATCTTGGTTTCAATAAAATCTGTGTAATTAGTAAAATCAACCGATCGCAAATGAGAAAGAGACTTCTGAATCGATTTCGGCGGGAAGGAGAGTCTTTTTTGAAGCGTATAGTGACATGTGATGAAAAGTGGGTGCATTATTACACTCCAGAATTAAAAATGGCGAGTAAGGAATGGCGAAGGAAAGACAAAACCTTCCCTGTAAAGGCAAAAAACCTGTCTCTCAGCTGGTAAGGTTCTTGCGACCTTTTTTTTTGATTTTCTACATAATCGACATACGGTTAATGTTACCTACTACTGTCAGAGCTGTTGGAGGCAACAAAATCCGCTTACAGGAGCAAAAGACGCGGTGTTCCCGTCCTCCATGACAACGCCACGGCAACACATAACGGTTTTGACGAAGGAAAAACTAGAGAATATCCATTGGGAAACCCTTGAGCACCCTCCATACAGCCCAGATTTGTCACCCTATGATTATTTTTTGTTTGCGCCGTTGGAAGATGCAATTCGAGGGGTACGATTCGTTCGGAATTGTTTGATGACCCAAACTCAAAGTTTCTACGAGTAAGGAATTTATAAGCTTCCAAACCACTGGGAAAAATGTGTATAGCATGGAGGAGACTATGTCGAAAAATGATTTTTTTGTATTATTTTATAAATAATAAATATGTATAAAACAATTCCGGTTAATGTTTGATTCACCCTCGCACTAACCGCAAAACATGGAGGTGGCCAAGTTATGGTTTGAGTTTGCATGGGATATAATAGAATGGGAAAACTAATTAATGGGTAAAGGATCAGTATATTTTTCCTTTTTTCTAAATTGTCTTCGCAGATCTTTAAGAATATTAAAATTAAGTTTTTAATTGCATCAAATTGCATGGAAAGCAAAAATTGTTAATCTAAATTCCTATATAATACTGTTCAGTTCATATGGATTTGCAAAACTTATGTAGTTATTTTACACCAAAAAGAAATCGAAAGTAATTTTCCACCATTGTTTGTTTGGGATAGAGAAACTGCATGAACATATAACCTAATTACAAATAAAAATCATTAATTGGGTGATGAGGAGTCCTTAGAGTCTTCGTTGTCAATTTCGTTCTTTGAATCATCATCTACATCTACACCGTATCCCAAAGACTTCAGTTGTTCTTTTATTCTTTCATTCTTCTTGAAACCGACAATCCAGGGGCTGTAATGATAGTCTGGATGTCTTCCACCATATCTAAAAATAAACAAAAATTTAAAGATATATATTTAATATGATCATGATGAACTGGCAGCACTGTTGGCTGCTCCTTTGGATGGGACGCAAAGTACTATCTCAAGGGTCTTCAGTACGTGTTTGAAGTACTAAGAGTCACTTGGTAGACCCTAGCATTTTTTTTTGTGAACTGGATTTTTCTAGTGTTTTCTCAACATGAGTGAAAATGAGTTAAGGACACCTGGGTACTAGATCACGATAATGCGCCTTGCCACACAGCGATTTCAATAAACGAGTTTCTGTCAGGTAAAAACATCACTGTGGCTTCGCAGCCACTATAATCATCAGATTTGAGTTGTTGTGATTTTTTCCTTTTCCATAATTGAAAATGCAATTCAATTCACCTTATTATAGAGCACTGAAAATACCAAAAATGACTAGTTAAAGGCGATTCCAATCTCTGCGATCCAACACTACTAGGAAGAGTGGACAAATCGTCGCTAGCGCTATGTGGCTTTCCAAGGTAACTACTCTGAAGGAAAGACAAGGGTCTCTAGAGACAAGGCTTTTACTAGACTTTTTATTGAATATATCGTCCTTTGTTTCACCTGGTTGAAAGAGTAGCGATGAAAAAAAATATATCAAAGCCTAATGGTTTAATATCAGGACTATATGTTGGATATTTGGCATATTTATTATATATATATATATATATATATATATATATATATATATATATATATATATATATATATATATATATATATATATATATATATATATATATATATATATCATCATCATCAGCCCGTATCGATCCACTGCAGGATGAAGGCCTCTTCAGCATGCTTCCAACCCTCACGGTCCTGGGCTTTCCTCTGCCACTCGGGTCCAATATACTTAACGATGTCATCAATCCATCGTGCTTTCGGTCTTCTTCGCGGACGTTTGCGATCAAGCGGTATCCACTCCAGGATTGCCTTCGTCCATCTGTCGTCCCATCGCCTCGGTATATGACCTGCCCATCTCCATTTCAATTGCTTTACTCTTCCAATGATGTCACAGACTTTTGTTTGTTCCCTGATCCATGCACAGGGCCTTCTGTCTCGTCTTGTAATACCAAGCATACATCTTTCCATTCCCCTCTGTGTCACCCGAAGTTTTTGAATTGATTGCGATGTGAGTGTCCAGGTTTCACTTCCGTATGTCATAACGGGTAGAACGCATTGATCGAATACTTTTCTTTTCAGGCAAAGTGGGAGTCTGCTCTTAAACACTATGTTGAGCCTGCCAAATGCCTGCCAGCCACATTTAACACGCCGTTCCACCTCCCGGGCGGTATTCCCCTCCATTGAAATCCTCTGCCCAAGATATATAAAGCTGTCCACAATCTCTAAATCCCTTCCTAAAACTGAAATTCTTCTGTCCTGAGCGAAGTTATTGAACATAACCTGACTCTTTTCCAGGTTTATTTTCAAACCAAATGGTTCGCCAGCCCTTTGCAGTTCCTGTATGCGTCTTTGCAACTCATCTGGGTCTTGTGAAATGAGAATAATATCATCTGCAAATCTAAGATGGTTTAAGTTTGCACCATTGATCTTTACACCATCCTGTTCCTAATCCAGCTTACGGAATACTTCTTCAAGGCCAGCCGAGAAAAGAATAGGCGATATTGCGTCACCTTGCCGTACACCTCGTTCTATATTAATTCCCACTTCAAGATCATCAAGGTGAATTGTGGCTGTAGCTCCATCATATATCGATTCTAATAGGTTTACATAGGCTCTCTCTACACCTTGGCTAAGCAGTGCATCCATTATCGCATGCTTTGAGATGGAATCAAATGCTTTTTCGTAGTCGATAAAAGCCAAGCACAGTGGCATGGTGTATTCGTTGTGCCTTTCTATGACTTGCTGTACAACCTGGATGTGATCCATTGTACTGAATCCACTTCTGAATCCTGCTTGTTCTCTTGGTTGTGCGCCATTCAGTTTTTTTAATATTCTTTTAGAAATTATCTTAGTGAAAACTTTGTACATTACTGATAGGAGGCTTATTGGACGGTAGTTCTTTAAATCTTCCTGTGCTCCTTTTTTATGTAAAAGGATCACTTCTGCATTTTTCCATAAGTCAGGTACTTTTTGTTCTTTGAGGCATTTTGAGTATAATTTTGCCAGTGTTTTATGTAACGTCCGACCACCAGCTTTTAGCATTTCGACAGTTACACTATCCTTTCCTGGAGCCTTGCCGTTCTTCATCAATTCTATAGCATTTGTTACTTCCTCCACTAGGATATCTGGCATTATATATTGTTCTTCCGTGGGTATTGCTGTCTCTGACTGGCTCTGATCTTCATATAACTGGGAATAAAACCTTCTGACAATCTCTAACATTTCGGTACGCGCCCTGCACACTGTGCCATCATCACGCTTTAAAGCATATATTTGCGTTCTTTTGTTTCTCAGCTTCTCTTTAACTTTGTTAATTCCTTTGTTTTCTTCCAGGGTTTTTTGCACTAGCTGCATATTGAATCGCCGCGTGTCCTCTCTGATACGTTTTCTTATAGTTTTGCAGAGCTCAGTGTACTCGACCCTGCCAATAGGACTACCTGCATTTCTCATTGCTCGTCGTTTCTTCATCAAATCAATGGTCTCACTGGAGATTTTTGTTTGTTTGAGACATTTTTCTTCTGGTGCTATTGAAGCAGCCGTTTGAAGTACATTGTTGGCGATTTCTTCATATTGAACTGATATTTCCACCTCCTCTGGATCTTGTAATGCAGCAAACCGGTTTGACAAAGCAATCTCAAAATCGCTTCCTCTCTCCAGCAGCTTTCCAGAATCCACCTTGCCCTTCCTTGATCTTACCATTCTTTCGCGCTCTTTTCGACAGTCAATTTGAACCCTTGCTCGTACCATTCGGTGGTCACTTCCAACATTAAAATTGTTAAGAACAGTACAATTGGTAAATATTGTTTTATCGTTGGTCATGATGTAGTCAATTTCGCTTGTGAGCCCAGATGGACTTTTCCATGTCCATTTTCTGCTGATATTTTTCTTATAGAATGAATTCATAATATATAGTTCTTGTCCTTCAGCAAAATCAATTAATCTGTCACCTCTATTGTCTCGCTCACCAGTTCCATATGGGCCAGTTGCATTTTCGTCTGTTCTTGTTGTTCCAATTCTGGCATTAAAATCACCCATCAGGATTTTTATATATATATATATATATATATATATATATATATATATATATATATATATATATATATATATATATATATATTACAGAAACCTTTCACCCTTTCTACACGTGGTGCCACCGATCGCCTTCGCCCAACTGTCCACCATGCGACGTCACGAGTCTCTCGGGACCGGTTTCTAGCCTTTCAGCTGTCATCAGCCGAGCTCCAGACGAACGCAAGAAAAGCAGTTGGGAGAGACGATCGGGGACAGGCCATGTCAACTGGCCATTTTAATGACGGGTCGTGATCGCACACAACTCACGCCATCATACGGCGAATGATAGTAGCAGTCAGGACCGCCCGTAACATTCTGCCTGGAACCTCGGGTATAGTACCAGGTGTGCCCATAAGGTAAGGAATGGAACCGTGGAGAGAAATATTACAGAAACCTTTCATTCATTTCTAAATCATTCCGGGTGTCGACCCGTTCATTCTTTGAAGAGTCACGAACTTTCCTAAAATCTCATTTGGCATTTTCAAGTAATGTCCGCTTCGACGGAAGAGTCCAGCTCACGTGCACAGGTCGTTGCGCTCGCTCTTATAGGCGGTCGGCGGCTGGGATTATTCGCGGGGCTCAGCAACGCTGTCAGGCGTCCGTTTATTGATTTTTCTTCCTCGTCGCCACGTTGCCGTGTTTCTTCTTTTTTCAGAAGCGATTTCCATACTTTTGGAATGTTGCTAGCATTGTTTCGCGTATTTAGCTCACCCCTTTCTCCTATTTCAAGGGCTTCTCTGCTTGTGCGGACTTTGTAGTTTTCAATATTCGTTATTTCTTTGGCTCCTTCAAAATTTACTTTATGTCCTGTTTGTAGATGGTGCTGGAACAGAGCGGAACTGGTTGTTTGTTTGTTTTATGTTCTTGTATTCTGGCCGATATTCATCTGTTTGTTTGTCGTATGTAGGTCCTGTTGCAGTCGGAAGAAGATATGCTATATATCTCATGGTTTTCCAGTCTAAGTTTATTTTTGGGGTTTATCGGGATGTTTGCGACAGTTTTGTGCGGCTGGTAGGCTGTTCTGATCTTATGTTTTTTTAATAGACTGCCTATTCTGTCAGTGATTCATTTTTACGTATGAAGCAGGACCTTTGGTGCATTTGGTTCCCGATCCTCTATTGTTCTTCGTGTTTGCGTTTCCTGACGGTGAATGACCTGCCTGATACAATTTTCAGAATATCGATTTTGTCTAAGAGCTGTGGAAATTTTTGGTAGTTCCTCCCTTCGTGTATCTGGTTGTGTCAGTCGGAAGAGTCTGGAAATCAAGGTGTTCGCTACTGCTTGGATTTGAGAAAGATGATGATGGGATTTAGCGTTGAGGTATCGATCGGTGTGAGTTGGTTTTCTATACTCTGTGTATTCGAGGGTTCCAGAAAGTTGTCTTGTGATGAGGAAATCCAAAATTACCGACTGCAACAGAACATACATAGGACAAACAGACGAATCTCGGCGAATACAAGAACATAAAAATGACTTAAAAAACAAACAAACCACTTTGTTCCAGCACCATCTACAAACAGGACATGCAATCAATTTTGAAGGAGCCAAAGAAATAAAGAATATTGAAAACTACAGGGTCCGAACAATCAGAGAAGCCCTTACAATAGACGCAAGGGGTGAGTTAAATAATTCGAAACGACGCTTGCTACATTCCAAAAGTATGGAAATCGCTTCTGAAAAAAGAAGAAACACGTCAACGTACGAATAGTCCCGAACTACCCCGATACAATCTCCGCCATCTATAAGAGCGTGCGCAACGACCCGTGCACGTCAGTTGGACTCTTCAGTCGAAGCGGGCAACACTTGAAAATGCCAGATGAGATTTTGGCGAAACGTCGTGACTCTTCACAGAATGAACGGGTGACATCCGAAATGATTTAGAAACATTATTTACCATCCGTAAAAATATTTAAAGTAATATATATATATATATATATATATATATATATATATATATATATATATATATATATATATATATATATATATATATATATATATATATGAAAATTTTTTTGTTTGCTTGACCGGGAAGGAGCCCCACCTCTTCCTTCAACTGAATGACATATGTTTCGTCTCTCGAGGTTCCGTCTCATCAGGACTAACACTACATATATATATATATATATATATATATATATATATATATATATATATATATATATATATATATATATATAGAGTACGTTAAGTAAATTACTGATATTTTGTGGATATCAAATTATTGTTATTTTCATTTACCTTTGAGGGAGGTGTTTTGGATCAATATGCTTGTGGAGGCTTTCCATATCTGTTCCGTGGAAAAAAATCCTTTCGCTCATGCTTCCAGTTAAAAACGGCTTGAACATTCCAAAGACAATGTCGAATATCCACGGTTGAAACACAACGTGCACAGCATGAATTTTCATTGGAAAAGAGGTCTGAAAATGAATAATTATTCGGTTCTGTTTAACATAACAAAAATTAAAGTAAAAATAATTTATTATTAATATTTTTCCGGGTAGCTTTTAACAAAACATTAGTCACGCAAAACTGCAAGATGGTTTGTTAATTCTTGACCTTCTTTCGGTGTTAGTATTATTTAACGATGAAAGTTTGACACAAAGTTTGTTGTTCCGCAACTGTATTTTTTACGGTCAGCTGATGACATAATAATAATGTTTTAAGTAAGTCAAGTTTATCGTTCGATTTCAATAAATATATACTATTTGAGATAGAAATTGCAACACTTAGAAAGGGGTGTTCGACGTAGTCAGTTTGCATTTTAATTTATTTAACGGGTCTTTCAAATTGTGCGTTTTTTAATTCTTGAATAAAACACAGATGGCGTTGTTAATTTACCTAAGTTTAGTCTCATTTCAGAAGGTTAATGTATGATATTTATAAAAATGAAGTCGTACACAATACAACAGCGCGTTAAAATTGTTAAATTATTTCATGAAAACAGGCGTTCAGTGAAAAATGTTTTTATAAAATTACGTAATATTTATGGTTTACATAATCGTCTATATGAATGCACTATATAAAGAAAGATTATGGAAAAGCAATATATAGTCGTAGTGGTCGATCACAAGATTATATTGATTTGGTACGTGAAAGTGTTGCTGAAGACCAAGAAATTTTCAACAGTCGGCGTTCACAACAATTTGGACTAAGGTGAATCGACAACATGGTGTATTTCTCGAAATGATTTAGCTCTGAAAGCATATAAGATTCAAATAACACAGGAACTAAAGCCATTGGATCATTCAAAACGTCGTATATTTGTCAATTGGATCAAAGAACAAAATGATTATTTTCAAAAAATAATCTTTTCAGATGAAGCGCATTTTGAAGTTGGTGGCTATGTTTTTTTTTTTATTTATTTGAGTTTTTCGCCACTATCTAAAACTCAAAATATATCAAAAATACCTGTTCTTATGTAAAGAAAGAATCACTGGGTAAAAACAAAAAACCAAACGGAGACAAATTTCTCAGTGATACTTTTTTGTAATAAATTTACCTAACGAACAAAATTTTGAAGATATAAAAATGTTATAAAAATGTTTATAAACTTTTAACGTTAACGTGTCGGAGGGTACTCTCCCCCCGTTTTCAAAACTAAACTAAAAAATAAATTATATTAATTTGTAATATATAAAGTAACGAGTGAAAGTAAATATATATTTTTTTTGTGTATGTCAACGATACTTACATTGACAACAATAGATTTTCATGACAGTGACATACTACCAAAAAATATATATAGGAAATGTTTACTGTGGGATTGTTTATTGTACCGATTGTGTATTCAAATATTTAAATGTGTTTAATTGTATTCTTAAGAATCGGGAACCATATTGAATTTAAATCTACCGAGGGCATAACAATACAGTTATTTTTATTTAAATTAATTATAGCGGTTTCTTTTAATCTTCTGTATTTTGTTACTGATTCTTTTAATACCGTTTTGGAATTATTCCAATTGATTTTATGACCCGATTTCCATGCGTGTTGACAAATTCTAGATTTATTAAAATCGCCCCTTCTAATAGGGTATTTTTTACTCTAACATCTAACGGTCTAGATGTCTCATCTATATAGAATTTGCCACATTCGCAAGTAATTTTATAAACCATATTTTTGGTATTTTGTTGTATATTGTTTGGTTTAATCTTTTTTAATAGAGATCTAAGAGTATTTTTTGTTTTAAATGTCGTTCTTATGTTGTATTTATTTCTTACTCTTTTAATTGTGTCAGAAATACCGCGGATATAAGGAATTGAGAGGTTAATTGTTTGAGAGTTATTATTATTGTTATTAATAACTTGTCTGTTTTGTCTAGTATCAAAATTTTTAAACGATTTATCTATAAAGTTTTTTGAGTTATTGTTTTTTATTAAAATGTCTTTTATGTGATTTGTTTCTTTTTGTAGTGTATCACTGTCGGTACAAACAAGTTTTGTTCTGTCATATAAACTTTTAATTACTCCTATTTTGACCGATTTTGAGTGATTTGAAAAGAAATTGAGATACCTATCTGTGTTTGTCGGTTTTCTGTAAACTGTAGTTTTTAATGTGTTGTTTTGTTTTAATATTAAAGTGCCGAGGAATGGCAATTTATTCTCCTTCTCCATCTCTAAAGTAAACTTAATTGTAGGTTCTCGAGAATTTATATCTTGTAAAAAAATATTTAGATCGTCAATGCTATGTTGCCATATAGCAAAAATATCATCAACATATCTAAACCATATTAATGGCTTTTTAAGAGATTTATTGAATATATCATTCTCGAGTTCCTCCATAAAGATATTACTCATCAAAGGAGAAAGAGAAGAACCCATTGCCATTCCGAAATTTTGTTGATAATAATCATTTTCTAATTGAAAATATGTGGTTTTTAAGCACAGAGTTAATAATTCCAAAATTGTATTTATGTTTAGTTTAGTGCTGTCTTTTAATGTTGTGTCATATTCTAATCTCTTTCTAACTATTAAAAGTGATTTATCAACTGGTACATTAGTAAATATACTCACCACGTCAAAACTAACCATTAAATTTTGGTTTGTAATTTTAATGTTCGAAATTTTATCTAAAAAATCTGAGACAAAGGTAACTGTGGCGTTACCTTTGTCTGATGGCAATATTTTAATAGATGTGCCTTTTTTAGTGTTATTTTATTATTTATTGTTTTTAATTTATGAGTCTTTTAGGCGAAAATCCAAATAAAGGAAAAAAAAATATATATGAACAAGCCACAATCATTCAGACATTATTTGGTAGCTATGTTGATAAACAAACTTGCCGTATTTAGGGTGAGGAAAATCCACGATTGATTCATGAGAAACCTTTGCATCCTAAACGAATAACTGTTTGGTATGCATTATGGTCAGGAGGTGTAATTGGGCTGTATTTCTTTCAGAATGCTGTTGGTGAAGCTGTAACTGTGAATGGTGTTCGATATCGTAAGATGATAACTTGATTTTTGGAGTGAAATGACTCATATTGAACTGGAGAATTTGTGGTTACAACAGCATGGTGTACACCCCCCTGTGCTAATAAAACATTTTTTTATGAGAGAAAAATTTCCTGCACCAGTTATTGCTAGAAACGGTGATGTTAATTGGTGACCAAGATCATGTGATTTGATGCCGTTGGACTATTTTCTTTGGGGTTACGTGAAACGCCAGGTCTGTAAGGACAATCCATAATCGATTCCCGAACTAAAGGATGACATTATTCGAGTCATTGGTGAGATAGAGCCACACTTATGCCAAAATGTCATCCAAAATTTTGATAAAAGTGTGGATGTATGTGGAGCTGCAAGAGGTAGTCATTTGGCAGGCATTGTCTTTCGTGTTTAAATGTAATACATTATGCTTCAAACTATCAATAAAAAGTTTTTTAAATCAACGCAAATTTTGTGTTTTAGCGAAGAATTAAAAAAACAAAACCGCTCAATTTGAAATGTTTTTTATATCAGCGATGTTCCGACTATTTGATACACTCAGCACAGCAAGGAATTTTACAGCAATAATTCGAGCCATGAGTGCAGGCACATTATCGTGGTGAGAGCGCACTTTGTTTTTGTCCAGATGTGAACGGTCCTTCAATTGGTAACGTAGTGATGGGTAGTGATAACAAGAAACAAAAAGTTTTAAATCATCAATCGAAAAAGTATGATAAATAATGTTTTAAGCAAATATGAATAAAAGCATATTATAATATGAATACAAATATATATGAATAAAAGCCAAAGGCGATGTGTCAACGTCGTCATTTACCAGTTGATTGTGTACTTCAAAGTCGTGCTAAAGACATTTTAAGATTAAAGTGACTTTTTACTTGTAAATAATTAAATCTTACATTTTTTGCAGTTTTGGGTGAAATGGCTAGCCAAATACCAGAAGAGGTACATATCCGGCATTATATGCTTTTTGAATTTTACACGGATAGTAACGCAACAGTTGCTACCAAAAACATTTGCGATGTTTACCCAAGTGCATTAGTCGTTCGTAAATGCCAAAGGTGGTTTTGTAAGTTTAGATCCGGTAATTTTGATCTTTCCGACTTGTATCGATCAGGAAGATCAACAACTTTAAACAATGACGTGCTAAGGGTGGAAGTGGAAGCAAATTCGTGTCAGACAATCGAGGAACGGTTAAACACTCTTAACCAACCATTCAAGAACATTTGCAGCAGGTTGGTAAAATAAGCAGAGCAGTAAGCTATACAGAATTTTATACTAAAAATGAGTCCTGTATGATAATCCAAAACGCAAAAGGCAGTGGCTCTCGCCCAATAAATCGCCACAAAGTACTGCTAAGCCGGCTTTACATCCCAAAAAGTCGCTTTTGTGTGTTTGGTGCAGTATTCGCGGAATAGTTCATTTTGAAGTGCTGAAACTTGGAGAAATTGTGAATGCAGACCTTTACTGTGAACAATTAAATAGAGTAAATCAATCTTTAATTGAAAATTATCCAGTGATTGTTAACAGAAAAGGCGTTATTCTGCAACACGATAATGCAAGACCACACTGCGCAAGACGAACCCTGGAAAAAATTAATGAATTAGGGTGGAAGGTACTGCCTCGCCCACCATAGTCGCCCGACATTGCACCATCGGATTTTCGTCTATTCCGATCGCTACAACACTTTCTGTGTGACAAAAAAATTGAAAATTTGGATGATATCAAAAATGCGCTCTCCAGATATTTTGCTCAAAAACCAGTTGATTTTTATCGGTCCGATTTTCTATCGATATTGATTAAAAATTATTATTATTATAAATATCGATTAAAAATTTGCCCACTAAATGGCAAAACGTTATTGATAACGAGGGTAATTACATCATTGATTAAAAATAAAAACTTGTTAAAAATTTTTTTGTTTGAATTTAATGAAAAAAAACGACATTACTTTCCGGTCCCCCTGATATAAAGTGTACAAACTCTAAACACTTATTGGCCAAAATCAAAAGGAATCCTCATATTTTTTTCAATATTTTATCAACCGACGAAGCCTTTTTCCTGAAGAATGAGATTTGGAACTTGGTAGATGAAAATCTCTACGTCGTTACTGGAAAAAATCCCAACATGAATTTTCGATTAATCTCTGAGCTGGGATAGTGAGACAGTAACTTATAAGGCCATTTGTTTTACCCCAAGGATTAAATGGGTAGGAATATTTATATTATATTCAGAATGCGCTCCTTCAATAGCTTTTGAATATGTGGTATTTACATGATGGCGCTCCAGCTCACATAACCCATCTGGTTGCCCAGCTCTTTGGACTTTTGAAATTAAGTGGATAGGAAGAAATTGACCCAATCATTTATCCAGATCTCCTAATATTTATTTTTTGGAATTTCTTGTTTTGGTGCCTTATGAAAAATCTGGGTTATAAATCTGAAATGAGCAATGAAAGTGATTTACGACAACATAGTTTTAAGGCTGGCCACAAGATTTTAAATGTGCTAGGACTTTCTCAACGTGTTCGGGAAAACTTCTTAAAACCGTGCCGGGTTTGCATAGTTTCAAATGTTGGACATTTTGAAACTTTAATTTAATAAAACAATTAATCATGTGTTTCTTAATGTGACGTAAATCGTTTAGAACGTGTTATAGCATGAAAAATTAGTGCTAGTAATTTCAACTTTGACATTAAACGACAATAATGTATAAGTTTCTTTCTTTTTTTTGTAATAATATAAAATAAATTTATTATACTTTTATTTTTAAATAATACCTTAAGAGGGCAATGAAACAAAAAACTGAATTTTTAAGAAAATGTTTAAAGTTCTGACTTGCTTTCCGCGAAAATGGTGGCATGTTTCATGGAAACATGCAACCAGTTTTATGAAAGAGGCCTTCGAAAAAAAAATATGAAGATTATTAAAATAATGAAATCTACAGAGTGTCCCAAAAATGAATATACACATTATTTTCTGATAACTTACCCATACTGCATTATTTTTCAAATTGATTTAATTTAAAAAAAAATCAACAAGATGCACCTCCACATTATCATCACGACGTAAGGGCTTATCTTGACGAAACTCTATCGAATAGATGGATTGGACGACGGAGTTGGGTTTAATACCCCGCACGTTCACCTGAGCTTACGCCGCTCGATTTATTTTTATGGGGCTAGATTAAAGACAGTGTTTACAATACAAAACCGGCAACAATCAATGATTGAAGTGTAGCGATTGAAAGAGGACAAATACCAATGGAAATGATTCTTCATGTTTGCGAGTCTATTGCTTCTTGTTATCTTCAACGCCTAGACCAGGACGGTGGGTAGTTGGAAAATTGGCGTTAGTCAAAATAAAGGCTGTTTTTTTGAAACCTTAAAGTAAACTGTCTGAAAATAAATACTGATTTTAGAACCAGTCAAAGTGTGTATATATTTTTTTGGGACGCCCAGTATTATATGGCAATAGTCTTTTCCTAAACCGAATCAAATCTCTAACGTAATTTTGGTTAAAAAAACTGTTAATATTTCTTGGGATATGTAATAGGTGAAAGCGTCAGTAAATCTGTATCTTAGTTAAGAGTTTTCTGTTGTGCGTTTTTGTCAGTTATAGCAAAAATTTATTATCGGGAAGTAACCGAAGTGTCTCTGAAGCAATCGTAAAATTTTAGAAAGGGCTGTCAAGTCGAATAAGGGAACTATTATATCTGTTTCGTAATGGGCTTCTTGTAGGAAGCAATGAATACTTTCAAATCATCAATTAAAGTTTGACGGTTTAAAATGGTGTTGTTAATTAGATACATATTTATGTAATTAAAATATTATTTTAAATTGAATAACTATTTTATTATGAATCAATGAAAAGGGAATGATAAAAATCCTACTAAACTGCGAATCTGTGTAAATATGCTAAAATTACTTTTTTTATAGATTTACTTCATAGATTATATTTCATAAGATGTATTTAACTTTAATGCCGAATAATAAATAAGTTTACAAGAATAAAAAATAATAAATTGTTTAAACGGGATACACAATGAATTCCTATGTTAATTAAACACGTAGTATAGACCGTATCCACAGTCAACAATATATAAATATTAGACGGGCAAAAAAATCGACAATTTTTTTTTGAAAGGCATACCCAAAATATTATCTGTGATGACAAAAAAAAAATATTGTGAAAATGAAAGCCCTTAATACTTATATTAAGAAGTGTATCATCGCGACTTTCGGTTTTTTAATAGCAATCGCATCTTTCATCCAAAACTCCTAAACCACCAATTTGAAAAATTTGAGCAATACATATCCTTGACGAGAATTGAATTATCTACAAACAAAAAGTCTCATTATAAATTTACATCAAATAAGCCGTTTCCATTTAATCGTGCCTTGAACATTGATCTGTTTTTACAATTTTACTTTTCAAATTTGAAATGTTGTAACTAATGAATCAATATTTGAAAATATATAATATACATTCTTAAAGGAAATTGAATGCGCTACAAAAAAGCTATCTTGATATTTTTCGTTAAATTCACTGTTCCCAAAGTTTCAAGGTTAAAGCTGAATTTAAAAGCAATTTTTAATATAAATATTATTTATCACAAATAATATTTTCGGTATATATATATATATATATATATATATATATATATATATATATATATATATATATATATATATATATATATATATATATATATATATATATATATATATATCATCATCATCATCAGCCCGTGTCGATTCACTGCAAATAATATTTTCGGTATATATATATATATATATATATATATATATATATATATATATATATATATATATATATATATATATATATATATATATATATATATATATGTGAATATATATATATATATATATATATATATATATATATATATATATATATATATATATATATATATATATATATATATATATATATATATATATATATATCATCATCATCATCATCAGCCCGTGTCGATGCACTGAAGGCATTTTCAGCATGCTTCCAACATTCACGGTCCTGGGCTTTCCTCTGCCATTCTGGTCCAATATACTTAACGATGTCATCAATTCGTGCTTTCGGTCGTCTTCGCGGACGTTTGCGATCAAGCAGTATCCACTCCAGAATTGCCTTGGTCCATCTGTCATTCCATCGCCTCTCTATATGGCCTGCCTATCTCCATATCAATTGATTTACTCTTCCAATGATATCACAGACTTTCGTTTGTTCCCTGATCCATGCATAGGACTTTCTGTCTCGTCTTGTAATTGCAAGCATATATCTTTCAATTCCCCTCTGTGCTACCCGAAGTTTTTGAATTGATTGCGATGTGAGTGTCCAGGTTTCACTTCCGTATGTCACAACGGGTAGAACGCACTGATCGAAGACTTTTCTTTTCAGGCAAAGTGGGAGACTGCTCTTAAACACAATGTTGAGCCTGCCAAATGCTTGCCAGCCACATTTAATACGCCGTTCCACCTCACGGATGGTATTCGCCGCCTTTTAAATCCTCTGCCCAAGACATATAAAGCTGTCCACAATCTCCAAATCCTTTCCTAAAACTAAAATTCTTCTATCCTGAGCGAAGTTATTGAACATAACCTGACTCTTTTTCAGGTTTATTTTCAAACCCAATGGTTTGCCAGCCCTTTGCAGTTCTTGTATGCGTCTTTGCAGCTCCTTTGGGTCTTGTGAAAGGAGAACGATATCATCTGCAAATTTAAGATGGTTTAAGTTTGCACCATTGATCTTTACACTATCCTGTTCCCAATCCAGTTTACGGAATATTTCTTCAAGGCTAGCCGAAAAAAGAATAGGCGATATTGCGTCACTCTTCCGTACACCTCGTTCTACATTCATTCCCACTTCAAGATCATCAATGTGAATTGTGGCTGTAGCTCCATCATATATCGATCCTAATAGGTTTACATATGCTTTATCTACCCCTTGGCTAAGCAATGCATCCATTATTGCATGCTTTAGATGGAGTCAAATGCTTTTTCGTAGTCGATAAAAGCCAAGCACAGTGGCATGGTGTATTCGTTGTGCCTTTCTATGGTCTGCTGTACAACCTGGATGTAATCCATTGAACTGAATCCACTTCTGAATCCTGCTTATTCTCTTGGTTGTGCGTCATTCAGTTTTTTTAATATTCTTTTAGAAATTATCTTAGTGAAAACTTTGTACATCACTGATAGGAGGCTTATTGGACGGTAATTCTTTAAATTTTCATGTGCTTCCTTTTTATGTAAAAGGATCACTTCTGCATTTTTCCATAAATCAGGTACTTTTTGTTCTTTGAGGCATTTTAATATAATTTTGCCAGTGTTTTATGTAACGTCCGGTTACATAAAACCTTTCCTGGAGCCTTGCCGTTTTTCATCGATTCTATAGCATTTGTTACTTCCTGCATTAGGATATCTGTAATTTGTTCTTCTTTAGGTATTGTTGTCTTTGATTGGTTCTGATGTTCATATAACGGGGAATAACATTTTCTGACAACCTCTAACATTTGCGTACGCGCTCTGCATAATATGCCATCCTCACACCTTAAGGCATATATTTGCGTTCTTTTATTTCTCAGCTTCTGTTTAGCCTTGTTAATTCCTTTATTTTCTTCCAGGGTTTTTTGCACTAGCTGCATGTTGAATCGGCGCGTGTCCTCTCTGATACGTTTTCTTATAGTTTTGCAGAGCTCACTGTACTCGACCCTACCAAAACGACTACCTGCATTTCTAATTGTCCGCCGTTTCTTCATTAAATCAATGGTCTCATTGGATATTTTTGTCTGTTTGAGACATTTTTATTCTGGTGCTATTGAAGCAGCCGTTTGAAGCACAGTGTTGGCTATTTCTTCATATTAAACTGATAGTTTCACTTCCTTCGGATCTTGAAACACAGCAAACCGGTTTGATAAAGCAATCTCAAAATCGCTTCCTCTCTCCAGCAGTTTCCCAGAATCCACTTTCCCTTCTTTAACATTACCATTCTTTCGCGTTCTCTTCGACAGTTAATCCTAACTTTTGCTCGTACCATTCGGTAGTCACTTCCAACATTAAAATTGTTAAGGACAGTACAATTGGTAAATATTGTTTTATCGTTAGTCATGATATAGTTAATTTCACTTGTGAGCCCAGATGGACTTTTCCATGTCCATTTTCTGTTGATATTTTTCTTATAGAATGAATTCATAATATATAGTTCTTGTCTTTCAGCAAAATCAACCAATCTGTCACCTCTTTTGTTTCGCTCACCAGTTGCATATGGGCCAGTTGCATTTTCGCCTGTTCTTGTTGTTCCAATTCTGGTATTAAAATCACCCATTAGGATTTTGTATCTACATTTCTCCTTGTATAAAAACTGGGCCACATCATCATAACATTCCTCAATTTCCTCATCCCTATGGCTTATAGTTGGTGCATAAGCTTGGACGATTTCAAGCCTAAACTTTTTATTCAGCTGAATGACGCATTGGGCTAGTCGGTCAGATATACTTTCAAATTTTACTACACTGTCCTTCAGCTTTCGATTAATGAGGAATCCAATTCCGCCACATCGGTCATTTTCCGTAACTCGAGTGTAGAGTACGTGTACAGTTGGTTCCAGTTTGATTAACTCTTCACCCTTTCTTCGTGTTTCACAGAGCCCAATAATATGCCAATGTACGTTGTCAAGTTCGATTAACAGTTCTGGCAATCGGGCCTCCGTTTTCATAGTCCGTATATTTAGCGTTGCAATGTCAAAAGTCCAGTGGCAGCCTGATCTAACCCGGTGATTCTTAGCACCCTCTGCCTTGGGGCAGGTCTTTCCGCTGCCATAGGTAGTTGCCCCTTGGCCTCCGGGGAATGAGGGCCGTGTTTGAGGCTGTACTGTCATATTGAAACATATTGTAATACCATATTGAAGGTATGGACTGTAATCTGCCACGATGGTCCAATGCGGGTTGGCAGGTTTTGGATCATGTTGTTCTGAGGCCTCTGCTTTGACCTGTCTGCCAGGTTTGACCCTCCTAGGAATATAGACTTCAGACGGCATAGCTCAAAGCTTCATTGCCCTACTCAAACCCCTTTACCACGTCAAGGTCTGATCCACGTATATATATATATATATATATATATATATATATATATATATATATATATATATATATAAATACTACCTTGGATTGCCTTGGTCCACCTGTCGCCACATCATCTTGTCTGTCGCCACAACCTTTCCACCTCCATTTTAATTACTTTTCCCTTCTGATGATATCTCATATCGATATATGAGATATCATCAGAAGATGAAATACATTATTAAAACAACAGAAATTTTCCATCCGTACTCTACGTGTCTGATTGTTTTTCGCCATCGCGCCAAGACAGGTTCCTCCCAGGAACTGTTTCTGGCCTAACACACGTCTTCATCTGGGTTCGAGCCTAATGCAAGAAGACAACTGATCAGGAACGATCAGAACCAGGCCTTGGATGTAAATATCCGGTATGTTCAAAAGGTAGCATAATCGTAGCGTAAAATCGCTTCAAATTGGATTTGAAAAACAAAAAGAGTGAAAACATTCATAAAAAAGCTGGAGTTAAAACTGAAAGTTAATACTGAAGTAAACAAAGAAGAAAACGCGTAGTAGTGTAGAAATGAGCGCGGCAGAGAGTCGGCTCGAGACTCAGGTAGCGATCGGACCGGCTCGACTGGTCAAAGCCTTGACGGAGAGTATTGTTCTTTTAGTCAGTCCTTTATAACAATAATTCCAGGGGAATCTAAATAATCCCTTAGGGGAAGTCTAAACGCTGTCATTTGGTCTATGGCTCTAAAAGTACATTTGTTGAAATTGCATTTTATATTGCAGCTAATGCATTTAATGATGGATATACTAGTGTATTACAAATGATGCAATTATTAAACCTTGTAATTGGACCAAGCGCGCTGCGATTTGACAGGACACTAAAGAAACTAGAAGAAAGGACACTAAAGGAAACTGCGAACCGGAAACTAAAGAGGTCAGGAAATTGAAAACAGCTGCTCAAAAGGAGTCAGGGGACATCGCGGCAACAATGCAAGACCTCATGTATGTCCATAAATCGTAGATTAAAGGTAATTTAAAAATATATTTGGTTTTAAAACACCGACGCCGTATTGTTTTTACATTGTTTTCGAAACTACTTTTTTTAAGCTGGTGTACAAGATATTTCGAGAATAGTTAACCGATTTTGAACACCGAAATTTACAACACATATTCTTTATAATATTATCAAAGACGAATCATAAGATTTTTGAAGTGAAAACTTCTTTAGCCGCGCTGAACGATTTTCGGTAGTGGGTAAACTTATGGGTTCGCGTCACTGACATGCTAGTTGCTTAGATAATCATTATTTTAATTGTTTAATTTTAGAATCACTGTGGAATATAAGAGTCAGTACTTAATATGCTAATATTTTTATGTAGAAAAATGAATAACAAAAACAAAGCATTTATTTCCGAATATTTCCAATATTGGTATCGTGCAATGAATATTTCAGAGTGGCTTAGGAGTTATGTTATTAGCGTGGTAAAAAAGATTTCTAGTTCGATAGTATTTACGTCGCGAATTAAAAATTCTATAAAATTTTATAATAAATTTAATTTGTCAAAATTAATGTTTATTGATTTAAATTGTCAGAAATAAAATATGTGTTTTATAATTTTTTACAAAATGATTATAAACTTATATCATTCAATTTCACCATTAGAACATTACAAAAAAGTATGTAATATAATTAGTTTTTTTAAATGTCCATTTTCTATATTTGTTTAGGGCCTCGATCCTAGGTGAAAAAAAAATTATACATTTAAAGAATAATTAATTTAAAAACTCAAAAAAACAGTTATTCCAAAGTTTCAAGTTTTCACTTCTGTCAAGTCTTTCTTCTTCTGCTTTCCCATGACTGCCTACCTTTTTTTTTTGATTGAGTGCCACGTTCATAAGTTTACATTATACATTTTTTAAACTAAAAATTTCTATACTAAATAAGAAAAGAATTATTTTTTATTTTTTAGCCCATGCCTGACAGAAAATAATTACACCATCAGCAAGGATTTTCAAATGGGGGTCCTACTTGATGGCTCATATCTCCGTCATTTTTTTTATTCGTTATTATTTCAAATTATTCATAAAAGTACTATGTATATGTGTAAAATAAAAATTATTTTATATATTTAATAACTGCGTCAAAAAATATATCTATTTTTCCGAGCGCCAAGGTGGTGTAACTCCATAAGGGAACCATTATTTCTGTTAAGTAATGGAATTCTTGTAGGAAGTAATGGATACTTTTAAATCATCAATTAAATCCTGATGGTTTAAAATGATGCAGGCATTATCTTGATATAGGTTCATTCTATTTAAAAATGTTTTTTATTAGTTTAAATTATAAATAATTATTCATATATGGACAGCTAATGATAATATAACCTAATGAGCAACTATAAATTTTGATAAAGTGTTCTTTTTGTTCAATGAATATAATAAATATGAGGATTTTTATTTATACTTATAGTAATTATATGGTATATAGAAAAGATAAACATTATTTTACTAAAACACATTAATATTAAAATATTATTCTCTCTTCTCATAACCTGTTTTAGAGATAGGTGATCCTATTTATATTTTGTTGAAAGTTAGTCCCAATTTTTTGCCGTTTTTATATTTTTTAAAAATGATTAATTGAGTTTTAGAATATAAAATATATATCGATTATTTTACTTTATTTTTAAACTTTGGAGCCACGTTAGCTGTGGTGTCTAAGGCGTCAGCTTTACGTTACGGCAGTTAATGTGGACCGGGTTCGAATCCCGTACTAGGCAAAAAAAAGTTTTTCTAAAATTCTTGTGAATGTTTCTAGGTAAGAGTGTAAAATCTGACAAGGAATCACCCCTCAGTCACGCCAGTTCGACACTGGGTAAGGCCGGATGCCTTCTGAGAGGTTTTCTACGTTGGTCACTCGCTAGTCGGTAGGCTTCTCGAGATACTTTCGGTTAAGCACAAAACCAACGGTTGATAGCCCGAGGAGGGTGCTGACCGGGGTTTTCAGTAGCTGATGACCGTGGTTCGGAACCCACGTTAAGCTGTAGGTCCAGTCGCTAAATAGCCTTCTTAGTTGCTGATGCGCCTCTAACCCCAAAACTTTACTTCTTTAAAACTTTATCATAAATAATATTGATAATGCTTGCGAAAAACTTTAAAAAAATGTTTGCAATTAATTATAAATTAATTAAAATTCATAAAATTCTACGTTACGAAAGCGCCACGATTGGCAACCATGTTTGTCAAGTCATTATGTTAAAGTGTTTTCACGGAAGTACTGTCAACGGCTTTTTTCTGTTTATATACTGTGAAAATTATTGAAGTTCTATGCAAAACAAATATTGTTGCTTACTAATTTAATTCATTGTGACAAAGGGTTCATAAAGACTTGAAACTTGAAGTATGTCTACAACGCGTCTGGGATATCTTACCACAAAAAGATATAGATCTTCTAATTCGGTTCATGCCTCGCAGAATAGTGTTATAATAATTTTTTTATTATTATAATACAACATTATTATAATACAACATTATTATAATACAACAATAAGAAAAAAACTGCAAACCTCAATTCCACAGCATCAATAAACATATTGTTTATCGTTTCATCTTATTTCAACAAACACAAACATCAGGTTTCAACATCTGCAACTTCTCGAGACTACTCTCGTATATAGCTGTTTTCTTATTGTACGTGTTGTAAACTTGGCAAACTAACAGAGCGGAAATTTGGCCGCTTTTTGTTAGCTTTATAGTTTCAAATAATTCTTAATAATTACATAATAATAATAGTTTGCAACTATGTTTTATCTTCCGATTTGGGAAGTCTTGAAGTATTTTCAGAATAGCCTCCTAGTTTTATTATAATAGTCATGTTTTGAATTGTATTTGCTAAAATTTTTGTATATATACGTTTTTTCTGCCAAGTAAATTAAAACTTTAATTTTTTTGTGGCTTTGAAATATATTAGATATAATTAATATATATTAATATATTAGATATAATATAGATTAGCAATAAAAGATCGACCATTACTACAAAGCCTTTTTTTTCATTTTATATAATATTGAAGAGTCGGAATATAACAAGTGTCAATAAAAAGTGGTATATTCCGGTTCAAGCTATTTCGTTGCCTTTCGGCAAAATGTTAATTGCCCCAATAATTTTCAATAAAAATATTCCTAGTTTCTTCAAAGGCGCCAGAGTCGGAGTAGTTTATCTTCTGAATGATTTTGGGAAAAATAAAATATGGTTAAATTATGATTAAATTATTATTATGTACGAATAAAACTTTTATGTCGTTAAAATTGAAGTTGTGTTCATTATCTATAGCATGTTTTAAATGGCAGTTACTTTGTTTCTAGATTTCTAATGCTTTTTATGATCATTTATTCTGTTTTTTTAAATATTGTTTAGTTTGGCCAATATATGAGCTTGGGCAATTTAAACAATCCATTTTGTAAATTAAATTTGTTTGTTCCATTTTGAGTGTTTGTGGTTTTAATTATGTAAATATTTGGTTAGTGTTATTATTGGGTATTTCTGCTATATCTATATTACATGGCTTAAGAACTTTTTTTTATTATTTATTTCTGCTATGTATGGTAAAGGTATGTAATTTTCATTTTTAGGTTTATTTATTATGCTATTATTGTTATATATTCTATGTATTCTATTTTCAATCACTGATTCGTAGAATTTGTTTTAGATTTTTGTGTTAGATTTTCTTAGACTACGTCCAATGAGACAGCAGTAGCTGAGTGTCATCACACACCCAACCGTTGGGTTCCACAATCTCATGTGGAACACACAACAACCTGCGTCTCCGCCTGAATGAACACTTTTGTTGATTGCTTGACCAGGAAGGAGCCCCATCTATCCCTTCAACTGGATGACATATGTTTCGTCTCTCGAGGTTCAGACTCTTCAGGGCGCCGACATATACTATACCATCAAGAATAGGGAGACCCTATCCACAGCCAACAACCCATGTTTTCGCCGACCTCCCGTCGGATGGCGTATATATGTAGTGTTAGATTTTCTTGGACTGCGTCCAATGAGACAGCAGTAGCTGAATGTCATCACACATCCAACCGTTGGGTTCCACAATCTCATGTGGAACACGCAACAACCTGCGTCTCCGCCTAAATGAACATTTTTGTTGGTTGCTATGTATATGTAGACGTTACATTAGGAACCTAATTTTTTTGACGGTTGTGATAACTAGCATTGTCATGACAATTACGCTTTCCTTATGCACATTGAGCAAAAGGCTACTTATAAACCAATCTTCAAAAAGTTCTCCTATGGTGTCATCATGATAGTCCAAAGATGAATGTTTAATATTTTTTGAGGACAACCGTAAACAAATTGAAACCAGCATGTAAAATTGTATTTTTTTTTTCCTTGTTTGCTGGGGCTTTGGCTTGGTATTTTCTTGATGTATTTACTCATCCTTTTGCTGGCGTCCCATGTGTATCGAACCATGTTTCACCAACGTAGATAATGGGATGATTTTCTAATTTGTATTTTTTATAGAGTTTAAGTAGTCAAACCGCCATCGTCGCAATGGTTGTGATTCTATTAATGTTTGTCTTTTATTAATGGTCCGATATGCAAAACCCATTAGAGATAATAGTCTCCGGAGGCTAGTTCTGCTGCAAAGAATGTAGGTTTCATGTTTCCTTAGTCGCTGTTGTAATGAATCCAATACAGGCACAGTTTGCTCATCATGCACGTTTGCTTTTACCGGAATTACTACGAACTTTTTTGGCTTTAATTGGCTTCATCACAATATCTTTAACTGTAGACAACGGTGTTTTCGTTAATGAAGACGTTTCTGCTGCGGCTACATTTACATTAAGTCCTCTATTCGATAAAAAAACACTAATTTTTTTACAATTTGCTTAGCACCGGACGATAAATATTTTCTTTTAAAATTTGCACTACCGGTGGCACAATGATCATTATCTTGCCAAGAACGCCACATTTTTAGCACATTTGGAATAATAGAAATACGATCGAAATTATAGAACTGCACTGTTTAACAAAAGAATGCGAACTAAACTAAAATATTTCGAAACTACTAAACCAGGTATAAAATTAATTTTATCTTTTTACCTGTTATTTTATTAGGCCCGCCCCTGTTAAATTTTTTTGGAACTTTGCCGGGTTTTGTTACGTCAGGAGTTGTTAATAGTTGTTAATAGAATATTGCAGCCATTCGGTCAACGGTATATCTCGAACCGCACTATATCTAATACTCTTCTGGGTCAATTATTCGGTGTGAAACACTTTTTTTTTTGATTTACCACTAAATACCATATTAGTATCTAATTTGGTATCTCTCTTCGCGTTTATTCTTTTGGATGGTTTTGCTAGCATATTTAATTAGTTATTCATTAAATATGAAAATTTGATTGAAATTTCTTCAAGCCTAAAAACTTCTAGTTACAATTGATACTGAACACAAGAAAAGGAGCGAAAGATTAAACGCAATAGAAATTATAGAAAAATCTATTGAAATTTGGAGCTTCTTAAATAAACTTGCGATTCTTTATATTTACTGTTCGATAAAGAATTGAACGATACCGAGGAAAATGGAATGGAATGGTGTAATGGTTCCATTTTTGTGAAATAACAATACATTTAAACTTTCACGAGTGCAAATTTCAATGTTTCGTATCTCTTGTTCATTCGAAATTCACACGACATGAAACGTGATAAAATTTTCGAGAGTTAGTCACAAAAATAACGATATAACACAGTAGTGCCAACATTAAGTGTAAATGTAACTTGGGTAATAGTTTTATTTACATTTTTTAAAGTGATTTAAACTTTATAAGATAGCGAAGCAATGAGTTATAAGAAGATTTTTGCTTCAGCATGGAGGTAAACAACACGGTAATAGAGGCAGAAGATGGTGTCCATTATCCGGTGGAGTTTTTGCAGACGCTTAATCCGCCACGAATACCACCTCATGTTCTTTACCTCAAGTTTGACACACCAATAATACTATTGTGCAATTTAACTCTCCAAAACTGTTCAATGGTACCAGGTTTCAGGTGAAAACTTTACATAAAAACGTAATAGAAGCCATGATTTTCACTGGAAAATATAAGGGAGGATACGTATTCATTACCATGCCACTTTGAATTCAAACGTTTGCAATTTCCTATTAGAGTTTGTTTGTGGCTGGTGTCGATTTAAGAAATGATTGCTTTTCTCATGGTCGGTTTTATATGGCATGCCCAAGAGTCAGTTCTCCTGATAACCTGGTCATTCTTCATCCAGATAAAAGAACCAAAAATGTCGTTTATAGAGAAGTTTTTAGTATTTAATTTTACAGTTTTAATCGTATCAATAAATATTGTTAGTAATAAAGACGACTGAACCAGTAAATAAATAAAAACTCAGCCGATAGATACTTAGATTTTTTTAAGCTATTTATATTAACGACTAAAATGATTGATATGTAAATTATTTTCAATTGTCCATACCAAAAATAATGAAGTATTAATTTTTACTATTACGGTAAAAATATTAATTATGCATTTACATTTTTTACAATGTATATTAACTGGATAACTGGAACAGATCACATATATTTAATAAAAATATACTAAGTAATGTTTGCTATGCCATACTTCCTTGAATTTCAAAAATGTTATTAATGGAAAAAATAGAAAATATTCAAGATTTTTTGTTGTAAAAATAACTTAATCATTTTGAGAGTAATCAATTTTATCTTTGTTAAAATAAAAACAAGGTTGCATTGAACAAAAACGTTTTGAGTTTTGGATTCATAGTCCATCATTAGTCTACATCCGCCGAAGAATTGTTTGTCGGGATAATTCTTATACATTTTTAACATAGAAATCGCAAAAGAAAATGTCCGTTATACCGGCCAACCAATACCGTAAAATGTTCTACTATATTTTCAAAGTTTCTTTTTTACTAATTAATTAGTTTTTAAATACACTTTTATCTAAATGATGGGCCCGAATGATTGAGAAAAGATTAAATTTGTTAATCTTTTATTTTGCATGCACTATATATATATATATATATATATATATATATATATATATATATATATATATATATATATATATATATATATATATATATATATATATATTTATAAGTACAACTTACCACCATGATCTGTACAATTTTGTGCGCTATGCTTGGCGTCATTTGATATGCTTGATTCAGAGTGAGATTCGACATATCAAACATGCCAACACCGCCTAAGATTTGAGCTCGTGGTTCCATTATCGCCAATTCCAGAACTGCCATTGTTGCCTGGAAAAGTTCAGTGATGGTGTGCTTTTCTGGATCCCATTTTCCTGTCAGAAGATGGTTACATTAACGTATACGTTCTAGTTTTTATTACGTTAGTGATTGTTTAGATGACGTTTGTATTAAAATGGAAATATTTCGAAAATATCATAAGAATTATTAATGGTATGGACACATATACACAAAAATATTCTGGTAATATAATTGCGCATGCGTTGAAATATAACCTCGAAAATTTTAACTATATTAGATGCTCAATTGTTGCATCTGTAAAAACGGAACAAATCGAATATCGAGTCGTTCCCGAACGTTCATCGTCAACCAAGCTGGTACTACCACGTTTAAATTCATCTGCCCAAAATTTCACGGTAGCAAATAATGGTGCACAATCCCGGTAAACTGGATCCATCGCGGCTTTAATTTGCGGAGCAGCATTACCTTTCAAATGGCAGAATTTAAAAACGGTTCGATAATCGATTTTTTCCATCTTTACAGAAACGCTAACATCGACTGACATAAATCACTGACGACAACAACTGAGCATGAGAATATTTTTGACGAGTAAAGCCATCTTCATGTTGAGGCTGGAAACTTTTCAGACTCTTCTTGTTTAAATGTTTCTATGTAATAAAATAAGTAATTGAAACTATTTATTATAATACAAAGTTGTATAGTGTGCCCGTGGAGAATATTAAAATTATTCAAAAATTCAAGGAAAATTCATCCATGCTCCACGTTATAATTTTTCATGATGATATAATTCATTTCTGATGATGGTTTAAGATCAGGTTATCAACGGGTCAGATTAAGGTTGGAAACGGGTCTGGGAAGACACATGCTGAAGTTTGGGGGCGACCAAAGAAATGAGCAAATATTTCGTCATACATTACGTCGTTACGAATAAAGACGAAAACGTTGTAGCCGGTGTAAAAACCCACGGGATTGAGATTTGAAACTTAGAGCATTATTTGGAAGCGATTTTGAATTTAATATTATAAAATTTAACATTATAAAAATGCGTAATTTATAAAGGTCTTAGTTGATAACATATAATAATTAATTATATAAATTAGGTAGCAGCGTAGATTATTCATTATTTTGAATAATTATATTTATCATTTTGAATCATAAAAATTTTCAGTTTTAATTTAATTCAGCGCTAATCTGTGCACAATATTCTTGGTTAATCTGCCTCTTGCTAACACAAATAGATTCGATGGTTTTCCCACACGTGAGCATGCACCATATTGTTGCCCATGGAAAAAACATGGATTTTTCAAGTCTAAGCCGCAAATGTATATTGTTGGCGAAAGCTAAATGAGTTAGTAATTGAAGCCTTTTGAATGGTATCGCAGATTCTGACGCTATCATTGGAATACATGGCAAGAGGACTACTTCTTCTTTAAACTTTTCAATCAAAATGGTTGCTTCAAGAATATTTCCGGTGATATTTTTCATGACTAGGTGGATTCAAATTATGCAGAAGAATAATAGGTGAACCGATCTTCAACCGAAGATTATATGGAGGCATTCCGGGCATATCCAGAGAATTTAAAAATTCAATTGGAAAATTTACACTTTCGTTTTCATCAACAACAGAGTCGATTGATTTAAAAGACATCAGATTACCTGGCAACAACTGTTGTATCTGGAAGTTAATTTCGTCAACATCAACATTTTTGGCTGCCAAAATAGCCCGATTACTGAGCTGGTTATGATCCAAGTGATTATTTTGTATGCCCGGGAAGATAGTCTCAATTAATTCATTTTTTGTCCAAACAACAGTGCAAAACTTGTCTGGCAATTTAATGCATTGTGTATTTGGTTGCAGTTCTATTCTACCGTTTCCAATATGTGTTATGGTCAAGGTGGTATGAAAATCATTAATACGAAAAAAAAATATTAGAATTGAAAAAAATTATAAACCTAAATTTACTTATACACTAAAATTTTATTGCATTATTGTTATTTTAAATAAATATTATTATCTTTTACATAAAAAAAATGATAATAAAATTGAATATTACGTACACATTTTCAATAAAAAAATTAAAAGACGAAATGAAAATTATGTACAAAATTATTTTTTACAATTTACAATAACTTATTATTTTTGAGTTAAAATTTGCAATAAAAAAATATTGCGACTATAAATTGAGATAAAAACTATCCTATCTTTCAAGTTGGATCAAACTGTGCAATAAAATTTCATTTAAATCGGTTCAGTAGTTTAGGAGTTCATCGTGGACAAACAACATGACAGGAAATTTATATATATATATATATATATATATATATATATATATATATATATATATATATATATATATATATATATATATATATATAGAAATGAAAAAAACTACAGAAATTAGTCCCAGGAAAAATGATATCCCGTAGAGGTGACATTAATGGGCTCCCAAGAAGTCCCGGTTTAACTCCACTTGAATTTTTTGTAGGGTTATGTCAAGAGCAAAGTTTATGAAAATAAACCACGTATCATATTGCAACTGAAGGAGAATATTGTTCGTGAGATCCACTCGATATCCAGACATATGTGCGGCAGGTTGATAGCACATACATAGTCAATAGTCAAATTTTCCTTGCTTTTGGAATATTTACCGTAAGACGTTTCTAATTTTTAAACATACATTGTTTATTATTTCTACAAATACGGGTTTTGCAATAGAAAAATCAACACAAAATTTGAATCAAAATGCAACTAGAAGTAATTAATAACTAATCTCAAATGTCATAGTGTCATGGTTGCCAACCTTTTCAACATTTAGATTTATATTAAATGTTGCTATGCACATTAAAAAATTACCGACAGGCATGTATTATATAAGGTGAAGGGTTATCAATAAATGATGTATAGATATCATTAATGCGTAATGTTTACATGTTATGTGATTTAAAATACGGGGATCGTTCGACAAATTCTCAGCCTGACATAGACATGTATCTAATGACTATAATGATTTTCAAACGCGTGCCTTTAAATATTCGTTTATGGTAATCGAGTAAGTCAAAACAGTTTTCAAATATTATGAAAAATAGAGACTTACGGCATAAGTATGTCCAAATACCTCTGGAATTTGCAAGTTGATTCGTAAAGGGTTCTTCGTTTTCAATGATAAAAAAGGGCTGCTAAAATTTAACGCTGGTGTACATCCATTGAAGATTATGAATGCTCTGGACGTCCTAAAGCCTCTACTACATAAAAAATCGTCACAAAAATTCACAATGTCGTGTTAAATGATCACCTATTGAAGATACGCAAACTTGCTGACATTGTCAACATCTCGATAGACCATGTCCACTACATTTTATATGATATTTTGGGTATGAAAACGTTTTCTGCTCGATGGGTGCTAAATTTGTTAACAGTCGACAAAAGACACATTAGACTCAACACTTCTCAAGCCTTTAGATTTATTTAAACGTGATTCCGGAGAAAAATCATAGATCATTAAATGTATGACAGAGACAAAGTTGCAAAATGTGTCAGAGAAAGCGAAAACAGTGGTATGGTACTTATAGATTACCTGGAAAGGGACAGGAAGATCACCAGGAAGTGCTACGGTTCGCTATTGAGAAAATTGAAGAGTGCTCTTCAAGCTAACTATTCACATCTGGTCAAAAAGAAAATGCTTTGGGATAATTGCTGTTAAACTACATGCTTCAAAATGCTCCACAAGCCCCGTATTTGTTGGATTTCGCGACCAGCAATTACTTTCACTTCCCAAACTTCAAAGGATGAGGCAAAAGTGTATTAACTCCTTATTAAGAAGTCCAGGTCTTCTTAATAAACGGCATTCTACTGAGAGTATTAAAAGCTAGAAAGCCGTTGGTCTAAATTTAAGGACGCATCGGAGGTTCAATTGGAGACAAAAGTACTCAAAATAATAAACTCGTGAATATTTTTGCGCTTTACAGAACAGAATAGGGAAATTAATAAAAATAAATCTTTAGAACTACGAACATGGAATTTTTAATAATACTTAAAAAATCAATTAAAACCTCTAAATATTATCAATTTTTGAAAATTATCAATGACAGATATTTTAAATTTTAAAGATCTATCGGAGGCATGCAAAATACTACAAAATATTTAAAAGTTGACGGAATATTCTTTACTCAATCCTTAAGTCACTGTGAAAGTTTCAAATCGATTAACTAAGCCATTCTAAAGTTATTGCAATAAATTTTTTTATACGTGATCTTATGGAGATTCACTAACATAATAAGTTAAACACGTTACAAATATACAAATAAAAGCTATCAAGCGTTCCAAACTTTCAGATTATGTAATTTAAACTGTTTTGAAACAATTTTACACATTTTTAATAATATTCATTTTCAGTACTTTTGCCTCCCATAGTACCTCAGATACATCCTTAACATATTGCAGAATGCTATTAAAAAAAACTCTTTTGATTTCCTTTAGGTTGGTATAGTTTCCCAATTTATGAATTTGTGAGTGTATTCAGATATTTTAAGATACAATTACAGTTAGTTTTATTCTACATATAATAATAAATGCCTTTATTAATTAATTAAATGTTAATGGAGTGAGCGAAGTTTAGTTCAACGAGCCATTCATACTCAACCTGTTTTCAAAAACTAATTATAATATAGTTACATAGTACTAAACATAGACTAACATTCTGCACATAAAATTAAGATGAGTATGTGTGTGAAAATAAAACACACAAATAAAAACAAGTAATATTTGTTATTACAAATAATAGCCCTGCCCGTATTCAAAAGTACAAAACAATGATATATAGGAAATTATCTAAGATTCATCAAAGAAAAATGAAGATAACCATAAAATTATATACAATGCTCTATCTCTGAGCTGATTTTTTAAATTTAAATTCAATGTGCTTTCTGTAGAACATTAATTAAAATCTCAAATTCCTACTTAGAGAGTTAAACAATTTTGCAGTATCGTAGCTGAAAGAATGAGGAAACATGGCTGTGTTAGAATAAGAAGGGCACTGTGACGAAGGAACGAATCATGGACGTAATCATTAAACATTCAATACTCGATAGTAAGATATATTTAAATAAAGAGTCCATCTTTAACCATACAAAATCGTTTATTTTTCCCGAAACGTTATTATACTTGCGTAACCCATATATAATTAGATGGCTATTTTTTCAATTCAAATCCAATGTGCTTTCTGTAGAACATTAAATGAAATCTCAAATTCTCATCTAAAGGGTTAACTTCTTCAAGGACAACGGCATATATGTGTACGTCTTTGCAAGTTAATATAATTTTGTTATTTTTGTGGTGACAATATGCCCATGGGCCTCAATTGTGGCGTGCGTAATCGCGCGAACATGGTAGATGGCCCGTGGTGTAACATCTTCGTATTTCTGCGGCGGTTGACGTTTGTTCGTGAATCGACGTGTTTCTAGTTTGTTTTTACCAAAAAGTATTAGTTTTTGGCCACCTAAAAAATGGTAAGTGTTGCTTAGGCATATCTAGTAGCGTCTTTTATTAGAATTCCAGTAAATATGAGCAATGTTTATTTTAGTTACAAGAATCAAATGTCCACTTTTGTGTACTTTGAACAAATATGTATAATTTTTACGGGAAAAATATTGCTTCTAAAAATTATTTCAACCTTGTTTTTGTACATTTTTTAGAATGATGAATGGAAAGAAATACGTTCTTGATTCTAGAAGAGAAGAGGACATGAGTCAGTTCATATTTTGAGTTTAGTACCTAATCCCAACGACTCCGATTTCGAAAATATTGAAATTACAGAACCTTTAGACTATGAATTGCTACATAATGAAGCTAGTTTGCTGTCAGAAGAATCCAGCTCAAACGATATAAATAAAGACAGCGCTGATGAAGACGTACCTCTAATAATGTTTGCTGGGCCGAAGACTCTTTCGACATACACAAATAAACAACGCGTACGTTTTCAAGGAAAAGGCAATGAATATTCCCATAATCCTCCTTCATTCTTAGGAGAAAACCGTATAAATATAGATGGGGATACACTGTATTCCTTTTTCAGGCAACTATTCCCAGAAGAATGATTTGCAAATGCTTGCTTACGAAACTAATCTTTACGCGATTCAGTCAGGAAAAGAAAATATTTTTATATCGGTAAGCGAAATATAACATTTTCTTGCAATACATATAATGATGACGTACATAAAATATCCAGCTTACCGGATGTATTGGTTGTCAATTCCTGGTTTGCGATTTGATATTATCGCTAATACAATGTCGCTCAAAAGATATGAAGACATCAAGAGATATTTGCATTTTACAAATAATTTAAATATCTCTCAAAATAACAAGGACTCATTTATAAAAATACGCCCGTTGCTGGATATTCTGTTAGAACTTATTCTGAAGCCGCCGATCCGACAGAATTTGTCAATAGATGAAGGGCGGCATAAAATGAAGCAATATATCAAATCAAAATCGAAAAAATAGGCTTTTAAAGTGTGAGTCCGAGCTTCAGCAAATGGTTATGTGTCGCAATTTGAAATGTATCAATCTGCCAGCAAAGATTCATCCACAAGTTTGGGAGTTATAGGAGATACAGTAATGAGGCTTTGTCAGGGCATTGAGGGAAACAATCATTTTATGGACGATTTGTTCACTTTAATTCCTACTTTACTAAAATTGAAGGAAAAAAACATTTACGTCGTTGGAACTGTGCGTACCAACAGACTTCAACGTGCTAATGACAAAATTGTTGACGGTAAATTTCTTCTCAAGAATGGGCGAGGTTCGTCGTCGGTAACAACTTCTTTAGATAACATATCAATAGTTCGCTGGGCTGATAATAATATAGTACATATGATTTCCTCATTTTGTGGGAAGGAACCAAAAGATCGCGTTCAAAAATGGGACAGAAAAACAAAAACTCGTGTTGAAATATCAAGACCACAATGTGTTGTTCAATACAATAAATTTATGGGTGGTTTCGATATGACAGACCGAATGGTTGCTCACTGTCCACATGCAGTGAAATGTAAAAAAAATATATGAAAATTGTTTACTATTTCCTAAATATTTCAACAGTAAATACCTGGATTTTATTCAGAGGAAGGAAATGCACTAGTATGTCGCTCTTGGATTTCAAGGCCTCTATTTCAATCATCCTAATTCAACTACATCCAGGAAAGTAAGAACAAATGAATCGGTCACTAGCCACTAAAAATGGAATACAAAAATCCCCCCGATCTCATGATTAAGCTTGCATAGAAGAACAAGGTATGCCTGTAAGAAATGCACAGAAAATTTTTGTCCTGAATGTATGGAAAATTTCTACAAGTTTAGTTTTTAGCAAAAATTTTATGAAAAACCTTGTGTAGACTCAAAAAATATACATTATGTTACATTATTAGACTTAAAATAATAGTTATAAATTTAATTTAAGCAATTTTGTTTTTTTAAATAAATTCCTCTTTGAAGAGGTTAAACAATTTAGCAGCATTGTAGCTGAAAGAACGATGAAACATGGCGGTGCTACAACGTAGCACCATAAGAAGGTCACTGTGACGAAGGTATGAATCATAAATAATTCGTCGAAAATCCAGTTTATTCCTAAGGCAATGTGGACATAATTATTAAACGTTTAATACTCGATAGTAAGCTATATTTAAATAAAGAGTTAATTTTTAACTATCCCAAATCATTTTTTTTCCGAAACATGATCATACTTGCGCAAACTACATACAATATGGAAATATGGCTGTGATTTAAAGTAACACCATTAACAACCACTTTAATGTAGAACCATAAGAAGGGACTCTGACAAAGGTAAATCATTCTTCGAATACCAAATTTATTCCTAAGGCAAACTAGTAATCATTAAACGTTCAATAATCCATAGTAAGTTATCTTTAAGTAATGAGTCCATCTTTAACCATCCTAAATCATTTATTTTTCTTAAACGTGATCATACCTGCGCAAACCACATACAAAGAGGCAACAAGAATTTTGTATCTTCTGGAGACGGTAGCGGGTTACGATATCTATGCACAGAAAATACACAGTCATACAGTAACATAGTTTCGACATTACAAGATTTTCACTTAGTATCTTTTTATATTAAAGAATAGTACATTTCTGACAGAGTACCAAAGTTTCAGGCTAACCTGCTAGTAAAACCCAAAATGTTTGCGCAATTTACAATTTGGATCTTTTGCTGAATAATAAACAGATTTACTTGAGAGCACAGAAACTGCCCATTCTTATTTGAGCTAAAATTATTACTTTAGATTTGGTAGGCTTCAAATGTAGGCAATTCTTTGCAAAGCATGCAGAAATGTTGCAAACATCTTTATTAATGTCCTTGGCTGCATGTTTATAATCATCATACACGAAATCCTTGTAGAGATGGGTGTCATCCGCAAAAAATGTGAATTTACAATTTATCATAGCTGTCTGTAAATCGAAGGTGTAAACTAAGAAAAGGAACCGACCTGATACTGGTACAGATCCTTGAGGTACATCAGAACTTGTACTTAAATTTGAAGATAGCAGGTTATTTAAAAATGTTCTTTGAGTACGATTGCTTAAGTACATAGAAAGACAATTAAATATCCCATTTGTAGTGATTTATGAAGCTAAAGATTATACTTTTCAAATAAACTTGCACAAACTGTAAATATACCCGAGATGTATTAAATAGTATGGATATTGATTGTTCCCACACTCTGTTTGACAGGAAATGCAGGTGTTATCAACGAGAAATAGAAAATGCCAAACAAAAATTAAATATTAAAGACAATTAGAATATTTAATGAAGAACTATGTGCCGTGTACATTATATACTCACCCATCCTGTACAACAAAATTCTTCTCCCTGTTTGTTCTCTGTATGGTGGTACAGTTATAATATCATCACAACCGATTCGCAACAAGCTGAACAAATTTATATTTTCGAAAAATTCAGGATTGTTTTCTTTAAAATCATAATAATTGACCAGCTGAAAAATACAAAATATACAAAATCAGGAGGGAATATTTTTGGTGATATACAGGGATTTCCAATAGGGACGCTCGAACTTTGACACTGCATAACGGTCAGTGTTGAGCAAGGCGTGCAAATTATTAAACTTTACTAGTAAAATGAGTGCTCAGTTCGAGCTACGTTCCGTGCGCTACGTGATTTTTACGGCGCACATAATCATTTTGTTGAATCGACTATTCGTCGTTTGGTGGATAAATTCGAATTAACTGGTTCAGTAAACAATTAAACAACACCCATACGTCGTCGAAACGTGAGGTCTGTAGAAAAAAATGCTGCAGCGAACGAGAGTGTGCAGGATAACTCGAGGCAGTCAATTCCTCGTCGCGTCCAAGAACTTGGCCTTCCGCAGACCTCAACTTGGTAAATTTTGCGTCGGGTCTTGGGTGCGCACCCGTACAAAATTCAATTGACCCAGGAACTAAAGGAAACGACCATAGGCAGCGTCGAACATTCGCTGACTGGGCTCTAGAGCAGTTGGAAGTACCAGTTGCAAATGCATCCAGAAAAAAATACTGTTTGGTATGGATTTTGGTTCTGCAGAATCACTGGCCCGTACTTCTTCCAAAATTAAACTGGCGCCGCCATAACTGTCACTGGCGAGAGGGACAGGCCGATGATAGCCAATTTTTTGTGGTCTAAATTAGAAGATATGAATCTCAATGGCAGGTGGTTTCAATAAGACCAGCCCATGCATCAATGGATCTTCTGCACTACACGGCATGGTTATCTCGCGTTTCGGCGACGCCAACTGGCCACCGGGATCGTGTCATCTAACACTATTGGACTTTTTCTTGTGGTATTCATGCCTTAAAAGTCAACACAACTAATGCCATCAATAATATCGCTCCGATTTCTGGGGTGAAGTCATCGAAAATTGGTTGCATCGCCTAGCGAAACCGCGACAGCTATTTATAATTCCATTCTATTTATAATTCCATATATAATGTAATCGAATACTCGTTCATATAACGACAAAAATAATCAATTCTTGTATTGGAACCTTTGGTGTAAAACATTAAACTTGAAGAGATTTACCACTAAACACCAAATCACTTTTTTGATCTTCTCGACGTACGATTACTAATATCTATACTGTGGTCATGTTCGATTGCATGTTGGGCAACACAAAATTTTTCATTTCTCCCATATCTAATGTGGGCAATATGTTCTTTATATCTAGTCAATATGGATCTTTTTGTTTGCCCAATATCCTTCGATCACAGTCGTGACAATTAATTTCGTAAATCCCCGACTTTTCATGCTGCTCTACTTTATCCTTTGGATTACCCAGAACTTCTCTTAATTTATTATATGGTTTGTACACAACCTGAATGTCCACTGTTTTTAAAATTTTGTCTAGCCCTCTTGTTAGTTAGGCACGAAATGGTATTACCATGAATTTATTTGTATTCTGAGCCTTTTGAAAAGTCGAAGATTCTTTCAATAATTTTCTGAACTTATGTTTTCTAATTAATTTATCTACAATATTCTTATTATAACCGTTCACTTCAGATACCTCCCTAATGAATTTTAATTCTTTGTTATAATTATCTTTATTTAAAGGAAAATGAATTAATCTATTTATCATAAAATTTAAACTAGCCATCTTATTTTGGAAGTTATGATTTGAATCGTTAGGAATGTATCTCGAGGTGGTGTTTTTTCTTAAAATATCAAATATGTTTTTTTTTTATTTTATGTAAGGCTTAAAAAACTTCACGGTTCATGATTTTTACACGCTTCATTAGGTAGGATTTTCATATAAATAGAACATAGTTTTAGAATTAGATTAAATCATCTCCTGATAATGCTAATATGGTTAGCGAAACGTGCGTCGAGAAGTTAAAAAAAATATTTGGTGTTTGGTGGTAAATCTCTTCAAGTTTAGATACAAATAATGACATCCCATACACAACTTGTTTTATTTACATTTAAAGTTCGAGCGCCTAATGGAAAACCCTATATAAAGGCATCCGATGTTGAGCCCAGTATTACAAATTTTACAATTTTGTATGGAATTTTACATAATGACTTCATTAAAAATGTCATTTTATAAGAAAAAAAAATGATAAAAATAATAAATTTCTGATCCAGGAAGAAAATATTTTTAATGAGTTAACAGTATTTTACAGTATATATATGAGTAACAGTTAAAATACTTACCAATCTATAGGCAGATTCCATATTAAACTTGCGACCTCGCAAAAATCTGAGCAGAAAGGCATCATCAGTTCGGTGTGGAATACAGTCACCTCTAGCTGAAGGAGAAAAACAATTTATTGAATTAATCATTTGAATAATCAGTGATAAAAATTTTAGTTTGTTTTTCGAATTTATTACCGAAAATCATATCCCGAAAATCTTCCAACATAAGGCATCTAGTGTCAAGATTTTCGTTGATGTTATCTCTGGCCCATTCTTGTAACTGCTGTGGAGGATCGTCCAAATCTAGGTCGAATAAAATATCGGCATCCGAAGGCATGGTTCAGCGGTTTCTGCAAAAAAAGAAAATTATTCTAATAATTTTTAGAAAATGAAAAAAAAAAAACGTTATACGTAAACAGATTATCAGATTTGGCGGTTAATAATTCTTATTTTTTTTAAGAGATGGAGCTGTAAACACGCTATACAGTCTGATCTCTTATGTTATTTTGTTACTATGACACTACGTTTCAAAATGACATTAATGTTTAAACGATTTCTAGTTAGCGTCATAATTTTTTCGTATGGTAAACATGTCGATTTTCGAACCAAATAAAGAGCATTTGCGGCACTAGTGCTTTTCTTGTTCAATCAAAAGAAAAACGCAAGTGAAAGCCGTGGTATACTTGTGGAAACTTGCGGTGACTATATCTCAACGCAAGACGGTTATGGGCGGTGGTTTAGACTATTCAAAAGTGGTGATTTCGACTTAAAAGACAAAGATCGCCCAGGTCAATCGAAAAAATAATAAAGTTGCCGAATTGCAAGCATTGTTGGAAGAAGATGATATGCAAACTCAACAACAAATGGCAGAGAGGTTAAATGTTGGTCGCAGAACCATTTGTGATCGTCTGCATGCCATGGGAAAGATCCAGAAGGTGGAAAAATGGGTACCACATCAGATGAACGACAGATGGAAAAGCAAAAAAACGGTGTGTGAAGTTTTGCTTTCCCCGCATGAAAGAAATACTTTTTTTTTGCATCGGATCGTGACTGGAGACGAAAAATAGATATATTTTGAGAATCCAAAACGTAGTAATGGATGGTTGACCCAGGATAACCATCAACATCGCCTGCAAGATCGAATCGTTTTGGAAAGAAGATAATGCTATGCATTTGATGGGATCAGATTTGGTGGGGTGTCGTGTACAATGAGCTTCTGATACCAGGCGAAACAGTTAATACCGTCAATAAATTATCAATTTGAAATATGTATTGATCGAAAAGCGACCAGAACCTTTCCCTGACACACTTTAACAATTACGGAGACGTCGAAAAATAACTTGATGACTGAACCACTTCAAAAGATGTACGGCTTTTCTGGGAGGGTATCTATAAATCCTCAGAGAGATAGGAAAAATGTACATCTAGCGATGGCGCATACCATGAATAAACTATTTTTACCTTTCTCCCAAATTAAACGTGTTTTTTTTTTAAGAAAAAATTAAAAATTAACTGCCACACCTGGTAATATTAGAAAAAAAACGAAAATAAGAAAAATAAAGAATATAAAAAGAAAAAAGAAAATAAAGTATATACTCTTGAGTTTTGTTTATGTTTACGAAGGAAGAATTGAACTGAAATTTTTGGAGATGCTATTAGCAATGCGGTTACCATAAAATGATGTTGCCGATGGTTAATCATTCGCGAAACAACACGATGCAAATATTGGAAAAGATTATCAGTGGTTCATCCTTAAACGCGAATAGATTTACCACAGATTAATATCATCATCTATTACTATTCGCTTCAGAAATGGAGTCTTATATTTTTTTTTCGGCAAGAGATCACACGAAGAGATTCGGTCCTGAAGATCTCGGTAGAGTAAAACGTTTATTAGCGATGCCGGTCTTCCAGGTCAAAATTTCCACCCCTGAACCGACCAACTAACTTTTACACCCTCGTCGCCTTAATAGAATCCTTTCCGTAAAGAGCACACATTGACAGACATTTTCAATTTGAATCAACTTAACTAATCAAAAGCAAATCAAAGTGAATCTGAATGTAAATATTTTAAATACCCAATTAATAATATGTATATAAACATTACTAATCCAACACACATTATACTTTAAAAGAGACATTAATGGAAAATTCTTGCGAACTTTCTCTACAACCCGATACATCAATTTAATCTCTAGTATGTCAACAACAATACTCATCAATACGTTCTCGTAGCATCACGTCATTGACAACAAATATTGCAATTATTAGAGAAAGTGATAATCCAGACAAACGGTTTATACTAAAGTCGTGAAATTAGGTATACTTCAATAAGTTGGAATGGAAAAACGTTTTTTTGTGTTAATAATTGAATATTTTAGTAACCGGCGTTACATAGGGGCGCCTCCTTTGTAAATACTGCCATAACTTTTTTGTTTATAATATATTTTATAATTTAAATAAATCAATATCAATATATAATATTTTTTCTAAATCGATGCACGATTACATGGATATCGAAATGCTTCTTATTAATTAAGTAGGCGACTGTCACTGTTAGTCTTTGTCTTTGACGTTTCGTAAATCTGGACCATTTACGCAATAAAGTCTAAATTTTCAATTTTTAAACTGCAAAATGACCTATTATTCCTTCGAAGAAATGGTGAATATGCATTTTATGTCCGGGATGGCGAATGGGAACGGGTTTGATGCTTGAAGATTGTATGCAGAGGATTTTCCCGGAAGAGTACTTTCTTGTATAGAAACATTTACAAACCTTGCATAGAAGATTATGCGAATAGGGATCTTTCATGCCTTCCAAACATGACTATAGAAAAAGCCGGATCACCAAATCGAGGCAGATACGAACAAATATTAAGATACACTTTTTGTAGATAATAACATTCTGTGTTAAAAAATGTATTTAAGTTTAATTTTAAACAAGACCGTACTAATTATTTTTTAAGTTAATTAGTAGCTAAATCCTATAACTCCGCCACTGGCTGCTTGTAGAACTCCATATTATTCTCTCAGATTATAGCAAGCGGAAGGAAGGCTGTTGATGTATATTAAATTTGGTTACAATACCTTCTTTTATGCGGAAGATATAAATTAAAAAAAAAATGAAATCTTCAACCCCGTCCATCTCGCACACGAAGGATTTCCGGACCCATGTTCGTATGATATTTTTATGTTATTTTGTGAAGTAGAATTTGCCAAAAAAGTCTGACAGAGTATTTTATTGACATCCTATAATTTAAAAAGGAATAAAACAATTTTTTACTTTGTTGTTTATCACTTTTATTGTTAAAACAAAATTTGTGTGACTATAGTTTCGTAAAACGATTTTACATTCTCAAACACTACTTTAAAACTTGATTTAAATAAAATTTAATGTTGAAACTATATCTGTTGCTATATCATCATCATCATCATCAGCCCGTATCGATCCAATGCAGGATGAAGGCCTTTTCAGCATGCTTCCAACCCTCACGGTCCTGGGCTTTCCTCTGCCACTCGGGTCCAATATACTTAACGATGTCATCAATCCATCGTGCTTTCGGTCTTCTTCGCGGACGTTTGCAATCAAGCGGTATCCACTCCAGGATTGCCTTGGTCCATCTGTCGTCCCATCGCCTCGCTATATGGCCTGCCCATCTCCATTTCAATTGTTTTACTCTTCCAATGATGTCACAGACTTTTGTTTGTTCCCTGATCCATGCACAGGACTTTCTGTCTCGTCTTGTAATGCCAAGCATACATCTTTCCATTCCCCTCTGTGTCACCCGAAGTTTTTGAATTGATTGCGATGTGAGTGTCCAGGTTTCACTTCCGTATGTCATAACGGGTAGAACGCACAGATCGAATACTTTTCTTTTCAGGCAAAGTGTGAGTCTGCTCTTAAATACTATGTTGAGCCTATCAAATGCCTGCCAGCCACATTTAACACGCCGTTCCACCTCCCGGGCGGTATTCCCCTCCATTGAAATCCTCTCCCCAAGATATACAAAGCTGTCCACAATCTCTAAATCCCTTCCTAAAACTGAAATTCTTCTGTCCTGGGCGAAGTTATTGAACATAACCTGACTCTGTTCCAGGTTTATTTTCAAGCCAAATGGTTCGCCAGCCCTTTGCAGTTCTTGTATGCATCTTTGCAACTCCTCTGGGTCTTGTGAAATGAGAATAATATCATCTGCAAATCTAAGATGGTTTAAGTTTGCACCATTGATCTTTACACCATCCTGTTCCCAATCCAGTTTACGGAATACTTCTTCAAGGCCAGCCGAGAAAAGAATAGGCGATATTGCGTCACTCTGCCGTACACCTCGTTCTATATTAATTCCCACTTCAAGATCATCAAGGTGAATTGTGGCTGTAGCTCCATCATATATCGATTCTAATAGGTTTACATAGGCTCTCTCTACACTTTGGCTAAGCAGTGCATCCATTATCGCATGCTTTGAGATGGAATCAAATGCTTTTTCGTAGTCGATAAAAAAGCACAGTGGCATGGTGTATTCGTTGTGCCTTTCTATGACCTGCTGTACAACTTGGACGTGATCCATTGTACTGAATCCACTTCTGAATCCTGCTTGTTCTTTTGGTTGTGCGTCATTCAGTTTTTTTAATATTCTTTTAGAAATTATCTTAGTGAAAACTTTGTACATCACTGATAGGAGGCTTATTGGACGGTAGTTCTTTAAATCTTCCTGTGCTCCTTTTTTATGTAAAAGGATCACTTCTGCATTTTTCCATAAGTCAGGTAGTTTTTGTTCTTTGAGGCATTTTGAGTATAATTTTGCCAGTGTTTTATGTAACGTCCTGGAGCCTTGCCGTTCTTCATCAATTCTATAGCATTTGTTACTTCCTCCACTAGGATATCTGGCATTATATATTGTTCTTCCGTGGGTATTACTGTCCCTGACTGGCTCTGATCTTCATATAACTGGGAATAAAACCTTCTGACAATCTCTAACATTTCGGTACGCGCCCTGCACACGCGCCCTTCCCTTTGCGTTCTTTTGTTTCTCAGCTTCTCTTTAGCTTTGTTAATTCCTTTGTTTTCTTCCAAGGTTTTTTGCACTAGCTGCATATTGAATCGGCGCGTGTCCTCTCTGATACGTTTTCTTATAGTTTTGCAGAGCTCAGTGTGCTCGACCCTGCCAAAAGGACTACCTGCATTTCTCATTGCTCACCGTTTCTTCATTAAATCAATGGTCTCACTGGAGATTTTTGTTTGTTTGAGACATTTTTCTTCTGGTGCTATTGAAGCAGCCGTTTGAAGTACATTGTTGGCGATTTCTTCATATTGAACTGATATTTAAATATCGGAAATATCAGGGAATATATATATATATATATATATATATATATATATATATATATATATATATATATATATATATATATATATATATATATATATATATATATATATATCCCCTACTTCACGTGGTGCCACCGTTCGTGTCTGCCCAACTGACCCCATGAACCAGCAAGTATCTCTCGGGACCGGTTTCTAGTAGCCTTTCAGCATCATCAGTCGAGCTTAAGTTGATCGCAAGGAAAGCACTTTGGAGAGATGATATATATAGGTATATGATGATGATGATTAGTTCGTAGTGTTTCGCGGATGGAATAATATATTAAACTATTAATTCGGGAGTACATCCGATCGTTTGTGCCCTGTTTGTTGGGAACGTGCTGACGTTTTGCCAAGGTCACACTTGGCATTCTCAATGCGTATCTGAAGGCTTTTGAAGATAGTCTTTTGAAGAAATCCAAAGTTAAACCTTGTTGTTTGTAGTCACAATATTTAAGTTCATGTCACGCATACGAAAGCTAAATTAATTAAAAATGGAAAATTACTTGCTTACAATAACCTTGAAATTTCCGAACGAAGAACGAACAAAGAGGTAATAGCATTTATAAAAAGGTGAAAATAACATAGAAAATACGAGCATTAAGGGTTTGATTATGGGGTTGATATAAAGGGTTAGGCCACTTAATTCGGATGCCGGAACAAATAATTGTAATGAAGATGCTATATCGAGGGGAAGGAAGTAAGAGAAGACGACCAAGGAATAAGTGGTTGCCGAAGGTGAAGAAAGATATATAAGAATTAGGAATATTTAATTGGACCCAAAGGCCTGCAAGGCATATAGAGCTGACAAGTATTTATCTATGTGTATTCTTATTATTAGTCTTCTTAATCTAGTTCTTGTAGATTTATACTTTTTGTTCCTTTGTTTACCTTGTTTCCAGTTTGTTTTTGACCTTCCTTTCCTTCGATATTCCGTAGGTTATCTCACTGTTTGCTTAGGGACTCTTGTTTCTACGTTGTAGGTGCGTAATACCTACGTAGGTACGTAACATACGTTGTAGGTGTCCGTAGGTAGATGTAGATAGTCGTTTCCTATCTATGTCATTTATGATGGTTCCTTTAATGCTTACAAGTTGTTCTGTTTGTAGTTTTTATTAAAGTTAATACTTGTTAAATATCAATTTCCATTAGATTGCCCGAGGAGAAATAGCGCGCAATTCAAATCCTACAGGTATTGTTGAAACATCATTTAGATGTCTATAGATTGATTGTGATTTTGCTTTATACCAGGGCTGGACCAAGGGTTACAAAAACAACTCATGACCATATTTTTGCGTTAGGCTGGACACTTTCCCTTTGCATGGTATCTAGACCATGCTATATTATCCATGATGCTAATATGCTTTTATTAACAGCGAATTCACAAGCTACCAGAAAGATAACAAGAGGCCACCAATACAAAAATTAGAATATTTCGCCGATATTATTTTTCATTGTTTTTAAATAGCAATACACTTTTACAAAAATGGAAACGTTCAGACGTTTTCCGACCGCCTAATAAATTAGCAACGTCTTCAAGGTGAAAGCAGCTTGATTTACAATAAAAATATAGAATATTACCCGATTTGTTATTAGGATAACTCACACCATAATTTATTTTAATTGCAGCTTTTATCTTTGGGAAATATATTTCAATAACTATAAAATAAAAACGAAGAATATCACGATAAAATAAAAAGTCCGATAATAATTTCTAATTAAAATCCTCAATAATTTATTTAATGGCGTTCTAGTTGAGTTGTTATATATGCAGTCCGGTTACTGGTAGTTGGTAGATACCATCAGTCAATCGTTCAATGAGACAAAAGTACAGTTTGCGACATGTATCAATTAATTTAAATTATTATAATGAAACGTTAATTGCCGCATTCATGGAAGATTATTTTATTTGCATTGTCTTATTTTTTTTGGTTTGTTTGGTTTTTTCTTGTCTATTTCTACGTTTTATCAGTTCACTTGGGTATTTACGAGGGTGATCTGAATAGTTCTGGGACTAGTTTATGAGGTTTTAAGATAAACTAGAACATGAGGTTTTAAGATCACGTCAGCAATTTGGCAGATGTATGTTATTGGAGGAAAAAGATGATAAGAAAGGCCAAAATGCAAGAAAACTGTTGCGGAGGGTAAGAAGGCTGAACAAATTGAACGCAGAAAATATTAGGTCCTCAACTTAATTCTCGGTTGTTTTGCTATCTTTGACCTTTTTTTATGGGAAAAAGTAATACCAACTTAATCTACGAAGTAATCTCCCTCACTTTCTACACACTTTCGTATCCCAGCAACAGTCGAATGCCAGATCGAATAAAAAAACTTGTTGGTTTTGATGTGATTAAGTCATTGAGGTCTTTTTCGACTTTCTCGTGAAGCGGTTATCAACCAGGTGATGTTGAAGGAATCGGATGAGATGATGATTCGAAAGATAAAAAGAAGTAGTTCAGAACATATGCCGGGTGCTAGAAAATCTACCAGTCCAACTATGGCTGTGCGTTATCCTGAAGTAAATTATTTTCTCTTTTTCCCTTGTCATTATAAGGCTTTTTTCTTCTAGAGTATCACTAACATGAATTCCTTGCTGCTGATAACGGTTAGCAGTGACTGTTTGATTGGATTGGACCAACTCATAATGGACGACGTCTATCTGAACCCACCATATGCACAGCAACACCTTTTTATCGTATATATTTGTTTTGCGGAACTGGTGGATGGTATACCAGGATTATATCATGATTTTTGGCCTATTTAAATTATCTTAGATGATTCAGTTTTCACCACAGGTCATAATCTTATTCAAGAAGTTCTTTTTCTTGAATCTGGAGAGTAATGATACAACAACATCAAACTATCTACCCTTATTGTCAGCTGTGAGTTCATAGGGGATCTAACGACTCTTCTTTTGAATTTTTGCTAGCTTTTGTTTTTAATAGCTTTATGTTTAGAAATAGTTTACTGTGTTAATTCGAGTTCCTGTCCGAATTCTAGGATTTACGACCAGCAAGCATCTTCAAGTTCTTCTTCCAATTCTTCATCTTCACTTTTTTTGGCTTTTTCGATGTTCTGCATTATTTTTTTCTCCCATAAATTTTCAGTCTCACACACCAACTGTTAACAATAACAGCAACTGTTACAATATTTAGGGTAAAAAATAGTGTGAGTTGCCAAGCATCAGGGGTTAGGGCGTTTACATTAAAGCCTAACATGTATATGAACTTAGGTTCTTTATAACTAGAATAGTGGAATGATCTTAATTTAATCTTAAATTCTATAGGTTAACTCTAGGGGATCACATCGTTCCAGTCTCTGCCTCTTTTTGCTATTATCTAGGAGGCTGACAGCGAGAGAGTTGGGGTGCACTTCAAGTCGCGATAGATATTTCGAACTCGCGCACTTGGCTTCTTCTAGCACAGGGATGCAAAGTTTGATTTGTCACGAACCAAGGAGTATCACTAATTATTCTCAAGGTTTTGGACTGGATTCTTTGAAGTAATTCTGTATTGGATACATTCGAAGTACCCCACACTTATATGCCGTAACTTTATACGGATTTGAGAATCACTTTGTAGAAGGTTAACTTGTTAAACAACGATAGTTTGGATTTTCTACCAATTAACTAATAGAGTTTGGATAATTTTAGGCCAAATTGCTTCCTCTTCGTACAAATGTGTTTTTTCCAGTTTAGTTTTCGGGAAAGTGTAATTATAAGATATTCTACACAGTCTGCATGGGAACGTTGATGTCCATTAAGTGTTGCACTCGAGCATGATTTCTTTCTTAAGGTGAAAGTGACTTGCTGAGATTTTTGCCTCGATAGTTTTTAGGCGCCACTTTTTTTACACATTCTTTAGTTTATCAGGAGCTTCCTGAAGCTTCTCAGATGCATATCTGGGTACTCTGATGTGCTTATTGCATACTTTGATTTATGGCTTATTGTCATAATTGTGGTAATATGTGTGGTATTATGTGTGGTATTATGTGCAAAGAGCAGCAGTGAAGATTAGAAAAAGTATGGCACCTAAGACACTACCTCGAGGTAGTCTTGATTTTATTGGATATATGTTAGGTTCTTCTACTTTATATTTGACAACGAAGTATCTAAACTTGAAAGAGATTGAAGAAACTTGAAGAGATTTACCACTAAACACCAAAACACTTTTTTGAACTGCTCGAGGCACGTTTCGTTAACCATGTTAGCATCATCAGGAGATGATTTAATCTTAATCCAGATTAAATCATCTCCTGATGATGCTAACATGGTTAGCGAAACGTGCGTCGAGCAGTTCAAAAAAGTGTTTTGGTGTTTAGGGGTAAATTTCAAGTTTAGTGCATCACACCAAAGGTTCCAATAGAATAATTGATCTACGAAGTATCTGTTGGTCAAGTATGATAACAATACCTGATAGTATAGTGTACGCAATTTGGATTTAAGTTTGTATAATAAGCCTGAGTGCTATACTTCATCGAAAGCTTGTATAACATCCAAAAAATGCAGCCGAGCAGTACCTTTTATCTTCAAAAGCGTTAGTAATAATTTTCTCTAGACTGTGCACTTGTCCGATTGTCGCGTGTCTTTTGCGAAATCTGAATGGAACGATATTTAGTTCGTCAAACAATAGCTGGTTTTGAAATCAATATGATTTGTCCTATTTTCCACTGTGACGCAGAATGGCCGAATCTAAGTATTACATAATAATGCATTATTTAACTTAAAATAAAGTTAAAATTTCCAGTTCGGAATTACTGGAGACGGCAGAAGAATCAAAATCATCAGTTAAAATATCTGAATTTTATGTTTTCAAAACAAAGTTCTTTTTTCTTTTACTTTTTATGTGGCGTTGTAGTGAGCTTGGGCCTTCTTTAAGTGAGCATAGGTCTCTCTTTCTACATATCACGATCTTGTGCCATTCACATTCATGGTAACCATGCCACTGTCTTCAGATTATCATACCATCTCATTCCTTTTCTACCTTTATTTATTTTTCCAATCCATGGCCTCCATTGAAAAATCTTGACATTCTATCTACTATATGTTGTTCTTGTTACATAGCCTGTAGAATCCCACTTCAATTGTGTCATTCTTTTCGCGACATCTGCCACTTTAGTTTTCTGACAAATCCAATCATTTTTTTCTTATTTCTCCATATAATGACTATCATTCATCACTCCATGGTTCTTTGGTTAACCCCTAGCTTCGTAACTATTAAGGACCACGTCTGGGCACCATATATTAGAACGAGGAATATCCATTGGTCATATACTTTAAATTTTAAATATTGTCGGATTATTTTCTTAATAAATACATATGAAAGTTTCAATATATTTAACTGAGGTAACCGATACTTGATGGAAAATCATTATAAATAAAGGAACTAAGATTTATATCTAAAGTTTCATTATATTTAAAACCTGTATGTATTACAATTGATTCGACACACAGTGCCTTTTTCAAATATGAACTATATTAAACAACAAAACAGTAAAAAAAAGTAGTTACATCCTAAACTATTTATCGACTTAATAATACCATAAATGATGGTGGGAAATTTTATTTTTTCGATATCGAGATGCGTAATACAAATTTAACAAGGGTGAATGAACCATTCAAGTCTAGTTCGTCATTTAGGAAAATACTCAAGAGATTTAGTTTTTTAGAATAATTTTCACGATGTAACATTATAAAATTATCGTTTAAAGTGTAATTTTCTAACACTAAGTGGTTAGCATAATGAGATTTATTTTATCCCTTAATATAATTTATTTTATGCTCATTGGTGGAAAAAAAACGTTCCTGTTTGTTCAACATATGCTTTTGGATAAGAGTGAATTAAATAAATTCCCGGTTTATAAAGGATATTTATATGAAAGCTGCTTATGCTTGAGTAAAAAATTAAATTGTTATATTCTTGCAGAAAACATTTTACTTTTGCTTTAAAATTTTTTTTTGGATAATGTCTAAATATGATAAATACAGCGTTTATAAATGCTCCCTATTCACTTTCACTGTCTCTTTTTTAGTATAATAATGGCGCCTCGAACAGTAAAATTATAATTTATTCCATACCTACGTTCAACAGAAACACTTCTGAACCACTTGTAGTAACAAAACAAATTGTTTTTAATTATTTACATGCAATGGAGAAAGTTTCTAAAGGAAAATATTTCTTATATGAACTAGTTTAGAAGACACACACTCATGTGTGTTAAACACATCACAGACTTGAATGACAGAATAAATCAAATAGTTTAATGACGTTTTCTAAAATGCTTAAGAAAATAAACTTATTTATATCAAATAAATAATTTGCTTTGATTTGGCAAACATTAAAATCTTATAATGCCTAGTTTAAAGTTTCTAAACTTAATGATGTTGTTTAATATGTGACCTAGTTGGCGATATATTTGTTAAAATCAATATTACAGTCAGTTACGATAGATCTTGAACGTCATAATTTGCAGATGATAAAATGTACCGCCCTAATTATTTCTTGTCTATACAAAGTGCAAGGGAAAGTATGGCTGTAAATGTTTCGTAGTTATAACGTAGTTATAAGGGATAAAAACCTAACGATTCTTGAGAAAAAAAGTTACAAAACCACCAATTGAAAAGCCTTGATAAGAATTTGCATTTTAAGCAAATATGTGTTAAAGCCTATTTGCAAATATTCATTGGTTATTGCTTAACGAACAAACTACAAATAAACTAATGAAGATTATTAAAACATTAAAAAAATCAGAATCACGTTTTACATCAGCTAATATTGATGCGTGACACCGCAAATCAACCACAAATAATCTTATTTTAACATTGCGACGAAAATTATTTCAATGTAGGTCAGTGCGTGCATTTAAGTTCGATTTAAAATCAAAAATACATTCTATACGGGAATATCACGATATGCATGGAATTTACGGAGAAGCTCTCTAAAATTCCGAAAGAGTTTGGTCTATTTATTTTTTGGTTTATTTATTGGCCCAGAAAGACAGCTTCCAGCTCGGTAAACATTTATTGAAGTATTTCAAAGACTTTTGGATGTGGGCCGTAGCGAGAAATCAGTTCTGAAGTCGAACAACACAGTTTACGTCTTGTTGAAGAGGATTCTATCAGAAGTACTCAATGTGTTACACGACAAGTTGGAGTGTCTCATTGGACTGTACATACAAGTACAGTCCAATGCGTCTCACGGAAAACAGGGCTTTCTTAAAAATACTTATTTCTAGTGTCGCCAGATTTTAATGGGGGGCCATCTTTTGATAAGCGTTGGAAAGGTACATACTTCACTGATGTTCTGACAAAATTTCATGACATTCGGATCATTAGAAGCCAAGTTATCGTGCCTAAAGTATCACTCTGTTTATACAATCGATCGAAAAATTAACTTCGAACAAAGAGAGAATATTAAGTTTTGTTTTAAACTTAGTAAAACATTCACCGACACGTTTCAATTAATAAAACAGGTGTATAGTGAGGATTGTTTATCCCGAGGCAGAGTGGTATCCAGAGGACATCAAGGACGACGAACAACCTGACTTACGAAAAATTCCGTTGTTATTCAAAGTAACATTGAAATTGTGCGTGAATGTATAAAAAATCAGCCAAAATCTTCATTGCGTTACATGGAAAGGGAATTAAACATGTCCAAAGATTCAATTCATCGCATTTTGACCGATCATTTGGGACTTCGGAAGGTTTGTGCACGCTTTGTTCTACACGAATTGATTGGCGACCAAAAATTGCCCTGAATCCAACATTGCAAAGACTTAATTAAAGAGTCGAAAACGAACGAAAACTTCAAGTACAGCTTTGTTACTGGTGATGAGATGTAGCATTTTCAATATGATCCAGAAACCAAGCGTAAAAGTGCCGAATGAAAGCGAGCGCGCCAAATCCAAAGAAAAGCCATCTCGAGAAGTCAAAAATCAAAACAATTTTGATTTGTTTCTACGATTCGAGGAGAATTGTGCACAAAGAGTTCGTTCCACCTGATCAAACTGTGTGCTGTGTTTTATGTTGATGTTATGAAGCGTATATTGTCATGTATTCGTCGCATGCGGCCAGAATACCGTCAACAATGCAGCTGGTGTTTGTTGCACGATAATGCGTCAGCCCATTGCTCGGCGCTCATCACTAATTTTTTTACCAAAAATTGCATTTTAATCATCAATCATTGACCATACACGTCTGATTTGCCTGCGACTTCTACCTCTTCGAAAAACCTCCTTTGCCGATAAAAGGACAGTATTATGTCGACATTGAAGCCATTCAAAATTAATTCAAAAATTAAATCGTCAACCTAATTGGCCGTGCAAAACATTCTATTGACGCGCAATGATTGAATTCAGAGGAATCGAACTAAACAATATGATGAGATGTTATCAATTGTTAAGAAAATAAAATAAAATTCTGACATACTTTCCGCGGAAGTGGTTATATTTTGGATACACGTCTTAAGGAAACCTTTTGTTCAAAAGTCCTCTCCCTTACATCATGTATAGGAGAGTCTTTGTTTTTTTGACAAGTCATTTTGAATTGAAAGTTCAGAGTTCAGGGAGGAACACAAAAAGTGACATGAGTGCAGTATATTTATTGTAAGGGACCTGCGGCATATAAGGCCCACCTAATTTAAAAATGTAACAAATCAATTATTTCGTGATATTGAACTATAAAGACAAATTTTGTCCATTTACACATCTAAAAAATAGAAAAACTATCAACAAATCGAGTACTTAAAAAAATACTTTGGTTTTTTAAAACCCTTCTCTGGGCCTTATTAAACTACCGTATTGTAATAAAGCCCTAAAACAAAAATACACTTTCTAAAAATCTAATAATGGGAACATTTCCCTTTAGACTTAGACTTTAGACTAAGGAAATCAAGAAAATTAGATATTTTTAAATAAAAATCCAGTTAATCTATACTGGCCTATTTTTACTATCTGGGGATAAGATCACTCGACAAGTTCAGTTATAAATTTAGTAATTAGAATAGAGTAAACTAAAACAGTCTTCATTCTTTGTAACAAAAATAAAATTACAATCGTAAAACTATCTCGGAACATTAGTTTCGCTGAGATCATTTGTACCATAATGACTAAGTATAAATATTCTAATCACAATAAGGGCAAAAAACATTTCTTTTTCTTATTTGTTAGTTCTATACACTACTGGGATACCATGACTGATAAACGTTATGCCTTGTATGCATGACAATCTCGTAACGTAATTTTCATGTACTATTTGTAACTCCCTTGGTGGTGTTTCATAGCCTTTATTGCTAGTACAGTCTACATTCTGTAAACTTTTCAAAAGTTGTGACGATGTCACTATTTTTTAGAATTTGCGACCGTTTTTGAGAAATATTAATATGTCAGTGTGGACTAACAGTATCTATATAGTCATCGTCATTTCTTACAAACGCTGAATCAGGTTCATTATCCAAAACTGATGGCAAATCACCGTTATTATGGAACTGGTTAATTAGGTTAGTGGCTGCGAGGGCGGTATTTCTATTAATACAGAAGGCGCAAATTCCTCATTAGGTAAAACATCTGGATTTAATGGATATAAGCCTGTAGGACTAAATCCATGGATTATATTTTCATGAGCTAAACATTTCGACCAAACTTTGGTGAAGATTGCATTAAAACTAGTTGTCGTCACGCGTCTTTCAGGCTTTTGCCTTCAGGCTGGTGTCTTAAATTTTGCCATGTGTAAATAAATGTATAAATAAATAACTGTATAAATAAATCTGTTATCATACTACCCTTCAAAGCCATTTTCACTACACTTCCAGATGGCAAGTTGTCACTAGTAATACTCCGGTTTTGCATTTGTTCTTTAAGAATTATCATTGGCGGGATAGCTGTTCCGATGGCATTCACTCACATAGCGATTGTCAGGTTTTCCGCGTGTTCTGGGGAAATTAAATGAACACGTCGCAAATCTTTTTGTGCCAAGATAGTTTGCTGATTGTGTACAGTTAACCGGCATCCATTTTCGTCCATAGTATAAAGACGTTCTGAGTGGTTTACAATATCAAATTCTTGGTACAATTTTTCAATTTCGTCAGTGTTGTTTAAGGATTGGTCTATTTAATTTTTGATGTGTTGCCAGATTCACAAATTGTGATTTTCTCTTTGAAATTTCGAGATACCGCTTAAGGAACATTTTTATCCAGTCATTATCTGCAAGGGCAACATTTTTGTTGCCTAACTATTGGTAACTACAGCCTAATTTCTTTGTGACTTATTATTCGTCTGATAAGATCATTTTCCTGTCCGTGATTAATTATTGAACTACAGTCTAATTTCTTTGTGACTTTGCCACTTTTTAAGTGGTTTCTGAGCGTTCGTCTTGGAATATTATAACGATTTGCTGCAGCACGTTACAACAACTGTCCACGTTCTACTGCTAAGCTTTTTTCTGACCACATAGCATGCTTCAGAGGCATTTTAATAGAGCCTGCGAGTAAAAGAGTACAATCTTATAAAATTATTCATTAAGTAAAATGAACATAATTCTGGATGAAGATAAATACCGAAATAATCAACTACATTACCTAAATTTTAGACCAAACAAGTTACTCTATATGAAAGCGGTAATTTTACTACCAAACTTATTATTTTGTGTCGGCGAAAATTATAAATCCACGCCGCTGCATTTCTGGAGCGTTCGCGGGTCTTAATGCATGTGTGTGTAAAGTACGAAGTTGCTGGGAATCATTTTTGCCCGAATTTTCAAATCTGCGGCTTAATATGCCGTAGGTACCTTACTACTAGCTTGTTTTTCTTTATAGACATTGGAATGGTCAAAGAATGTCGTAATATAGACTACAAATGTCTTTATATAATAAGAAAATATATTTGAGGTCGTATAATACTGAAAGTCCTAAAACCCGAAGTACCAGATACCCAAAGACGACATTAACCAAATTAGTGACCAATGTGCAACAAATCGAAATATATTAAAACACATTATTTATCATGGCTAGTTGGAAATTTTGTTTTTTAGTTATTTATGTAGATAATTTTATAACAAACATTATTGAAAATTAATAGCTAATGAGGTATCAACGGGCATAGTTTAAAGATGTCATGTAATGATGTCAACAAAAATGTGCTTGGCGATACAGGTGGTCGAAGAAGTACGACCGCATGTTTAGATTGCCATCTTACACTCCTTACTTTCAGCGATCGATTTACTACTAACGGAGTAGTTGTAAATCACTCGTTTACAGGACATGGAATAGAATATAGTTATTTGGAATGCGAATAGTTCAGTGTGTATTATTTCTCTCCGTTGAGCGCCCAGCGTTAATAAAGCCTGAACTGGTACTGATAACATTCTATCTAGGATACAAAATGTAATGAACTAATATTTAGAGATGAATCGTGATTTGTCATTGGCTTGCACTATGTTTGGGTATTGAAAAGAGAAAGTAGAGCAGTAAGCAAGCACCTCTAGGTATTTGTAAGCAGGTATGTGCATCATTGTGAGGACTATAGTGTGTGAACAAATTATCCCTTTAGACCTCATTTAATAGAAATCCGGGATTGCCGGTTCACCTATTGCCGTATTACGTACAACATGATGTTTGTAACATTGATGAGAATGCTCTTTTTGCGTTTCATTTAGGTAGTTATTAAAACATATTTTCACTGAAATGACCTGGCACATTTTCAAGTACATGCTTCTCCTTTATATAATGGGATTATTGAAATTATTTGACTGGACTGGATAATCTAGGAATTACCACAAGAGCAGTTTTATTTTTTTCTATAGTTTAGTTTGTTTCTGTCTCGTTTATGGTACAGTCAAGTGTTTAAGTCGATTTAATATAAAATGGTAAGTTCTGGTCGTTGATTTTGCAAAAACGGGTACGGGTACCGATTGCATTTTTAAACCTGGACAACATGTTTCCCGGTGATTCTAATTCTTTATCAGGATCTGATCCACAACTTCCTGAGAACATCAGTTGTGACCCAACATTTTTAACAACTACCAGTGAAACTTACTTAATAACTCAGAACGAATTAAATGATTTGTGTGTGTGGAAGTGTTTTACTTTACCGAAAACGGAATGTCACATTTTCAAGCTTTTATAAAATTGAAGGATCGCTATGTGTCTGTTGTAATATTGATTGTTCAATGAATTGTGATTGAATGAGCTTAATATGGAACATGTACCTTTCGAGAGGCGTATTTTCAGATTCGTCGAAATACAGCCTAAGAGCAGTTCTGCTTCATAATGGAAACAAAAACCCATCTACTCCGTTAGGCTATTCAGTAATAGTGAAATAATCCTATGGCAACTTAGCAACCATATTAAATCGTGATAAATATGAACAGTATTAGTGGGATATTTGTGGGAATTTAAAAGTGATTGGCATATTGCTAGGACTACAAGGGGGTTTGGGGTTTTACAACGTATTGCTGTTTGTGTCTATGATACAGTAGGGCAACAAAAGAATATTACAGTAAGGAAGATTGGAATCATATAATTTCTTCTTAACCTGGTTCTTTAAACATACAATATGCGCCCTTTGTTTACCCAAAAAGGTGTTTCTTCCGCTTCTCCATACTAAGTTTGGAATAATGAAAAACTTTGTCAAATCCATGGACAAAGAGATAACGGTTTCAAGTCTCTAAAATAAATATTTCCGCAATTAAGTGGTGCAAAACTAAAAGAAGGCATATTTATTGGACCTCAAATAATGAAGCTTCTAGTTGATTTCAGTATTCAAGAAAAATTAAATGAAAACGAATTGGCAGCTTGGAAGTGTTTTGTAAGTGTAGTGAAGGATTCTGGATATATATATATATATATATATATATATATATATATATATATATATATATATATATATATATATATATATATATATATATATTTCTTATAATATTAAGTTGGTGAAGTGTTTTATGCAGGTTATGCATCATGTAAAGATGGTAACAAACTAATAATCCAAGGTGGCATTTTGACGATATTTGTGTTGTCCTGAAGCAAGTTGACAGTCATATAAGTAATGTAACGTTTGTTAATTCACACTTTTGTTAAACGCATTTTAATCATTGTTAATCATTTTTGAGAACTCCTTTGATAAACGTTTATTAAACAGCTCTATATAATAAATATTGTTAAGCCAAAGAACGACCAAGTTTATTTCTTCCAATTAACCCAAATTAAGGGCCAACATTATTAAATAATAATAGTGCAGAACCCCATTTTTTCAGCAACACAATTCACGTTACCCTATAACGTAGATATTATTAGATTTCTTAAATGTCTCTGAGGTTTTTAATTTCTTCATCAATATTTTCAAGTGGGACATAAGCAAGAGACGACTCGTTGTTCAGTCTAAGCGTCCACATAAGGCCAAAAAGAAAATGCTCTTTCACCGCGATAGTGTGCTTGTACACACGTCTCGGATTTATACAAGTATCGTATTCACCGGATAAGGTTCCCAGTGATTCGAATAATTTCTTCTAATGATGAGGTCATAACAAAGATGCATGGCAATTTTGCAGAATTGGATAAATCACATTATACTGGCGGTATTAAAAAAAATCTTGTCTTTGTCAAGCCGAGAACTTTTCGAAACCCCCTCGTACATGCAAAAAATTACTAAAACCTAATTGCTAATTCTTTTTTGGATTTCTATGCCATTCAGCATATTTATTAATATTCCCCCCGTATATGTTAATAACAGTAAATTAAAAAAAATCGCAATCAAAAAAATTTTTTTATTACAAAAATTGTTGAGTTGTTTTATGTTAGTTAAGTTATATATAGTTAGTAGATACAATCAATCATTTCAGTGGACAAAAGTACAGTTCCTTATGCGCATTAATTAATCTAAATTGTAATGAGGCTTCGATAAAAAAAATTATAATTGCTCCATTAATTATAGCTAATTTTAGAGTTTTTTTTTTTTGGTTTATTTCGTGATATGTAAATGAATTATTCTAGGAAAACTAGCAACATTCTTTAGGAAATTAGAGATGGGAAATCCTGGTTTTAAAAAATATTGTTTATTTTTAGCTTGTTAAGGTTTATAACAACATATCATTATTTATTTTTACGTCGTTTTTTTGTGCACTATACCTGGATTTAATATGAAATATTGGGCAGCAAAGAGTTTATATTTTTAAAGATTAGAGTAAATTTCATTCTAAAATGTAAGGCGGAATACATTGTCATTTATGGATGGATACATATATGGATTTAGTGGCCGTTTAAAAGTGGCTGAGCGTAGAACAAAGTAGGGCTGCTGAAATTTTTTTTGCTTTCCCCTTCCTCCTTTTTACTTTTCGTGCTATTGAAACCCTATACAGGAAATATGGCGTTTTGCTCTGAAAATTTGCTAGAGGCGCCGCCCCAACACCTCTCCTCACGAGCCGCCACTGGATGGATTATACAGTTCAGCGGTTTTAGAAAAAACTTCTGAATTTGAAAATTTTTGGACTTCGGCGTTATTTAAGATTCTCTTTCATATTAAAATATTTTGAAGGTTACAGCACTTCCGGTTATCCTGGAACTTCTGTCATTAACTTCTTTATTTTAAATCGAACATCCAGTATATTTCAACAGTGCACCTTTTGCCAATTTTCGACTGGTGCTAAGCACTTCTGGGGTAGATGGAAGCACAAGAATGATACTTTCGAAATCCACATTGACAATTAATTTATCGCATACAGGGTGTCCAAAATTTGATGACCAATTACATTATTTTCCAACTTGAAAAAGTTCGTTCCTTCAAATGTGACACTCTGTATATTATTCGCAGAATTTGATTGTGCACCCGACCTATTCTCTATAGCTTTCCCTATACGTATTTCCGACGGTTTTCTTGTTAATCCATAAGTATTTCTTATGAAAAGCCCATGAAACTCCAAAAGTCCTATATAGTAAGCCTTGATTTTGACAAGAATTAAAACAATGTTGATATTATCTTAAAGTAGTATCAGCTCACAAATTCGTGAGGTATTTTGTTTAGTTTTAGTAATTTTGTTTATTTTTGTAAGTACAGTTTATAATGGAGAATAATGAAGAATATTTCAATACTGATTTGTAATTGCGTTAAATTTGTTTTATACGCATGGTGAATGTGGACGAATTGTTAGGGTTACAACGTTTCGCCAAAATCTCATTTGTCATTCTCAAATGTTCGCTTCGAGTGAAGAATACAACTGATCCAAATCCAACTAAGTCCAAATAATCTACCGCGCTAATGGATACCGTACCGTACGTCCACGAAGAAGACCAAAAATACCATGGAATGACATCTTTAAGCTTTTCCGTCTGTCCATCGTTTAGCTGATGTGGTACCCATTTTCCTGCTTTCTGAATCTTTTCCATAGCATGCAGATGATTACAAATGTTTCGGTGACCAACATTTAACCTATCTGCTATTTGTCGCTGAGTTTACTTGCAATTCTTTGTCTTTCAAGTCAAAATCACCATTTTTTAATCATGTACGATATTTTATCGGGAAATTGTTATCGTAAGTTTTCACAAGTATACAATGGCTTTCACACGCGCTTTTCTTTTGATTGAACAAGAAAAGCTGTATGTGCCGCAAATGCTCTTTATTTGGTTCGAAACTCGACATTTTTACCACACAAAAAATATGAAGCTAACTCGAAAAAAAAATATATTGACATAAGAGATTAAACTGTGAACTGATCCTTGTTTCTAGCGCCATATTTAAAAAAAAATATTTAAAAAATAAAATAAAATAATAAAATAATAAATAAAATACTAAAATAATAAAAAATCATTAACGGCACGCGTAATGTATTATCCTAATAAAAGATTTATTAGAATATACAATATTCTAATAAAATAGTTTTCTGGATTTTTTTATCATTGTAAAAAACCAGTTAGAATTTAGCAAAGAAATTTGTCCTTACTATTACTCTACAAGACCGTTAGTTCAATGTTCTTACAAGAGCACCACTTAACAATTAACTATTAATTAACAAACTATTTAGAACGATTCTTTAAATGTATGCAATTATTTAAAAATGTTGTCATTATTTCAGGCAGCGTTCATGAAGAAACAATTAAGTAATAACGGATCTTTGTAAAAATAAGCACGTTTTCATTGCGTTTCACTGTTTTCTTTTAAAAAATCAAACAATATGGCTTCTGTGATTAATTAAATAAGAATTATCTGAATTTTGTAAGATGAATTAAAGTTTGGTTTGATGGAAATTTCTTAATAAAACTGACAACTATGACTTCTTAGTAAAACTGACTGACTATATATATATATATATATATATATATATATATATATATATATATATATATATATATATATATATATATATATATATATATATATATATATATATTATATTCACGTATGGGCCCTAGTCGATCACGCGAAGTATAGTTAGAGGTGTTTGTTGTTGTAAGCCTTCCTTTGCCCCCATACTGATTTCATTCATTCACTATGACTTTTTTTCCTTTCGTCAGACCAAGTTGTTCCGGTCTTCCTACATTTTTCTCTCTGACAACCTCGCAAACGTTAACCTTGTATCCGAAACTGTTTTTATCCTGAATTTCACTTTGTGTAATATTTGCTGATCTTAGATCCGCTTTAATTGCAGCAATCCATTTAATTATTTCTACTTTAGCTCTACTCCTATTTGCATAAAATTCAACTATTTGTCTAGTTAGCCTACTCGAATTCATCCGTTTTATGTGTCAGTAAAACTGAGGTCTTCTTTTTCTCATATGTATATGTGTGTATTGTTTGATTTCTTGGTTTTCTCGAAGTCGGTATGTTGTGCTATTTATTTGTTTGGGGCCTAAGTTTTTTCTTATGATTTTTCTTTCTTTCTTTTCAATCTCATCGATGTTTTTCTTTCTATTCAAAATGAGCGTTTCTGTGCCATATAGACATTCTAGCTTAATAACTGTATTGTAATGTCTCAGTTTTGTGTTTTTAGATATGCATTTTTTGTTGTAAATATTTTGTGTAAATCTCAATGCAGTTTCCATTTTCTGATATCTAACCTTATTGTCCGCTTTTTCCAACCCGCTTTCTATGATTATTTCACCCAAATATTTTAATTGAGGGATTCGTCTGATGTTACCATATTTTGTTTTTAGAAATGGCATTCTTAGTCTGTTGCAGGCCATGTATTGTGTCTTTTCAAGGGAAATTTGGAATCCTACCTTCTCTGCTGTTTCTTTTAAGATTTCAATCTGTTTTTGTGCCGTTAATATATCTTGAGCTAAAATTGCTAGATCATCAGCAAACGCCATAAATCTATTTGATGTTGGTTCTCCGCCATTTTAATAGGCGGCTAGTCAATATTTAGGGCCGATTTTTTTACACGCCACTTCTGTATTACTTTTTCTAGAACACAGTTAAATAAAAGTGGCGAGAGTCCATACCCTTGTCTGACTCCAGTTTTAATTTCGAAGGGCTCTGATATGTCACCCATGAATTTAACATTTGACCTTGTGTTAGTTAGTGTTTCTTTAATAATTGCCAACGTTTTCAGATCTAGTCCTTGTTCTTTCAAGATTTGGAATATAGATTCGCGGTCAATAGAATCATATGCTTTTTTAAAATTCACAAATGTATAGGCGAGATTTTTATTGTACAGTTTTTGATGTTTTAGGATGAACTTTAGAGTCAGAATCTGTTCCGGGCAAGATCTGCGCGGTCCAAAAACTGCTTGATATTCACCAATTTTTGGTTCTAACTGTCCCTGTGCTCCGAATATTGTAACAAACTGGGAGAAGAGATATCCATCTGTAGTTGTTTACATCCGTTCGATCTCAATTCTTATCTAGTGGATGGATTAGAGCATCTTTGCAATCTTCCGGAATCCGTTCGGTTCGCCAAACTTCTTGTAGAATTTTTGTTATTTCCTTGATTGTACCTGCATCAGCGGATTTCAAAAGTTCAGCAGTGATTCCATCTTTACTAGAAGCTTTGTTATTTTTAAGTCGCTTGATTTGCCTAATTATTTCATTTTCATTCGGAGGTAATGGAACTGAGTTTGTTTGTTGATTTAGGGTTTAGGGTTGGAAAATCTGTTTAAAGGCTCAGGACCGTTTAGTAGTTCAAAATATTTCTCATGTTCTTTGCAATTGTCTTGATTATTTAAAGCTAATGTCCGTTTTCGTTTTGGAAGCAAAGAATTTGGGGTTGATAGCCTGTTAATTTAGTTTTAAATGTTTTGTAAAAATTTCGGAAAATTTTTTTAGAAATATTTTTCTATTTCACTAAGTTGATTGTTTTCATATTTTCTTTTAGTTTGTCTAATTAGCTTCGATATTTCTTTTCTTACTTCCAAAAAGATGTTCTAGTTTATTTCTATTTTTTGACTGTTCTATTCTTTGAATGCTTTATTTCGGCTTAATACTGCTTGCTCGCAAATTTTATCCCACCATGGATGTTTTTGTTTATCAAGCTCTTCTGTTAGGGTTGGTTTTATTTTCGTCGGGAGCAATTTCGGGATTAGCAGTCGCTTTTGAATAAAGATTTCGAGATTTTAAGCTAAGTTTGATTCTAGTCATTCTAGTCAGTGATCCGTGTCTGTTAGCTCCTTTCCTGAGTTGAACATTCAAAATCTCTTAAAAATTGGGTTACGAAATGGCAACATGATCAATTTGAAATTTACCCATGTACGTGTTTGGGCACCTCTAGTTTTTTTTGTTATTTTCTTCTTAAAATGGGTTGACATTATTTTTATATTAAACTGCGAACATAGTTCAACCAATCTTCTGCCATTATGGTTAGTCTATTTATGAGCGGGAAAACTGCCGACTCTTTTTCTATACTTTCTTTGTTTCCCTAGTTAGGCGTTGAAATCACCCAATAGGATTTTTACATCGTTAGAGGGAATTTTAGAAATAGTCTTTTCCAGAATTTCCCAGGATTTATTTACTCTTTCAGGATTATATTTATTTTCTTCGTTAACTGGGAGGTGTGCATTTTAGTGTGCGTTAGTTATAGAACCAAAGATGGTTTTTGAAATAGCGAAAGCAATACCGAGATGTGGTGTATTTTTGAGTATTCTGTTGTCTGTTTTACTTTAAAAAAGTCTGTAGTTGCCGATGTCCAAGGTGTTTTTTTGTTGATTTAATGTTCACTCTGATCCGTGTAGTTTTCCTGGGCACAGGAGAGAGTTGATATTTACCGTTTCAAAGAAAGTTTTTGATTTCGGATTCAGACGTTGGCCAGAGGTCTCCGACTCCCTCTGAATGATTTGCGTTTAAACCCGGACGCCCCAGAATCCGAAAGTCCGGTTGTACCAGCAAAGCTGGCAGAGGATTGTTTACCTCCTGGAGTAATTTTGTAATTACTAGAACGATTCATCTTGTACTTTGAATTAAATATTTGAAATATTATGGTTCAGAGGTTAAGACTGGAGAGGTGAGTTCCAGAATTTAAATCTCAGCCGCTATATTTTTAGGGAATTGACAAATAACATCTTTGGTGGTTTCGAGGGTAAACATAAGCCATCAGAAGCCAGTTCGTTATTAATTGTCATTGTTCAATAAACATAGTTTTTTATAGCTTTGAATATGTCGAATTATGTACTTTAAAAAGACGTTTTGCGGGGAAGTTTAATAACCTTGTTTCATTTGAAGAAAACGGCTGCTGAAAGTTTTCGATTGCTGCTTGAAACTTATGGCGAACTTACTCTAAACTAAAAACTTGTGTACTATGGTTTAAACGCCTTAAAAGTGGTGATTTTGATATAAAAGAAAAAAAGCGTCTTTGACAGTCGAAAAAGTTTGAAGATGCAGATTTGCAAGCATTATTGGACGAAGACTCAACTCATACGTTGAAACAATTGGAAGAAGCATTCAATGATCCCAATCTACAATTTCCGAACATCTACATAAACGTCTACACGAACGATCCAGAAGGAAGGAAAATTGTGGGATGGCAAAAAACCACTTGTAAAATTTTGCTTTCCAGACACAGAAGAAAAAATTTTTTGCATCGGGTTGTGACAGGTGATGAAAAGTGCATCTATTTTGACAACCTAAAACGAAAAAATCATGGGAAGATTCAGGTCAGTCTTCAACATCACAACCAGTGCGCAATATACATGGAAAGAAGGCTTAACTGTGTATTTGGTGAGATAGCAGGAGAGCTGTGTTTTTTAAACTGCTGAAACTTGGTAAAACGATTATTGGCGACGATTAAAAACGACCAGAATACCCAAAGATACGATAAAGTCATGTTTCAACATAACAATTTAGAAAAAACTGTTTAGAAAACGTTAATGGGACGTCCTACCCCACCCGCCATATTCACGGGACTTAGCCCCTTCGTATTACCACTTATTTATATTTATGCAGCGCGGGCTTTCAGAACAACCCTGGCATTGTTACGAAGAAGTGAAAACATGGCTTGATGACCAAATTGTTGGCTTGATGACCAACAAACCAAAAATTGTTTTAGCGCAGAATATATTTTTTGATGGAAAGATGAGAATGGTAATAGCTAGCGATAACTAATAGTTTGATTATTAAGATAAGTTATTTTGTTATGGAAATAAACGCTCAAATTTTGCTGAAATCGCCGCAGTGTGCTTATGCGTCTGCTCCCGGCATGTCTTGCGCGCGTTTAGGGGCCATTTGCAGCCGTATCGACGGTCTGTATGCTGAGCAGTAGCAGTTTATAATATTTAAGAAAATTGAGTCGCTCGCCGACTCTGGACATACGATCTGTGTAATTCGATTCTTGAGTACAAGAAACTTGGCAGGAGTGGAAATTTACTGTCAGATTTGTGAGGTTTACAATAGTAGTGTTATGAGTGACAGTAAAGTTCGAAAGTGGGTGATAATTTTCAAGGACGGGAGGGTTAATGTTTATGATGAGCCACACCCTAGCCGACCTTCTCTGATTTCTGAAGATTTGGTTCGTGATATGGCTAACAAAATTCAAGAGAAAAGACGATTCACAATTTCAAAGTTATCAAGTGAATTTCCATATTTTTCAAGGTCAGTTTTCTACACCATTGTTTCGGAGAAACTGAATTATCGAAAATTGTGTTCTCGGTGGATTGCAAGGCTGCTTTCTTACCGTTTTTATCGTTTTTGACTCGATATAATCAGGAAGGAGTTGAATTGTTAGACCATATCGTTACAGGAGATGAGACATGACTACTGAATCCAAGCAACAGTCAATGGAACCAAACAGACTATTTTAGCACGAGAGATTTTATGCCGAGAAGCACTACAATAAATTCTTATGCGTATTGTGTCACCTTGAGAAAACTTCGGCGTGCCATATAAAACAAGAGGCGTGGCCTACTGTCTTCCGGTGTGATGTTGCTCCATGACCATGCAAGACCATATGTTTCTGTACAAACACAAAGTTTTATCGGGCCTTTTGGATGGGAAGAACTGGATCATCCACCTTACAGTCTAGAGCTTGCACTCAATAGCTTTCATTTGTTTCGGTACTTAAAGGAGTTGGTGGTCAACGGTTCAACGGCGACGAAGAAGTTAAAACTGCTATTATGGATTGAGCTTCTTCACAGACGGCAAATTTCTTTGACTCCGGGATTCAAAAACTCGTTGAGCGGTATGACAAATATTTGAACAAAGTTGAAATTATGTAGAAAAACAGATAAAAGTGTGTAGAATATGGAAAATGTTTTAAAGATATGTATGATATTTTTCTTCTTACTGAAAAACGGACCTTATTTAAAAAATATACTTCTATGTTAAAACTCACCTCCTGACGGATGTAGTTAATAATAATTATTTAATTTTTTTTATTTGTATATTTATAGAGATAAATTATATGGTGTATGACTTGTATGTAAATGAAGATCTATCGAAACTCAAATAAAAAATTCTTCCATATCCAACCTATTCTGCAGACTTGATGTCATCCGACTATCACTTTTTCCAATCAGTACAACACTCTTTTAGTACACACATTTTTCTAATCACGAAGAAGCCTATATGACCAAAGAAATGAAATAATGACCATTCTCTCGCTACGAAATCCTACTTTTGCCTAAAAGATGGGAGCAAGTTATAAAAGCGACAGAAAATAATTTAATAAATACTCGACGACTGAAAACTGAACGACTGAAATAAAGTTTATCACCTAATAAATGAAAACAAATATAAATATACCAGCGAAGTGTGTCAAAAAATAGCTCAATTTCACCATCAGGGTTTGCGATATCCGTTCTAAACTATTTATCATCCATTCACCAACACGCTGTTCTACTTCGCTGATGTAGTGGATGTTTGCGTTTATTTTAACCGCATTTTGATATTTTATTTTCTCGTCCGGCTCGATCAAATCAAATTGCACAGAATGTTATAATTCTCTTGGCGAGAAATAGCGTAATAACTTTTGTTCATGCTATCTTATCGAGCGCAATCATCTTGGAATAATTTAGTACATGTAGTGCGTTTTTTTTTTGAATATGTGGGTAATTTTATACTAATTAATATGTATTAAAGTTATTTTCTAATTAATTCATTATATAAATGGTCGAAAAAAGTTCCTTTGGTTTTTACAATTTCATTATTTACAATAATTAACTAATATTATTATGTTAAGTTTGTTTTTTTAATCTAAAATAGAATAGATTTCCAATGTGATTTTCAATATAGTCTCCTTTTAGTTTCATATAAAGAGTCTACCATTAGGGATGAACTTTGACAGCTCATGGAGGACATATTTATTTACCGATGTTTGACATGTCTTCGTCAGTCCGAAAAGTTTGTAATTAAATTATGGATCGTTTCATGTTAGAAGAAAGTTTGGAAATTGTGCAGAATTATTACACAAATTTATGGCCTCTGTGCTACTCAACGAGCAATTCAGACCCATCATGGTATTTATCGTGGTAGTCCTTCTGAAGAGGCTATCATTCAGTAGTCTTAATATTGTTTTACATATTATCTTGATGCAAACTTTGTAAATTACTGATAGGAGGCTCATTGGATAATAGTTTTGTAAATCTTTCTGTGCTCCTTTCTTATGAAGAATAATCACTTCAGTTTCCATGGGCTGGCTATTTTTTTTATCTTTAAGGCATTTGGTGTACAATTTTGCCAGTATTTTATATAAAGTTTGACAATTAAGTTTTTAACATTTTAACCGTTACATTGTCCTTTCCTGGAGCCTTTCCATTCTTCATTGCTTCTATGGCATTTGTCACTTCATCGAACAGGATCTTTATTTCTCAGTTTGTGTTTAGCTTTGTTTATTTCCTTGTTTTCTTCTAGTGTTTTTTGAAGTAGCTGCATGTTGAACTGACGCGTTTCCTTTCGAATACATTTTCTTGTAGTTTTGCAAAGCTCAACGTACTCGAAGCTCTCCCTGCATTTATCATTGTTCGCCATTTCTTCATTAAATCAATGGTCTCATTGGAGATTTTTGACTGTTCAAATTTTTTTTTGCTGGTGTTATTGCAGCAGCAGTTTCAAGCACATTGTCGATGATTTCCTCATACTGATCTGTTATTTCAATCTTTTCTGGGTCTTGCACCACAGCAAAGCGGTTCGACAAAGCAATCTCAAAATCGATGCCCCTCTGCAGCAGTTTTCCAGAATTCACTTTGCCCTTCTTCGATTATACTATTCTTGTACGTTCTCTTCGACAATTTATATTAATTATATGTATGTGTATATATATATATATATATATATATATATATATATATATATATATATATATATATATATATATATACATATATATATATATATATATATATATATATATATATATATATATATATATATATATATATATATATATATATATATATATATATATATATATTTTTGTTTTTTTCTTTGGGAAATTGGTTTTTATCGGGCTGGCGGTCTGCAGTAAAACAAGTGTTTAATCGTCTCAATAACTCGTCATTGTTTTGATGACTTCATCAGGAGACTAATTAATGACTATAGTTTAAAACATGTGTATCTAAATAACGTTCTTGAACGATACGGGCCCAACCAGGAATTGATCGTATCGTTCAAGAACGTTATTTAGATACACATGTTTTAAACTATAGTCATTAATTAGTCTCCTGATGAAGTCATCAAAACAATGACGAAATATTGAGACGATTAAACACTTGTTTTACTGCAGACCGCTAGCCCGATAACAACCAATTTCCCAAAGAAAAAAATCTTTAAATTGCACGGTCGAGAAACATATCAAATTATATATATATATATATATATATATATATATATATATATATATATATATATATATATATATATATATATATATATATATATATATATATATATATCTATATATATATATATATATATATATATATATATATATATATATATATATATATATATATATATATATATATATATATATGTATACATATATATTATTATTATTCACGTATGGGCCCTAGTGGACCACGCGAAGTACAATTAGAGGCGTTTGTTGTTGTTAGCCTTCCTTTGTGCCCATACTAATTTCATTCTTTCGCTATGAGCTTTTTTCCTTTCGTCAGACCAAGTTGTTCCAGTCTTCCTACATTTTTCTCTCTGGCCAACCTTCCAAACGTTAACCTTGTGTCTGAAACAGCCTCTATCCTGAATTTCACTTTGTGTAATATTTGCTGATCTTAGGTCCTCTTTAATTGCAGCAATCCATTTAATTATTTTTACTTTAGCTTTACTCCTATTATCATAAAATTCGACTATTTGTTTAGTTAACCTACTCGGATTCATCCGTTTTATGTGTCCGTAAAACTTAAGTCTTCTTTTTCTCATATCGCTATGTATATCTGTGTATTGTTTGATTTCTTGGTTTTCTCGAAGTCGGTATGTTGTGCTATTTATTTGTTTGGGGCCTAGGATTTTTCTTACGATTTTTCTTTCCTTCTTTTCAATGTCCTCGATGTCCCTCTTTCTATTCAAAATGAGCGTTTCTGTAGCATATAGACATTCTGGCTTAATAACTGTGTTGTAATGTCTCAGTTTTGTGTTTTTAGATAGGCATTTTTTGTTGTAAATATTTTGTGTAAGTCTCAATGCCGTTTCCATTTTTTGACATCTACCCTTATTGGCCGCTTTTTCCAACCCATTTTCCATGATTATTTCACCCAAATATTTGAATTGAGAGACTCGTCTGATGTTACCATATTTTGTTTTTAGAAATGGCGTTCTTAGTCTGTATACATATATATATATATATATATATATATATATATATATATATATATATATATATATATATATATATGCTAGACTATTAGTCCGGGAGTACATCCGATCGTTTGTGTCCTGTTTGTTGGGAACGTGCAGACATTTCGCCAAGGTCACACTTGGCATTCTCATGCTTGTCTGAAGACATTGAGAATGCCAAGTGTGACGTTGGCGAAACGTCTGCACGTTCCGCGAAACACTACGAACTAACATATATATAGAAACACTACAAACTAACAATATATATATATATATATATATATATATATATATATATATATATATATATATATATATATATATATATATATATATATATATATATATATATATGTGTGTGTGTGTGTGTAATAGGTTGGACTCCAAATTTCCTTTGGAGAGACGCAGTACATGACGCGCAACAGACTAAGAACACCATTTCTAAAAACAAAATATGGTAACATCAGACGAGTCTCTCATTTTAAATATTTGGATGAAATAATCATGGAAAACGGGTTGAAAAAAGCGGCCAAAAGGGTAGACGTCAAAAAATAAAAACTGTATTGAGACTTACACAAAAAATATATATCTAAAAATACAAAACTGAGACATTACAACACAGTTATTAAGCAACACAGTTATTATGTTACATCTAATATTTTTACGGATGGTATATAATATTTCTAAATCATTCCGTGTGTCGATCCGTTGAATCGGTGAAGAGTGATGATGAAAAAAACAGATATACGTATGGGAATTATAACCAAAATAAAAGAACAATATTAAGAAGGAAAATTAGCCTGATAATTAAAAATGGTCTGCTGGATTAAAACATAATCCTGCATTTATGAGTAAATAAGTAATTTGCCTGATCAAATGGAAACATAACAAGCTAGTCAGGGCCTCACACTTGAAATTACTTAAAATTAACGAAAATGCTGATCAACATACATATTTTAATTGGAGAATATTTTAAATTTAAAATGGAAGGGATACGATTCCGAAATCTAACATTGTTTCTAAATATATAGTGGCGACATACTGGTATATCATATCATTAAATATTACTTATTGTTTACGACGAACGATTAAAACATCATTAATATGTCTCAGTGGAAAACTTTTCGTTGATTACCTAAACCTGACATATCTTTAAGTATGTGGCAATTACTTTCCAATAAAATTTAAATGCGGTTTCAAATAGAACTTGTTTCGAATAATATCAATTATTTTTAAAGAAAAAAGAAGGAAAGGATTTACGGCTAGAGGTACATCAGCATCTAAGACTATTTAGCGACTGAACCTACAGCTTAACGTGGGTCATCAACTACCGACAAACCCAGATCAGCACCCCCCTCAGGCTATCAACCCTTGGTTATGTGCCTACCCATAAGTCTATCAGAAAGCCTACCGACTGGCGAGTGACCAACGTAGAACACTTCTTAGAAGGCATCCGGCCTTACCCAGCCTTTAACTGGCGTGATTGAGGGGTAATTCGTTGTCGGATTTTACACTCTTGCCTAGAAACAATCACAGATATTTAGGTGTGGATATGTGTGGGCGTGTGTGTATGTATGTGAGTGAACCTATGTGTGTGTGTAGGGTAAGAAGTAAGACGGACAGAAGAATTTAAGAAAAACACCCATCCGAGCGCTGGAATCGAACCAGCTACCTTTGGATTGCCAGGCAAGCGATTAACCCATCTGACTACCACGGCCGGCTTATTTGTAAAGAGATTAAATTTAAGAGACATTAGTCTAAATTATTTGATTAATATTTTCTAGTCGTGCGTTTCTCTATCCATGTTGGCATTAATACAATATTATTTGTAGTATATTTTTTCTGACTGTTATGGGCGTAAACTCGGAACAGATTTCCCAATAAACACCAAATTCATTTTTTGAAATTTTCGATGCATGTTTAGTGTTTAGTGGTAAATATTTTCGAGTTTAGTTTCTCACACCGAAGGTTCAAATAGAAGAACTGATTTTGTAGACTTATTTATTTACATAATAATTTATCTAGTTACATAATACTACTGGTTACCGGCTAGTGTTAGTGTTTTAATTTTCACCTTTGGCAAATATTTGTAAAACTTCAACAGTCCTATAATAATAGAATTTAGTCAAAGGCCAGGTTGGTTTAAGGCATTCTCAGAAAGCCGTGACTCGATTGAAGATGAACCTCACAGCGAAAGGCCTACCGCTGCTGAAAGTGATGAAAATGTTTACAGAATCCCCGATTTTGTGCATTCTGATCATCGGTTGAAGATCAGAATGATCGGCGAAGAGTTGAATTTGACTTACCCAATCGTTCAACAGATTTTGTAGGATTTTCTTTCACAGGCTCAAACGGACCACGGGAGGAAAACAGGTCTTGACATTTTAGGGTGAAAAATTACTCTCATTTTCTGGAACGTGTCATTACTGGTGACAAGTCTTGGATTTTTAAATGCTAGCCGGAAAGGAAGTTCCTGAGCCAGGCGTGGCACACTCCCTCCTCACGAGCAAAAAGGCCAGAATGATCAAATGAAAGAAATTTGTACCTCAAGGTCAAACAGAAAAAAGGGCATTCGCGAGAAACTGAACGTCAAGAATACCTGGACTCTGTGCCACGATAATGCACCGTCCCATACAGAGATTTCAATTAACGAGCAGCCTCTTTACTCATCTGACTTGAGTCCATGTGACTTTTTATTTTTCCCAATATTGAAAATTCACCTCAAGGTATATCATTTTGGGGCATTAGAGAACATTGAAAAGACCATAATTGACCACCTGAAGGCGACTCCATTTTCTGAGTTCCAGCACTAGGCTTCTGGCAACTACTTTGAAGAAGACTATATAATAATCGTAATTTTAATCGAATAAAAAAAATATTTTTATTACTTTCTCATTACTTTATTTGCACCACGTGTAGTTTGGGAAACACATTGTCGCCTTGATAGATACATTTTATTTGTAGTCCTCTTTCTATCTCACTTGCTTTGTCCAGAGAGCGGTGTTTCTTTCTGTAGTTATTACAAGTTATTATCTCTAATCTGTTATTTTCTTTTCTCTGCTCTAATCCAATAGAGCAAACAAATTAAAGTCGAGATCGAAGATATAACAACGAAAAACTATTTCCACACTTTTTGTTTTTAAAACTGAAGACTTTTAGTCCAGATGAATTAAGTAACTTTCACAACGATTATAATTATGAAAAACATATTTTACCGTGTTAAAAACAACTTATAAGTTTGCTATACCTAATATTTTGTTGCTTATGTAATTAATATTTTTCAGTCCGATTATTGCAAATTCGGCAGAATTTTTTCGTAATACTGCCGGCGAGGAAATTAGTGTTGTTTTTTATATATGAGATATATCTATATAGCTAAACTAACAGTCATTAATGTTTATAATTTCGACTTTAGATTTGGAACTGATGCCATTAGCAAATAGTTAATTAAGTATATTTTGAAAATTACTCAATAAAAAAATTCTAAAACTCCATAACTACAAAGTGAAAATATTGGTTCACATCACAAATAATGATGTGAAATAATATGTCTTAAATATTTATTAATGCATCCTTATTATATAGGTAGAAAACAGTATGAAATATTTATCAGATACTTGATCGAAAGTTATTTTAAATAAAAGAACTGGGACTTATGTCTAAATTTCCCATATATTTAAAAAGATTGTATAACAATAGTATCGACACACAGTGCATTTTTTTGTAAATATATATATGTTATATATTATAATGTTATATATTTAGATATATATATATATATATATATATATATATATATATATATATATATATATATATATATATATATATATATATATATTTATATATATATATATATATATATATATATATATATATATATATATATATATATATATATATATATATATATATATATATATAACACAGCAATCTGCGTCTCCGCCCAAATGACGGAAGTTGGCGAGAGTATAGGTGGCTAACTGTGGATGGGGTCTCCCTGTTCCCTCCAATTGCAGAGATGGGTGGGGCTCATTCCCCAAGGTCAAGCACCTAACAAAATTGTTCATATATATATATATATATATATATATATATATATATATATATATATATAAATATATATATATATATATATATATATATATATATATATATATATATATATATATATATATATATATATATATATATATATATATATATATATATATGGCTTTATGTTTAGTTTTTGAAATCTTTGGACTGCGTCCAATGAGACAACAGAAGTCAGGAGTTATAAACCCCCGACCGCTAGGTTGAACAATCTCATGTGGAACGCACAACAACCAACTTTGTGAATCGCAGATTTTTCAGCCATCGTCAAGATGTGCAATGGAATATTCGAACACAAATATCCTATAAAAAGAGTACCTTTTTTACATGGGAATTGTGACTCTTCTCTATTTTGAAGCAAAATATTCCCAGTTTTATTGGGTAAAAGAATATGAGCCAGTTAATTCCTCACAAAGTTGGTATCAAGCGCCCTCTAGGAACTAGGCTCAAACTAGTAGCAAATTCGGATTTGTCATCTTTGAAAACCCAACTACCCCGATTTTGAACCTGATATCTTCAACCGTTTTTAAATTACTTCAATTTTTCGAAAATTTAGTTTCACTTTCAGCACCCTGTATCTTTTTAATAATTAACATTTGCCAATACATTTATTGACTTATTTTGATCTCTACTATAACCAGTTGCTCTATGGCGGATAAGTTATGGGACACCCTGTATATATATATATATATATATATATATATATATATATATATATATATATATATATATATAGATATATATTTACTTATAGTGCACATAATTGCCCAATCAATGATGTATGTATTCGTTGAATTATCGACAAATTTCAAATGCGGTTCATGCTGTTCGATATTAACCTTCAAGAGGTCGCGCGACGTCGGCGCACTTGATACATTTTCGGCCATAAAATTTTACATCCACTTCACAAGTATTTCCCATCTTTATTAGCCTTTATAGGTTCACCACAAAGACAAGAGACTATGTCATGTTATGAAATTGTTTCTTAATTTAAAGTTAATGCTCGCAATAAATAAACTGTGATAGATAAACAAGTTTTTTTTAAATTTGTCTAAAAAAATCTTTAACAGGTTAATAAAGTTACGCGCGATCGTTGCCGTAACACATGACCGTCCATCCGCTTGAAGGCTGCACGGTCATGTGTTACGGCGGCACCGAAAACTGTGCGTTTTGTTGGGCTTTGTAATTGGACTATATGGAAAATTTGTCACATGTCATACAGCCAACGCAATAATCGATTTATTGAGAGAATAACTCGATGAGAGTTATTTCGAGGAACGGACCAGTTAATTGGCCACCAAGGTCATGTGGTTTAACGTCTTTAGATTATTTCCTGCCGGGTTATGTTAAATTTTTGGTCTATGCCGATAAACCACCAACTATTGATGCCTTGAAAGTCAACATGACTCGGACAATTGCGGACGTAAGACCCCAATTGCTTGAAAAAGTGGCTGGAAATTATATTGATAAAATACGCTTAATCAAAAGTCGCGGCGGACATTTTTCCGAAAATGTTTTCATACATTAATGTTTATATACATACTCCCTAGTTGTTGTAAATAATTATTTAAAAATGTTTTTTTTATGAAAGTGAAGAACATTTATATGAATTAAACCAAAACGCATGTCCGTAGTTTTTAAACCAAAAACAGGGAAGAACTGAGAAACGTCAAAGATAAACGTATGAAGAAGAAGAACCTAACAGTATGTTTACTAGTAGATAATTTATTAGTTTTTTTTCTTTCTTTACAAATATCGCAGTCAAGGCCATACACTTGAAATGACGTCAAAGATAATGAAGATAATGTTTAACACACGTAAATCAGAATATTATAAATTGAACGTTTAAATTCAGCGAATTAATAGTATTACTTAATATATAAGGTGGTTCATGGGAAACGTGGTGGTTCATGGTTTATCGAGTTTCCCTACAGCTCCATATCGATCATATCGCTGTGGACTTACCCAACCGCAACACCCAGATGGATAGTTGCACCTCGAATTAACGGGTTCATTAATAAAAAAAATACATACTATTTCTCGACTGGTGCGTACACTACTAAATGTAGATAATGTGAGGGAGGCGATTCGGCGAAGTCCCACTCTTTTCTAGGCGGCACACCTATGAATTAGGGATTACAGTCAAAGTTCCGCATTCGCGGGGGATACGTTCCATAAATATGCCGGGAATACAGAAATTGTAAATTCGGAATGGTAATTTCTATGGGATTATAGGGTACATGTTCCAAGGTTACAAAATAAGAAGAAAACATATATAATTAAAGCAATTTAATGAGAATTTTTTACAACATTAATAATCATTATCAGTCTTAGGTAATGGTTTAAAGAATTTAGTTTTTTTTCTTTTGTCCCTTTTAAAAGATCTTTCATTTCGAATTGATAGTAGGCTATGGCATTAACAATTTGCCGTTTAAAAACAAGACTTCTTTTCATAGACGAATCAATTTTTATGAAGAAATCATAAGGCTCGTTTGCCATTTGTAAACCTTCTCAGGTTTTTAAAATTTATTCAGGTTTAAAAAAAATCCTGTGATTAAACATTTCCTCCAAGTCGATTTCAGTCAAATCTTCATCTTGCGATTAAAGCAATATTAGAATGTCACTTGATTCTCTCTGTTCGAAGCCATTTCGTCCTATGCCATTCGTTACTTCAGCAATATTTTCAGTTATTGTTTGAATTTGTACGGATTCTTCATCATTACCGACAGATAAATCAAGTCAAAGTTTTTTCGAGTATGATTTCAATGCTTCAGACCTTCAATGATTATTTTATGTTAACAATGGACTTTGCTATGTTAAAAATTTTCCAGTATTGCATAGCATTCATCTTAAGATCATATTCCATGGTTCCGAGAAAGATTAGAAAATTTTGTCTAGTGTAATAGAGCTTAAAGGCCTGGATTATTCATTGGTCCGAATAAAGCTTTCGTGAATAAGGAGCTTTGACTGTATGTAGTATTGGTAAGTGTGGAGTTTTCAGATCATTTTTTACCAGGAGGATTGAGCCACAGTAGCCGCTAATTCAACTCGCTACATAACCATGTTTAAAGACTTTATAAATCAGAATTTCTGACGAATCAACGAGGCGAGGTCTTATGTTTTTGAACACATTGCGACCCTCCATATTCCTGAACGCAACCCCCCTATGGTACGCGACTCTCTGGCTGATAAACGATGCTCTAAGAGGATGTAAATGTTCTTCACTTCCCCAAATCCTACAATTTTACTTGTTCGCATAATCTGAGAGATAAAAACATCATTTTACTGAAACATTAGGCATTGTTTCTAACGTGGTATGGCGGTTTAAAGGGTTCGTAAAGTTCGTGGTATGGGGGTTTAAATTACCGGGTCTTTAGACGACACAGTTGAGATAAGTGTCAGTCACAAAAGTCTATATACACCATGCTAGTTACATTCCCAATACAAATAAACAGCAATAGGCACAGATCTAAATTTTGAATTGCAACTTACATTAAAAAATAAATAAATAATTCTGAATAACATAAATTATATATAATAAAAATAATAAAAAGAAACTACAAAAAATGTATATTTTGTTGGTCCACCTTCAGTACTTATGGCCGCTTGCAATTTTCTGGGCATTAATTGGAAATTTTCCGTAGCGTCTGGGGTGATTTCAGCCGATTGTACAACATTTTTTAAAGATACCTTATTGAAAATGTCATATTTTCACACTCTTGAGGTGGTGAATGAAGTTGCTTAGGAACATTATTTAGGATCCATTCCTGGACAAGGGCCGCTGTGTGTATGGAATCGTTGTCTTGTTGAAATATTCATCAAACTGAGGGTAAAAAAATATCACGGAAAATTTACGTGATCCATATTTCCCTCAATAGTGATTAAATTTTCCACCCCAGCTGCTGCCATAGTGTTTGACTGTTGGCACCAAATTTTCGGGTTTTAACTCTTGGTTTGTTTTTCTCCATATTTTGCTTTTCCTGTCAGATGCAGAAATGTTATATTCGCTTTCATCGCTAAATGAAACAGTTTTCCAAAAATCAAAATCCTTGTCCAAGTGCTGTCCAAGTGTTTTTTTTTCTTGGTCTCGTGCAATGAAATTCGTCACTGACACTTTTTCCAGTTTCTTCTAGAACGTGACCGGCCGAAACGTGACTGATTTTGGGTTTTAGTCATTTTTTTTTTAATTGTAGAGATATCGCGTTCACTCAATTTTTTTGGACGACCAGCTCTAGACTTACCACATAAATTAAAGTTTTTTTGTTATTGTTTGAATCGTAGCATGACACAAATGTACTGTTTTTGTAATTTCATTATAAGATTTTCCTTCATTTCGTATATTTACAATTAAATTTCGAATTTGAACAGAAATTTCGTTTCTAACCATTGTAAAAAAATAACATACTTAAATAAACCTAAATATTACTATTTTCTTGAGGTAGACGCCTAAAATGTATTAAAATATAATTTGCATTTCTGATAAGAATAGCAGAAACAATAAATAATTTTTTACTTCTTTAGATTGGTGTTTTTCTTGCTCTATGTTTATTTTTGTGAGTTATTATTCAAAACTATTTATTTCGAATGTAATTTGCCATTAAAAATTCTGTGTTCTATTGTTTTTTATTTGTATTGGGAATGTAATTTGTAAAAATATAAAACCAGCAATTAAACCGTTTTAAAACTATAAATAATTTGCATGGTGTATGTAGACTTATGACTGACCCTATAAAATTTATAAATGCCTGTTTCCCATAAGCCACCTTGTATAACAGACGTTGTATATTCTGTGATAAATGTTAAACACTGCTGTTTATAAAGATACTGTCAAATAAATCTAATAAATCTCATTTAAATGTGTTTATTAAATGAATTATGTGAACAAAAAATTGTTTTCTGCTTTTTTATTTATGGAATTTAAATTTTCCTCATAAAAAAAACTAAATACGCATGTTATATTCAAAATAGCCTCAATTTTTATCAACAAATTTAATCTATCTTTCGAGATGGTAAACATCGCGGCAAAATACTGTTTATATTTAATTATTTCAGGTATGGTCGACTGTTTTAAAGCTGGACAATGCTATAGCTACCAAAACAGTTGGTAGTCGGATGGAGTAAGATTTGACAAAGTCGTATGATGAAAATTCCCTATTCAATGTACGTATGATGTCATTAATTTCTTTTGTAACGCAAGCTTAAGCATTTATGATGCAAAATTACCTTTTGCGTTACCAGTATAGAAAAAGCTGTAAAGCTAAGACTGAGTTGGTAATATAGGCTGGAGAGTAATTGAGTTTTGATATCGAGAAATTGGCCAATATAGGATTGTCCAAAATAAAAATCATTTTGTCCTCAGCAAATTTATTGAACATGACCTGACTCTTCTTCTGTTTTGTTATTCAAGAAAAATGGTTCTCCAGCCCTTTGCAGCTCTTGTACCTGTCTTTGTAGCTCCTCTGGGTCTTATAAAAGAAGAACGATATCATCTGCAAATCTAAGATGGTTTAAGTATGCACCACTGATCCTTATTCCATCCTGCTCTCAATCCAGATTACGGAACACTTCTTCCAGATAGGCTGAGAAAAGAAGAGGCGATATTGCGTCTCCCTGCCATACGCCCCGCTCTACTACGATTTATTCCAACCTTAAGATCGTTAAGGTGGACTGTCGCTGTAGCTTCATCATATATCGATCCTAGTAGGTTTACATAGGCTTTCTCTACACCTTGGCTATGTAATGCATCCATTATGGCCTGCTTTGAGACTGAATCAAATGCTTTTTTTTTGCAATGCCCACTAAAGAACACGTGTTGGATATCCTGGTGGAGGAAATAACAAAGGCTATATATAGACTTGATGTAAAATGGCAAGGCTCCAGGAAAGCATATTATAACTGTTGAGATGTTAAATGCTGGTGGTCAGACTTTACATAACTCACTAGCAAAATTATACTCAAAATGCTTCAAAGAATAAGAAGTACCTAACTTATGGAAAAATGCAGAAGTGATTTTTTACATAAAAAAGGAGCACAGGAAGATTTAAAGAACTACCGTCCAATAAGCCTTCTATAAGTGGTGTACAAAGTTTTCACCAAGATAATATCCAAAAGAATATTGAGAAAACGCGCAACCGAGAGAGCAAGCAGAATTCAGTACAATGGATCACATCCAGGTTATTCAGCAGGTCATTGAAAAACACAACGAATATAATATGCCTCTGTGTTTGGCTTTTATCGATTATGAAGCAAAAAGCATATCTATATATATATATATATATATATATATATATATATATATATATATATATATATATATATATATATATATATATATATATATATATATATATAATTACATATATTTTCGTGACCGTTTAGTATTATTATTATTTTTTTATTTATTGGGATTTTCGGTCAGTGTAAATAAGTTTTAATTTTTTATTGTTTTATTTACGTTTCGATTCTATGATTTTTAAATTCATTAAAAATTTTATAAAAAATTGACACATATTACTTAAAAAATTCAAAAAATTAATTGTTTAATTGATATTGAAGTATTCTGATGATGGTTCGTTGTAGAATCGAAACGTAAATAAAACAATAAAAAATTAAAACTAATTTACACTGACCGAAAATCCCAATAAATAAAAAAAAAAAATAATAATATATATATATATATATATATATATATATATATATATATATATATATATATATATATATATATATATATATATATATATATATTTCTTTTTTATATAAAAATCACACATTTTTCGCGAATTCTTCCAAACTGTAAGACCAACACACACTTAACAAACTTAAAATTTGTATGTAAAAAATATATGAACACGCCACAATCATTCAGACATTACTTAGTATCATAATGTATACAAACGCCGAAATGACTGGCATGCACTTCATTTATGGACTTGATGATGGCAATGCATTACAAGCTAGGTGATTGTACAGTGAACGATTTCTAGCCCGTAATGTCCCTGACCGAAAAATTTTCGAAAACATTCATCGACGTCTTCGTGAAACAGGTACATTGAAACGAACTGTAGGATCAGGAAGATCACTGACTGTAAGAACGGTACAACTGGAACAGAATATGCTCGACATGATAGCGGAAAAACCTGGTAGTTCTACGCGAAAAATTACAAATACTTTGAATGTGAATCACTGAACAGTTTGGAAAATTCTTAAGGACAATTTGTTGTATCCATACCACATTCAACGCGTTCAGGCACAACTACCTGTTGATTTTCGTCCACGTATTGCATTATATCAATGGATATTGCAAATTTTACTTCCCATCCCTCTATTCCTCACATAAATTCTTTTCACCGATGAAGCCACTTTCGCAAGAAACGCAACAAGGAATTTTCATAATAACCATGTGTGGGCAGATGAAAATCCGCATGAGGTATGCGAAGATAGTTTTCAACATCAGTTCTCGTTGAATGTTTGGGTTGGAATTGTAGGTGACTATCTAATTGGACCAGTATTTCTACCACAAAGACTTACTGACGAGGTGTATTGCAACTTTTTGGAAGCAACGCTGCCTGAGTTTCTGGAAGATGTACCATTGGCAACAAGGCATGAAATGTGGTTTATGCACGATGGTGCACAACCACATTTCAGTTTGGTTGCTCGTGATTTTTTAACAGCAACATAGGGATATCGCTGGATTGGTCGAAGTGGGCCACACGCATGGCCTGCTCGATCCCCGGACTTAAATCCCCTGGATTATTTCTTCTGGGGATATCTGAAGTCATTAATTTACGCTGCTCCGTTGTAGAATTTGGATGATTTGCGAAATCGGAAAATCGCTGGCTGTAACTCAATTAGATACGACCCTGGTGTGTTTGAAAGAGTTCGGCAGTCAATGACGAGAAGATTGAATGCTTGTATCAAGGCTGGAGGAAGTCATTTCGAACATTTATTGCAGATTGAGCAACTTTACATGTACTTTTTGATAATAAAATGTTGTTAATGTCGTAAATTTTGTTCACCCTGTATCTTCGAAACAAATGGGTTTTTCAAAAATCATCATACAACAAAATATTCTTAGAATAAGTCAAGGAATAACCCCTTTAACTTTTGCCGCATGTTTACCTAACACTCATATATATAATGTATATAGTATATATACATGTATATAGTATATATACATGTATATAGTATATATATACATGTATATAGTATATAGTAATTTCGAATTAAAGTGATTTATCTCAATAAAAAACACAATATTACTATATTGCCATAATATTAACAAAAATGAAAGGAAAACAAAATAGAAAAAAACATAGAATCATTGATAATTCATTCATATTACAATTTCCATTAGCTACTAACCAAACAATACCAACTTTTTAAAATTAACCTGAAACACCATAACGAAAGTATTATGAAATATTTACCTTACGGAATATCGTACTAGCTGAAGAGATGCAGTGTAACTAATTGCAGCGAAAATTGCGCGCACTTTGTTCGATGGTTACCAGCGACGACGACTACAGTCAAGAGCCATGCAGTGGGTACCGCAGATACTGAGGACCATTCAAATAGCCTGGTTACCGGTGAAAAATAAGAGAACCGGTGGGACATGGTGTATTTGGTTTTTTATTAAGGAAACCAAGTGATTCGATTCATCATACTTTACGAAAAATGTCTTTTTTACTTTTACAAACGGTCTTGACGATTGTTTGCTTACAAATAGTACTACCATTTACGTAATGGGACAATTATTGTTTACATGTTTGTTACAGTTACAATTGTTGTATGTTTTTAACTAAACGACTTGGCAAATTATCCTTTTAAATCATTAATTAGACATGTGTTGAAAGACTAAAGTAAATAATGTTTATTTAAAATTAAAATATTTTATAAAAACTATCTTTTTCGTACAGATGTATTTTTTTAAGCTCGTGTTTTTTTTTTTCAAAGTTATTTAACAACTCGATTTCGTATTTGATGAAAGGCTTAGTTTTACAGAGGCTGATCAAAAAGATTCTGGACTGACGTATACTAACTTTTGTTTTAAAAAAATTCACGCGCTTTACAACATATGTATAATACAATATATCATTTAGATATTTAGATACAATCATTTGTTTTTTAAGTTGGTATTACTGTCCTTGATATCTGACAGAATCATTTCATATCATTTTTGTAATGCCTTTTGTAGTTGTCGGCTTTTTTTTAGCTGTTTGCTTGAAATTTTGCCTAAAACCGGAAAGCTCTTATGTTAATGCACTAAAAATGACTTTAATGACTTTAGTAATGGTAAAGAAGCGATTGAAGAATTGAAACAAACCTCGTTTAGGAAAAACTTTCACGTCAATCAATGTAGAAACCATTGTAACTGAGTAATCACCGATTAAGTGACAGATAAAATGTAAATATTACTAGTATATCATTTGGATCAATTCAATCTATTTTAGACAACAATATAGGCTTGCTCCATGTGCCTTAAGTTACTGAACATGTTCTTTCTGTCTATGATCACATTCTGAAATGCCTAATTAATGGTGATGACACATCTATGCTTATGACCTAGAACTGTTCAACAATAAGGCGAGTATCGTGCTAAAGATGAACTAAAATCGAAGAAAGCACTTCAAATGTTTGTACTTAATTTAAACACGAAACATTATATTTACCAAATGACCACCTCTTGCACCTCCACAGATGTTCAATCTTATGTTAAAATTTTGAATGACATTTTGGCAGAACCGTGATTCTATGTCACCAATGATTTGAATAAATCAATGTCAAATCACATCATCTTGGAGGTCAATTAACATCACCCTTTCTTGCAATAACTCGTCCAAGAAATTTTTCTTTCAATAAATAAATTGTTTCATCAGCAGAGTGAGGCGTAGCGCCATCCTGTTGGAACCATACATTCTCCAGATCAATATTATTCAATTCAACCCACAAAAATCCAGTTATCATCTCACGATATCGAACACCATTTACACTTACAGCTTCACCAGTAGCATTCTGAAAGAAATACTGCTCAATTGCACCTCCTGGCCATAATGCTCACCAAACAGTGAGTCGTTGAGGATGTAAATGTTTCCCATGAATCAATCGTGAATTTTCCTCACCCCAAATGCGGCAATTTTGTTTATTAACATAATGTGCTTCATCTGAAAAGATGATTTTTCGAGAAAAATCATCTCTTTGTTCTTTGGTCCAGTTGACAAATGCACGATGTTTTCAATGATCTAGTGGATTTAGTTCTTATGTAATTTGAACCTTATATGCCTTCAGAGTTAAATCCATTAGTAAAATACGCCATGTTGCGGATTCATTGAGTCCAAGAGGTTGAGAACGTCGACTAATGGAAATTTCTGGGTCTTCAGCAACACTTTCACGTAGTACCAAATCAATATGCTCTTGTGAACGATCACTACGACTATATATTGCTCCTTTTTTATCTTCCACTGAACCAGTTTCTTGCAGTTTTAGAACACTTCGTTTGATAGTGCTTTCAGATGGACGATTGTGCAAACCATAAACATTACGTAATTTTTTTAAAACATTATTCACTGAATAAAATAATTCCACAATTTTAATACGTTGTTGTATTGTGTACGACTCCATTTTAACACGCTTTTATTAGTTTCACCTGTATCTATGTCTGTAACGGAATCTTTGAACGTCCTTTTCACCCACTTCAAAACGTCAGATGCACAGTTATCAAGGACCGATGACAATACAATAATTTATCAAGTTCGTCTCATTATCGTGAACAGAATCGCCAGGATCAAGGATTTGCATTCGGAGAGAGAGCCTGAGACACGGTTACAACTCGAAAAAGAAATAATAGTTTAAAAAACTAAAAAAACACGCTCTTAAAGCAGATCGAACTAAAAAATGAAAAATAAATTATGGTTTAAAAAAACTAAAAAACATGCTTTAATGGTAAACCGAACTAAAAAGTAAAAAAAAATGTTTACTAAAAAATAAAATGATGAACGAGAAAATTAATGTGTTATTGTAAAAAAGCGTGGGGTGCTTTGTATCATCTTTTCATACTAACTCTACTTATAAACGGTACTAATGGAATATTTATAACACGTGACATCGAACACACGAAATTTTTAATCAATAACACTGGGGAACAATTTGAAAAAAAAAATCTGTTGAGTTCGATATTTAAGCTGTTTTATACGTAAATTGACATGCTAATTCCCAAACTTTATTTAGTTTTTTTCTATCACATCAAGTTTTTTCTCTACAGTTGTTGCGCCTCCGACTAAGCTTGGCGAATCACAGAAGTCATTACTGCTCTCCTACCGGCGAACCTTCTTCGACCTAGGAGTGGGAGAGTGAGTGACGTTGCGTCATCCAAAACTAGTTCGGTCAGTTACGCATGACTGAAGTCAAAGTTATGTCTGCCTCTGATAGTTCTCGTTTTAAGTGCTTAAACAGCCCTGATTCATTTTGTTATATATGTAGCAGTTTTATCATCCCCATTCAACGGACTAATATTAGTACATTTGTCAGGCAAGCCTATTTTGTTTGTTTTAAAGTGAAAATAGGTGACCAAGATAAATCATGGGCCTCTCATAAAGTGTGCAAGCAGTGTGTAGAGCGTTTCCGAATGTGGACGAAGAGAACACGTAATAAACTTTCGTTTGGTATACCAATGGTTTGGCGAGAGTCCAAACATCACTTAAGTGATTACTACTTTTGCATAGTGAAAACATCAGGATTCAACAAGAAAAACAAACATAAAATTGAGTACCCTAGTTTACCGTCAGCTATACGACCTGTGCCTCATTCAGCTGAAATTCCAGTGCCAGTTTCTCAAGAATTACCTTCTTTACGAAGAATTCAAAGTTTCCAATGATTCTGTTCGTAAAGGATTCAATCAACATGAATTAAACGATTTAGCACGAGATTTGGGACTATCCAAAAAAGCATCGGAATTATTAGCATCAAGACTGCACGAAAAAAATTTGCTTGACAAAGGAGCTAAAGTCACTTACTCTGGATCCAGAGAAAGTGAATTTAGGCAGTACTTCAGAAATAATGACGGATTTGTATATTGCCAGAACGTAGAAGGTTTAATGAGAGAATTGGCCATTTCTAACTATAACGCAACTGAATGGCGATTGTTTATAGATAGCTCAAAGCGTAGCTTGCATTGTGTTCTCCTACATAATGGAAATTTATACGGTTCAGTCCCAATAGGTCATTCAATTTCTTTGCGTGAAGAATATGGCGATATAAAGAAAGTCATTGACTTGTTGCAATATAACATTCACCAATGAATCATCTGTGTTGACCTTAAAATTATCTGTTTCCTTCTTGGCCAGCAACGCGGGTATACCAAGTATCCCTGTTTTTGTGCATGTGGGACAGCAGAGCTCGTGAGAAGCATTGGGTGCAATCGAACTAACCGCCAAGATCTGACCTAAGACCTGGTGATCCAAACATTTTAAATCCGCCACTTGTCGACAGAAAAAACATTGTATTTCCGCCTTTGCATATAAAACTAGGTCTCATGAAGCAATTTGTTAAGGCTTTGTCAATTGAAGGAGACTGCTTTAAGTATATCATTTCGGCATTCCCTAGCCTGTCATATGAAAAGATAAAGGCTGGTGTGTTTGATGGTCCACAGAACAATGACCACAGGAAACAATGACCGAACTTGAAAGGAATGTTTGGTTGGCTTTTAAAAATATTGTTAAAGAATTTCTTGGAAATACACGAGCCCCGAATTTCATCGAAATTGTTCAACAACTCTTGGAGAGCTTTAAAAAGCTTGGTTGCAACATGAGCATCAAACTCCATTTCTTACATAGTCATCTTGCTAACTTCCCAGAAAATCTTGGTGCTGTTAGTTATGAACAGGGCAAGCGATTCCACCAAGATCTAAAGGTTATGGAAGCGCGGTATCAAGGTAGATGGGATGTCAGTATGATGGCTGACTACTGTTGGAGCATCAAGCGAGAATGTCCACAAACTGAACACTCCAGGAAAAGCTATAAGAAGAAATTTTTTCCATAATATCTTTTATTTATTTTTTGTATAAACACAATTTAACTAATTAATAATATGTTAACCTCTGTATGAATAAAATATTCTAATCTATTTGGTCAGATCTCACCTTATTTCCTTTCGTATGTACACTTTTAAGATAAAATGAGAGGTATGCTGTAGCTTAAGAACTTGACGTGATACAGAAAAACTGTGAATATTTTTGAATTCAGAGATGAAAAATTAGTCAAAAACAAGTCACAGATCCAAGTCAACAAAATTGCGGTTCCCCAGTGTAATTTATTATGAATGTCATACGTTGCACTGCTGAAATGAAACTAGATTGATTCAAGAAATAAAAAACCGCTCATTTTGAAAGATCGTTATTTAAAAAAGGCTCCTCGATTGAAGCATGTCTCCAAAAATCATAATAATCCACAGCCGGATTAGAATAATTAGAATTAATGACTGACCTAGTACTGCACAGCGTGTACATCTGCTTTCTTACGGAAATGTTTGTATTATAAAAATGTAAACAGATGAATGATAAACTGAAAATAATCTAATATTACAATTTAAGTTCTTTTTTCTAAGGTGTAGCTTAATGAAAAGTTTGATCTACTGGAGCTGTTGGCTTCCTTTTAGTAATACAGCAGTAAATTCTGTGAGTTTATAAATAGAAACTTACATTAATTATTACAACATATATTAGAATTTCATGAAAACAAATATTCGTGTAAAAATTTAAAATATAATCATTACATTTTATAAAGGGTGATTTTTTTAGTGTGTCCAAACAACCGATAGGGGTTGCTACCAAACGAACTGTAAGTTTGCGCAATCATCTGGCAAACCGTTCGCAGGAAGTTGAGCCTTGTTATTCGATTACGTGAAAAATTTTAATCCGAATTTGAATGGTATTGATCTGGAGGGGATGTGGTTCCAACAGAACGGCCCCACATATCATACAGACAACGCAACAATCGATTTATTGACGGAACAATTCGGTGAGAAAATTATTTCGAGGAACGGACCTGTTAATTGGCCACCAATGTGAGTTATCGCATTTAAATTATTTTCATTGGGGTTATGTTAAATGTTTGATCTATGCCGATAAATCAGTAACGCAGCATTGATGCCTTGGAAGTCAACATAACTCGGACATAAGGCCCCAATTGCTTATAAAATTGGTCGGAAATTGAATTTACAGAATGTGCTTTGTCAGAAATTGCCGAGGCGGACATTTGTCTGAAATTGTTTTCAAACATTAATGCCATTGAATGTTATTTCACATAAAATAAATAGTTGCAAGTCATCTAATTTGTTTATTGTTTTATATTGAATTCAGAGTTCGGAAGCTCTAAAAATTACCCTATAATATTAAAATAGGAAACCTTCACCATTTTATTAAAAGAAAAATGTAAACTGCTTACTAGGGAGCGGATTTTTGCCCGAGCTCGGGCAAGGTCAGTGTGCTGAGTCATAGTCGTACTCTACTGACCTGTAACTTAAGGATCAAAAAGTTTATCAAAAAGTGCTATCAAAGTCAAAGGAAAAATGAATTAATGCTAACTGCAGTTTTATCCTTGTATTTACTTCGTATTGTAACTTTTTTACCATATAACAAAAACATATACTAACAAAAAAAATTGAAATAAATTTATGTTTTATAGATTTATTGACTTATCGTTTTTACTAAGTCTGGTCTCTACTTATACTATTAGGATTGAATGAAAAGTCGAATACTTTTCTGGCAGAGGGCGGTACGATCGTGAAGGTGATAACATTTCGAAAAATTTGCTTCGTCTTTAATTTTTAATACTTGAAATAATATAAAGACCCTTTAAATTTTCTAATCGCTAATGAATATATATCTAAAAATGTGTTTCATAAATATTTTTCATATAGCAGTTAACGGATTGGCGATGTGATATAATATGCTGTTTGGCAGGACTGGCTTCTAATTGGACTAGTATAATTAGGAAAAAAGAGAGGATTTATAAATAAAAAAAAAAGAAATAGGACATATTAAAAAATATATTATATGCGAAGCAAAATTTTTTGAAAATTAATAAGGGACCCTTCACCATTCTGTACAGAACAATAAAATTCACTTTAAAACTGCATGGAATAAAATATTTCTGAATATACACAGTATGTCGGAAAAATAATGGAACTTTTTAAATCTAAAGAAAACTGCTAGCGCCATCTATGAAAATAATATATAATCTGAAACCTGATATATATCTTTTATAAAACGAGACCACCATCATTAGAAGGTATAGCGCTTAAAGTGACAGTACGCTTTGTCACCTCGTTCCAAAAAATAACTATGGAACAAAAGTCTAATATTAAATTTTGTTTCAAGCTCGGTGAAACTTTCACAGAAACATTTGAATTAATGAAAAAAATTTATGGTAGTGATTGCTTATCCTATGCCCGTGTGTTCGAGTGGTAAAAGCAAAGAGAAGCAAAAAGTAAAAATCGCGATAAGTTGGTGGAAAAAGTGCGTGAAATGATCGCCTATGATACGAATTCGACTGTGAATTAGATAGCGAAGGAATTAAATACGACTAAAGACATGATTCACGAAATTTTGACAAGGGATTTAAACAAACAGTCTGTGCTTAATTTGTTTCTGACAACTTAAATGAAGACCAAGAAATTGCTCGTGTTGAACATTGCAAATATATCATTAAAACACACAGACGGAACTGCACATTCCTGGAATCGATTGTAACTGACCATAAGACTTGGCGTCTTATGTATGATCCTCAAACAAAGAGCTACGTCCCCAGGCTCTACAATATCGGAAAAATTGCGTTTCCAGAAGTCACGAGAAAAGTTCTAAAATTATAATTCTTTGGGAATTCGCTTTACAGGACCAAAATGTCACTGGTGAATATTATTTGGGTGTTATAGAGCGTTTGTGGAACAGAATCTTTTGAGTGAGGACCGAATATCGAGCATCGGGAAGTTAGTTTTGATTTATTTTCGTGTGACTATTTTCTGTTTTAGAAACTCAAACTGGCCATGAAATGAATGTTTTATAAAAGTGTTATACAAATCCAAGAAGCTGTGGCCGGGATCATTTCGAAAAACGACTTAAGAAAATCTATGCTAGAATCGTTTGAAGGTGCTTAGCGATGTATTGATGCGGAAGGGATGTATTTTGAATAAAATGAAACAATTTTGGCAAAAAATCGCGTTGTGCGATTTTCGGTAGAGGGCAAAACTTATGGGTTCGTGTCACCGACATGCTAGTGACGTGTGGCGTCAGACTGGCGACGCCAACTGTGTTTTAAATGTGTTTTAAATTTAATTATGTATTAGATAATCATTATTTTCTTTGTTTAATTGTAGAATCACTGTACAGTACAAGAGCGAGTATTTACTATGCTAATATTTTTATGTATAAAAATTAATAACAAAGACAAAGCATTTATTTTCGAATATTTCCAATATTGGTATCAATATTTGCCTTGAAAAATTTCATATTATTTCTTTTTGTAATATTTAATCTCTGCAATACATCGGGCAATGAATATTTCATAATGGCTTTACACTAGCGTGATAAAACAGATTTTTAGTTGTTCGATAGAATTTTTATCGCGGATTTTAAAATTAAAAATTCAATAAAATTTTATATTAAACTTAATTTCTCAAAATTATTGTTTATTGGTTTAAATTGTCAGAAATAAAATACGTTTTATTATTTTTTGCAAAATGATTATTTATAAACTTGTATCATCACGGGCGTAGCTAGGATTTAGTTTGGGGGGGGGGGGGGGTGGTTAGTTTGAAGTAAATAAAACAACAAAAATATACTTAAATGAAATTTAATATCTATATATTCATCGGAAAAATTACGACATATTTATAAAGTTCTTAACTTTAAATGAAATGGTTAAATTAATTTCGTTCCTCTGCGCTAAATCTAAAACCATTAAAGAAGAAATCTTCGGCTTTTTCTTTTAATATAATATATCCACTACTTCATCTGCATGAATTTCTGTTCCATAGTGAATGTTTATGAGAGCCAAACCATTAAGTCTGTTTTCCCTTGTAGTGTTTCGTAAATAGTTTTTCAGTCTCCTTAGGCTCGAGAAAGAGACCTTTCTGGGGTAGCAGTGGATACAGGAATGGTAGCCAAGATTTGTAGTAATGTGTAAATATTAGGATAAAAGTTTTTATTGCACATATCTAGGCGTTCCAAACTAGATTTTCGGGGTAGGCGAGATACTTGTCATCACTGTTTTCCATACTTCAAGTTCTGCTTTAACCACTGATATGTTGCTTTCGGGAAGCAGTGACGAGTACATGGAAATTGCTTCTTCAATTTCAGAACTGGTAGTAAAATTTGAAGGTAGCACACCAGATAATGCTGATACTACTTTACGATGTTTGGTAAACCTTTCAACCAATTGTTGAATTGTATGATCAAGAAATGGAATAAACAAATTAATTTTGTAATACGTGCATACATCCAATGCAGGAATGTTCGGTCTATTTAATTGTCTTCCGACGACGCGTGGCATTCGCAGTATACCACCATTTTCTTCCAGTAAAACCTTTGCGTCTTCATAGAGATGAAGATATTCGACGTCAGTGTTGTTTCTCAGGAGTTGTAAGACATTAATAACATCATCTACATGTTTGAATGCCGTGATAAGATCGATGTCAATTGTCTGTAATTGTTTTGATAGCGACAATGTATAGCTCATAATTTTTTGAAGAATCACTAAACACAGCACAAAATCCGAAGATCGAAGCGTACTTAGCAATTGGGGCGGCTTGTTGCGATGTTTCCTTATTGTGATTAAATTGGAGTTCTTCGAGAGCATTCACAATCGCTGAATAAATTTCCCTGAATCTTATAATAGCTTCATGTTTGTGGACCCACCGTATTTCACACATTGAGAGCAAGCATTTTTGGTTACCGACGGGTAGTAGCTCTTTTTTTCTTTCAACTTGGTTTTCTTTCAACAAAGCAGTGCGTTGAGCAGAATGTCGAAAGTAGGAACCAACAGACTGCACAATCCCAATGCAATTTCGGACATTTGCTAATGAACATGAATCAGCAATAGCAAGGTTGAGAGAGTGTGCACAACAGTGTATATAAAGAGCAAGAGGACATTCTTGGCGAACATAAGCTTGGGAACCGTGCAAATAGCCACTCATAGCTGCAGCCCCATCGTAACCTTGACCAACCACATGAGAACATTCAAGTCCATGCTTTTTCAGAGCTGTAATAATAAGATTTGCGAGACCGGATCCTGAAACATCGACCGTTGGAATGTACTCAAGGAACATCTCTTTAAGTATATGGTGTTTATTATCTGTAAAATCAACATATCGAAGACATAACGAGACTTGTTCTACACGCCCGATGTCGGTGGTTTCGTCAGCCAGAATCGCAAATAGTTTGGCTTTCTTTACTTCTTCAATTATTTTATGTTGAATTAATTCACCACAAATGTCAAGTATTTCGTTTTGGATCTGAGGGCTTGTGTACAGGGCATTCTTCTGTGAAGTATTCAAATGCTCAGCCAGATCTTTATCTCCAGACTCAGCCGCAAACCGCAACAGGGCTCTAAAATTACCATCATTATGTAGTGGTTGTTCAGGTTCTGGTGATTCTGGTGTAATTTGTATGCACCCGCAATCGATTTTACCTCTCAAGGAGATGCCTTGTTTGCCGCAAAAAATTATTGCTTTTACGATAGGGATTCGTTTCTTTCGATTCTCCTTTTGTTGTCTCTTTCTTTCAGAAGACAGCTGTTCAGTGACCGAAAAAGCCTGCGAAGACATTACTTTTAGAAAGTTATCTGCCAGTTCTGAATTTCGCTTGTGGTATCCCGATTTCGCATGAGCTTCAAATATTTTCAATTCGCATGGAACAATACTGCCGTAAGCGCGCTTCACGCGCCGCTTATATAGCAGCCCAGTAGTAGCCGTCCAGAAACTACCACAAACTTCCACAAAGCTCCGCTCATTTCGACCGAGGGGCGTGGCGAATAATCGAGAAACAACGCAAAGTTTCCATACGATACAAAATAGTTTGACTACTCGACAATAGATGGCGTTACTGTGCGCAACGTTCACTAGTTCGGATAGACTCTCTTCACTCCTCGTATCTCCCCCCCCCCCCCCCCCCCCCCCCCCCCGTGGCTACGCGCGTAAACCATATCAATATATTAAATCAATCTAAGGCTGTGTAAATAAAACCATGACACTGGTGACGTAGCGTTCGATCTGGCAACATCGACCCTCCCCTTGGCTACGCCCATGTATATCATTCAATTTCACCATTAGAACTTTACAAAAAAGTATTGTAATATAATTAGTTTTTCTAAATGTCCATTTTCTATATTTGTTTGGATCCTCGATCCTTCATGAAAAAAAAAATGTATTTTTAAATTATATATTTAAAAATTAATTCACCTAAAAATTAAAAAAAAACAGTTATTTCAAAGTTTCAAGTTTTCACTTCTGTCGGCAGTCCTTATGACATACCTTTTTTTTTATTTATTTAAAATGTTCTGTTATTATTTCCGATATACTGTGAATTGATATAGTAATAATTTAAATTATTGTTATTTCCGTAGAAAGAGTGAAAATATATCAGAGATAGAGAGAAAATATTCTGAAAATAATTGATATGGTTGCCTTCACCATTTTAACTAGAACCGTAAAAGTCATGAACTAAAAGACAATACTTCTAATTGTATTTTAAAATGAATTTAAAATCTACGGAAGGGACAACAATAACGAAAAGTTATTTAAATTATCAATTCGCACTTCTATTGTCTTAGATGCAAATTTTATACAGGACGTTTCGGTCAGGGTAATAGCTAATTGTTTTCAAGTGAGAAATTAGGCAAAAAATTACGAGGTTGTCAGGTTTATTGAAGTAACGATTTTATTTTTAACCGCAGGTCAATGAACCTTATCAACGATAGTTTTCTCATATTGGTTGTATACAGTTCTGCACTAATCTGAATACACCTATGTTCCTAAATATAAAACTGCATTCATATTTTCAAGCTGCCAATGTAGGGATTAGAGGAGATGCATATCCAAAGGGCCCAAGTCTGGAGAATACACATGATTCGATAAAATCTTCCCTGTTTGTTACTGGTAATGGTTAACAGTGACCTTTTGACTATATTGGAACAACTCATAACACACAACGTCAGGCAGATCTCACCATATACACGGCAACACCTTGGAGTGGATATTTGAATTTGCATTGTTGGTTGATGTCTTACCAGGATTAACCCATGATTTTTGCCTTTTTGGATTATTGAATAATCTCAGAGGAGGAATTTTTTGTTACCCAGATCTAAAGAGCAATGCTACAACAATATCAACGCATCTACCCTTATTCTCAGCTGTAAGTTCATAATGGGATGCAACTATTTTTGTTTTGAACGTCTGAAGCTTTCTAGCTTGTCTAAAAGTTTAGAAATTGGGTGCGGTATTGCTCCGAACTCTTATCCAAGATTCAAGACAAGAATTCAAGTACAAGAATCTTCTAGTTGTACTCAACAGAGACATCAAATGTTGGTCACCGAATCATTTGTGATCGTCAGCATGCCATGGGAAAGATCCAGAAGGCAGGAATATGGGTACCACATCAGGCAAACGACAAATAAATGGAAAAAAGAAAAACGATGTACGAAGTTTTGCTTTCTCTGCATGAAAGAAAGACTTTTTTGCATCGGATCGTGATTGGACACAAACAATCGATATACGAGGGTCGTTCAATAAGTCCTGAGAAAATCCAAGAGATACCGCTCGTATCATCGGAAATAGCAGTCAAAGTCTCAGTTATATTTATCACATGGTTTCATTTTATTGTCGATTGAAGCAAGAAACTTTTGTTTATTTAGAAAAATGGAAAAAATACTGATATTTAAAAAGCCTTAGCACCGAAAGAGATCAAAGTTGAGTTGGATAAAGTTTATGACACGTCTGCTCCTGTGTTTGCCACTTTTGTAATTGGAGAAATGAGTTTAAACGTGGCTGTATATCCACAAAATATGAACATCGTTCGGAACGTCCAGTGGAAGTGAATATTCTCGAAATAGTTGACAAAATTCATGATATGGTCTTAAGTGATCAGCGAATCAAAGCACGCGAAATAGTTGAGGCCTCAGGTTTATCGCAAGGTACAGTGTCTTTAATATTGCACGAAAAATTGGGTGTGAAAAAAAATTCCGCATGAGTTTGCTCTCAGAGGAAAATAAACGCAATCGTGTGGTCGAATCGACCCTAAGGCTGTTTTTCTTCGCAATCCTGATGTGTTTCTGAGTCAATACATAACTATGGACGAAATATGGATACATTACTACATTCTAGAGACAAAAGAACAATCGAAACAGTGGGTTTTTGGAGGCGTACGGACTCCGAAGAAGGCGAAGATTATAAAATCGGGCAGTAAGGTTATGGCCACAGTTTTCTGTGATGCACCCGAAATCATCTACATCAATTACTTGAAAAAAGGAAAAACAATAACTAGAGAGTATTATGCATCGTAATATTATGTCGTTATTGTACCGGTTGAGCAAAGAAATCAAGAAAAATCGTTTTCATTTGAAAAAGAAAAAGATCCTCTTCCATAAAGACGATGCACGGATGCACACCTGTACAGTTTCAATGGCCAAAATTATGGAATTAACGTTCGAATTATTACAACATTCACCGTATTCACCGGATTTGGTCCCCAGTAACTTTTTTTTATTTCCGAACTTAAACAAAAAGGCTCAGCGGACAACGGTTCAGATCGAACCAGGAGGTCATCGCCCAAACAGAATCAGGACCTTCCGAAATCTTACTTTTTAAAATGACTTTAAAAACTTGGAGAAATGCTTCGAAAGTGTAGAGAGCTAAAAGGACATTATGTTGGAAAATAAAAAAATCTATTTAAAATAATATGCTTTTCTATCTTCTTCTAAGGACTTATTGAACTACCTTGGTGTTTCGAGAACCCAAAATGCAAGATTGAACCATCAACATCGACCGCAAACAGAATGGTTTTGGAAAGAAGACTATTGGTGGGATCAGAAGAGTGTCGTGTACCATGAGCTTTTGAAATCAGGTTAAACGGTTAATACCGTTCGCTAACGGCAACAAATGATTAATTTGAACCATGCATTGATTGAAAGGCGACCAGAATGGACTACAAGGCACGGAAAAGTGATTTTACAGCACGACAATACCATATCTTACAGAGAAAGCGGTAAGAGACACTATTTCTGCACTTGGCTGGGAAATTTTGCCTCGTCCACCGTACTCACCAGACTTAGCCCCTTCCGACTACTACTTGTTTTAATCCATGTTTCACGCACTTTCTATGAAATACTTCACCAATTACGGAAATATCGAAAAATGGCTTGATGACTGGACCACCTCAAAAAATGTACGGTGTTTCTGGAAGAGCATCCACGAATAATCAGATAGATTTTTTTTAAGAAAGAAATAAGAATTATTAACTGCCATACCTGGTATAATTGTACCTTGTTTTGAAGCTGAATAACTTAAAAGCGCTTGAGATTGGAAATATTCTGATTACGAGAACTTTTTGTTTCACCTTGGTATAAGGTATAATGTATGTTAAAATTAGAATACATTTATAAACTGTATTAATTCAATACCTTTCTGACGATAATGCATTGTAAAACTATAATGTTTCAGGTTTTAATAAACAGTCCGAAATGCCGAAATTTGATATTGAAGCCGTATCAATCGATTACGTAAATTTATAAACCCGAGGAAAAGATCGAAAGTGTTAGTTAACGTCAAACGACCGAAGAAGAAAAATTGGAACGCACAGTTAGCGGGATATTAAAAGTAAAATTTGTATCTTGGTTTAGTGCATTGGTGAAAGCTCGGTTACGATGCTGGCCGTATTAGCGCGGATTGTCGATATTCCTTTACCCGAAGAAGGTAAGGACAATTGATCAGAACTTTTTAAGATAGTTTTTATTTGATTCATTCGTGGTTGATCAAGGTTGAGTGCATTTTGTATTACTTATTGATTACACAACTTTGGTTTCTTTATAAAAATAAAAAAGTTTGACCTGTTTACATCAGATACATTGCTTTAAAAGTGTTAAATATATTTAAATATTACTTCTATTTCAATGTTGTTACTAGACAACATTTACGAGAGTAATCTGAAAAGTTTTCAGCTTCAATACAAAGATGGCATTACTCGTAAAAAATATTCTGTTTTTATATATATCTATTGTTGTCAATGTAAGTATCGTTGACATACACAAAACAATATATTTACTTTCACTCATTACTTTATATATTACAAATTAATATAATTTATTTTTTAGTTCAGTTTTGAAAACGGGGGGAGAGTACCCTCCGAAACGTTAACGTTAAAAGTTTGTAAAATTTGTTATAACATTTTTATATCTTTAAAATTTTGTTCGTTAGGCAAATTTATTACAAAAAAAGAATCACTGAGAAATTTGTCTCCGTTTGGTTTTTCGTTTTTACCCAGTGATTCTTTCTTTACATAAGAACAGGTATTTTTGATATTTTTTGAGTTTTAGATAGTGGCAAAACCCAAATAAAGGAAAACAAATATTCTTGTAATACAATTGCGCATGAGTTCAAAAATAACCTTGAAAATTTCAGTTAAAGTTAAACAGTATATAACCAAATATACAGGGTGCGTCAAAAAACTCTGGATAAAAGGAAACATTTTTCTTCTTCTTTTTCTTACATTTGCGTTATACCTGTTCTATACTATATTACCTGTTCTATACTATAATTCTATACTATATTGTGTTATATACCTGTTCTATACTATATATTGTTCTATATACCTGGTCTGTAACTATAGGCAATTGTATTTGCCCATAGATGGCCTATAGATGGCCCTAGTTGTTAATGTAGTTACAGCCAAACCGCGTTATTGGCGCCATTTTCTTGCTAGCAAAGATTCTGACAAAGATTTTCAACTCACAACAATACAAGTGCATACAACAGCATAGTTTGTAATAGCATTGAACATGTCGAATTTTGTGCCTGGAAACTACAATTTGCGGACAGCATTGATTTTCTGTTATCATTTGAAGAAAACTGCTGCAGAATCACGTCGAATGCTTGTCGAAGCTTACGGTGAGTATGTTCTTGGTAAATCATAGTGCTTTGAGTGGTTTAAACAATTCAAAATTGCCCATTTTAACGTGAGAACCGAAGAACGTGGAAGACTACCGAAAAAGTTTGAAGGCAGCGTTGTTGGATGAGGATGACGCTCAAACCGTAACAACAACTCGCGCATTAATTAAATGTGACACGATAAGCCGTCTCTATACATTTGAAAGCCATGGGAAAGATCTAGAAGATCTGCAAATGGGTTCCACATGAACTGAATGAAAGACAGCAAGAAAACCGAAAAACCACTTACGAAATGCCACTCGCCAGGTACAAAAAAAAAGTCTTTTCTCCATCGAATTTCATCTTCGGTTTCATATTTACATACCTGGTACACCGACAGCCTTTATGCATCTGACGGTCCACTTGTGTCTGTGGAATCTTATAGCTACCTGGATAGTCTCATTAATTCTAGAGGAGATCTGGACTCGGAAATCAGCAACCGCCTTAGCTGTGAAATTATGACCTGTTCTTGATTGTAAAGGTAGGCGTATACTTAGCTTTAATTGAGCCTTTGCTTACTGATGATTGTGAATCCATAGATGTACCCTATATGAGGTACCTGTGGGTCTCGAGAGCACACAGATAGTAGGAATCAAATGGTACCATAAAAAATAAAAGAAGGAAATTGTCAGTAGGGCGAATTCGTGTCGCTAGAGGTCCTCATGGGGAGAGGGCGCTTATGTTGGGTTGGGCATATTTTCAGGCTGGACGAGCATCGTTTAGAAAACTGTCTATCATATGGTGAAACTGATTTATGGTAAAATAGGCAAATACGTCAGAAACTTCGTTACAAGAATGCTTTCCATGAAACATTAATGAGCGTTAATGTTAATCATCAATGGGAGAGTACTGACTCCAGCAGAACATAATGGATATAATTAGTTCATCAGGATCAAAGACAATATATACAAAAGATATGTATATATATATATATATATATATATATATATATATATATATATATATATATATATATATATATATATATATATATATATATATATAGGATATATATATATAGTTTACGCTTCAAATCGTCCAAGCTTATGCACCAACTATAAGCCATAAAGATGAGGAAATTGAGGAATTTTATGATGATGTGGTCCAGTTTTTATACAAGGAGAAATGTAGGTACAAAATCCTGATGGGTGATTTTAATGCCAGAATTGGAACAACAAGAACAGACGAAAATGCAACTGGCCCATATGGAACTGGTGAGCGAGACAATAGAGGTGACAGATTAGTTGATTTTGCTGAAGGACAATAACTATATATTATTAATTCATTCTATAAGAAAAATATCAGCAGAAAATGGACATGGAAAAGTCCATCTGGGCTCACAAGCGAAATTGACTACATCATGACCAACGATAAAACAATATTTACCAATTGTACTGTCCTTAACAATTTTAATGTTGGAAGTGACCACCGAATGGTACGAGCAAGGGTTCGGATTGACTGTCGAAAAGAGCGCGAAAGAATGGTAAGATCAAAGAAGGGCAAGGTGGATTCTGGAAAACTGCTGGAGAGAGGAAGCGATTTTGAGATTGCTTTGTCAAAACCGGTTTGCTTTGTCAAACAGTACCCACGGATGAACAATATATAATGCCAGATATCCGAGTGGAGGAAGTAACAAATGCTATAGAATTGATGAAGAACGGCAAGGCTCCAGGAAAGGATAGTGTAACTGTCGAAATGCTAAAAGCTGGTGGTCGGACGTTACATAAAACACTGGCAAAATTATACTCAAAATGCCTCAAAGAACAAAAAGTAGCTGACTTATGGAAAAATGCAGAAGTGATCCTTTTACATAAAAAAGAAGCACAGGAAGATTTAAAGAACTACGATCCAATAAGCCTCCTATCAGTGATGTACAAAGTTTTCACTAAGATAATTTCTAAAAGAATATTAAAAAAACTGAATGACGCACAACCAAGAGAACAAGCAGGATTCAGAAGTGGATTCAGTACAATGGATCACATCCAGGTTGTACAGCAGGTCATAGAAAGGCACAACGACTACACCATGCCACTGTGCTTGGCTTTTATCGACTACGAAAAAGCATTTGATTCCATCTCAAAGCATGCGATAATGGATGCACTGCTTAGCCAAGGTGTAGAGAGAGCCTATGTAAACCTATTAGAATCGATATATGATGGAGCTACAGCCACAATTCACCTTAATGATCTTGAAGTGGGAATTAATATAGAACGAGGTGTACGGCAGGGTGACGCAATATCGCCTATTCTTTTCTCGGCTGGCCTTGAAGAAGTATTCCGTAAACTGGATTGGGAACAGGATGGTATAAAGATCAATGGTGCAAACTTAAACCATCTTAAATTTGCAGATGATATTATTCTCATTTCACAAGACCCAGAGGAGCTGCAAAGACGCATATAAGAACTGCAAAGGTCTGGCGAACCATTTGGCTTGAAAATAAACCTGAAAAAGAGTCAGGTTATGTTCAAAAACTTCCCTCAGGACAGAAGAATTTCAGTTTTAGGAAGGGATTTAGAGATTGTGGACAGCTTTATATATCTTGGGCAGAGGATTTCGATGGAGGGGAATACCGCCCGGGAGGTGGAACGGCGTGTTAAATGTGGCTGGCAGGCATTTGGTAGGCTCAACATAGTGTTTAAGAGTAGACTCCCACTTTGCCTGAAAAGAAAAATATTCGATCAGTGCGTTCTACCCGTTATGACATACGGAAGTGAAACCTGGACACTCACATCGCAATCAATTCAAAAACTTCGGGTGGCACAAAGGGGAATGGAAAGATGTATGCTTGGCATTACAAGACGAGACAGAAAGTCATGCTCATGGATCAGGGAGGAAAAAAAAGTCTGTGACATCATTGGAAGAGTAAAACAATTGAAATGGCCATATAGCGAGGCGATGGGACGACAGATGGACCAAGGCAATCCTGGAGTGGATACCGCTTGATCGCAAACGTCCGCAAAGAAGACCGAAAGCACGATGGATTGATGACATCGTTAAGTATATTGGACCCGAGTAGCAGAGGAAAGCCCAGGACCGTGAAGGTTGGAAGCGTGCTGGAGAGGTCTTCGTCCTGCAGTGGATCGATACGGGCTGATGATATATATATATATATATATATATATATATATATATATATATATATATATATATATATATATATATATAATGTAAGACTTCTTTGGACAGCGTCCAAGGAGACAACAGTAGTTGAGTGTCATATACACCCAACCGCTGAGGGGGTGGGTAGGGCTCGTCCCCAGTCAAGCACCTGTTCAATATATTGAACTGGTGTATAATGTTCATGTATATATATATATATATATATATATATATATATATATATATATATATATATATATATATATATATATATATATTACGAGAGTAATCTGAAAAGTCTCAATAAATGGCATTACTCGTAAAAAATATTCTGGTAATACAATTGCGCATGTGTTCAAAGATAGCCTTGAAAATTTCAGCCATATTAGATACTCGGTTGTTGCATATGTCAGTCGATGTTAATCCTTCTGTAAAGATGGAAAAACTCGAATATTGAGCCGTCATTAAATTCTTGCATTTGAAAGGCAATACGCTTACGCCTAGCCTAGATGGATGCTAGTTACGAGGATCCTTCACCATCATTTGCCACTGTGAAATTTTGGGCAGCTGAATTTAAACCAGCTTGGTTGACGATGAATGTTCGGTACGGTCAAAAACTGCAACAACTACCGATAACATTGAAGAAAGCAAATATCACATAAATAATACATTCTCCTATTATATTATTTATTTGTATGATAGGCTTATAAATGTATCAACCGTCTCGAAAGTCAAGCCAAGCTGGTACGACCAGGTTTAAGTTCAGCTACCCAAAATTTCACTGTTGCTAATGGTCGTGCAGAGTCTCAGTAAACAACCAGTATCGTATATGTATCGAATAGTAGTAGAAACCAATCGCCTGATAATAAATTTGAATCATTGTGCAAAAAGACAAACAAAAAAACAGACCAACAAACACATTTTTACTTGGTTTACACATTTCCAATAGTTTTCACAAATTCACAAAACGATTACAAACAACTTTAAACTTGAAGAGATTTACCGCTAAACACCAAAACACTTTTTCGAACTGCTCGACGCACGTTTCGCTAACCATGTTAGCATCATCAGGAGATGATTTAATCTCAATTAAAGATTAATGTGATTAATGTTTAGTGGTAAATATCTTCAAGTTTAGTGCATCACATCAAAGGTTCCAATAGAAGAATTGACAAACAACTTTATTAAAAGTTGGACAGGACAACGTCTGTCAGGTCAGCTAGTTTATAATAAAGATAATTACTGCTCCTTATTAACATGCAACCCGAAGGTGGGCGGTACGCGCGAGCAACTGCTCCGTTTGACAAAGCTTTTCGAAAATATTAAATATATATAAAAAAAATCAAGAAGAAAAAACCAATTCTAACCCTTTTTCATTGTACTAGAGTTGATCATTTATTGTAAATTGTTAAAAATACTTTTGTTGCCAGCCGGGCAAATAAAAACATGATCCTTAAAAAAACAAGTCGATTTTGAACAATCAATTAAAGCTCTAAGCCGAAAACAAATGTCAATGTGATGGTTATTAATATTTTTAATTAATATCGAAAATGGTATAAAACCTATAACATTTCATATTGGTCCCATTGTTGGTGACACAGCGAGTAAACGCGCTTTGCATACAATATTATTCATTTTCCGAGTTAAAAGTCATCGTTGACTGACATTTCACCACAAAACATCAGTGATTTTTTATCGATAACCATGTTTGGCTCGAAGAATAAAAAGGAAGAAAAAGAAGATGGAGAAAAGTTTGGTGTGGTGGTATTGCAACCTGTAGCAGAATCTCGTAAGTTTTTTTTAATTTGATGTATCCTTGCAACAATATCGTTTATTCTTCTGATATGAGGGATACACAAAATCAACATTATTTTTAAACTCGAAGAGATTTACCACTAAACACCAAATCACTTTTTTAAACTTCTCGACCCACGTTTCGCTAACCATGTTAGCATTATCAGGAGATGATTTAATCTAATTCTATTTAATTCTAATTCTAAATGTTCTATTTATATAAAAACCCTACCTAATGAAGCGTGTAAAAATCATGAACCGTAAAGTTTACTGAGCCTTACATTATTAATTGAAAAAGTTGAACGGAATAGGTCCTTTATCTAGGTTTAGCATCCAAAGCCATATTGTTATTAACACTTTCAACTAGTCGTAAATTACTAATATCTATATTGTGGTCATGTTCGATTGCATGTTGGGTAACACAAGATTTTTCATTTCTTCCACATTTAATGTGACCTTTTTGTTTGCCCAATATACCTTCGGTCACAATCTTGACAACTAATTTCGTATCCCCGACTTTTCATATTGATCTATTTTATCCTTTGGATTACCCAGGGCTTCTCTTTATTTATTATATGGTTTGTACACAAACTTATTATCCAATAGAAGAATTAAACATTATTATTGGTATTAAAGTATTCTCATGTAACATACCACTATGATGCAAGAGTAGGGCGATTTTTGTCTTTGATGTCTGCCCTGGACGTCTGACAGAAGTTTCATATCATTTTGTTAAGTTTGAAATTGTAGAGTTTTGTAATAGCTAAAAATTTTTGTTGGCGATTTTTTAAAATAAATAATACGAGGGTTGCTATTTATGTATGCGGAATTGGCAACAATGGGGTTGGTAGGCGCCATATATATATATATATATATATATATATATATATATATATATATATATATATATATATATATATATATATACAGTTTTTGATTTCTTGGACTACGTTCAATGAGACAACAGTAGTGGGGAGTTATACACCCCCAGCCGCTGAGTTCCACTATCTCATGTGGAACACACAACAACCTGCGTCTCCGCCAAAATGAGTATGCTGTAAGAGCGAGTCCCACCCATCCCTTACATTGGAGGGTAAATGTTTCGTCTGTTGGTGGTTAGACTCATCAGGATACCGACATATGCCCTCTCATCAAGAATAGGAAGACCCTATCCACAATCAAACAACTCATACTTTCGCCGACTTATAGCCGGATGGCTTATTCATGCAGTTTTTTGATTTCTTTGGACTATTTTTTGGTTTCCAATCACATAACAGTAGTCGGGATGAGATTGTGGAACCCAGTGGTTGGGGTGTATAATTCCAGACTGCATGTATAACTGTATGTATAAGTCATCCGACGAGAAGTCGGCGAAAGTATGGGTTGTTTAATTGTGGAGAGGGACTCCTAATTCCTGGCAAGAGAGCATATGTCGGTACCCTGATGAATCTAACCACCAACAGATATAGATGCTAGGCCCGGCAGGTGTTGTTCTGCCCTTTCCAGTAGGTGGCGCGTAAATCATTTACCTTTTATTTTGATTATATACCTTGGTTTTTTTTTAATGATTGATATTAAATTCCCTTTTTTACAATAAATAACGAAAAGAGTTGATTAACGTAATAACACAGACATAATATCATAACATCATCATCATCATCATCAGCCCATGTCGATGCACTGCAGGATGAAGGCCTCTCCAACTTTCACGGTCCTGGGCTATCCTCTGCCACTCGGGTCCAATATACTTAACGATGTCATCAGCCCAAGTGTTTTCGGTCTTCTTCGTGAACGTTTGCGATCAAACGATATGCACTCCAGGATTGCATTGGTCCATATATAATTCTATCGTCTCGCTATATAGACTGCCCATCTCAATTTCAATTGCTTTACTCTTCCAATGATGTCACACACCTTCGTTCATTCCCTGATCCATGTGCAGGGCTTTTTGTCTCGTCTTGTAATACCAAGCATACATCTTTCCATTCCTATATGTGCTGCCCGATGTTTTGAATTGATTGCGATGTATGTGTTCAGGTTTCACTTCCGTATGTCATGACGGGCAGGACGCACTGATCGAGGACTTTTCTTTTCATGCAAAGTGGGAGTTTGCTTTTAAACACTACGTTGAGCCTGCCAACAGTACGTTGAGACAGCCACATTTAACACGCCGGTCCACCTCCGGGCGGTATCCCCTTCCATTGAAATCCTCTGCTCAATATATATGAAGTGGTGCACGATCTTCAAGTCCCTTTCTAAAACTGAAATTATTCATTTATTAAACATAACCTGACTTTTTTCAGGTTAATTTTTAAGCCAAATGGTTCGCCAGCCCTCTGCAGGTCTTCTATGCGTCTTTGTAGCTCTTCTGGATCTTGTGAAAGGAGAACGATATCATCTGTAAATCTAAGATGGTTTAAGTTTGCACCATTGATCTTTACACCATCCTGTTCCCAATTCAAATTACGGAATACTTCTTCAAGTCAAACCCAGGAAAGAATAGGCGATATTGGTCATCAAGGTGATTGTCGCTGTAGCTCCATCATATATTGATTTTAATAGGTTTACATATGCTTTGTCTACGCTAGCTAAGCAGTGCATCCATTATGGTCTGCTTTGAGATTAAGTCAAATGCTTTTTCATAGTCGACAAAAGCCAAGCATAGTGGTATGATGTATTTTTTGGCCTGCTTTACAACCTGGATGTGATGCATTGTACTGAGTCCAATTGAAAATCCTGCTTGTTCTCATTGCAAATTGCAAATTTCAATTTTATTTATATATATATATATATATATATATATATATATATATATATATATATATATATATATATATATAGTGGTAGAAGCAGCCATTCCAAATCGTCTACAGGTCAACCAACATAGCTTGGCCTCTGAGATGCGCAAAAGAAAGAGTGAGTAGGTCTCTCGGGCGCTAGGCTACTGCGCATCCAAACTTTGGAGGCTTTTTATCACTTTTTAACATAATGACAAGAATAATTCTTAGCTAATAGCGTACGAATATCTCACAGCATGAAAAAAAACAGACATTTTTAAGCGTTTAGTTTTTTGCAATATTTTCTGTATTTGCATACAAAACATAAAGGTAAATAACTAAAATTGTATCAGTTTTTGTATTCAAGCTGAATCAATGAACAGATTTCTAGTTCGATACCAATATGTATATTTACTTTTGAATGACTTATTCAATGCAAAAAATCCACGATTTTAGTCGATATTGTATTGTGTTAAAAATGTGGGTTTACAAATAAGTAACGTATCTATGCAGACGAACGGACTAAATAATTTCCCAAAGCTACAGCGGATTCAATAGCTCTTCGTTGAAGTTGTGACAGTATTAAAAAACAGCTGAAAACTTTTTGGTAGGAATGTGTTTATTAACATTTAAAGGAATATATCAAGTAAATGCATACAATATGCATAGTAAAAACCTTAGTTCTTCCATTTGTATTGTGTTGGTTTTTACATGATGGAAATTCATTATAAATGTTGAACAATAGATGTTTTGGTTAATAATGTTGATTTTTTCGCAAAATTTGGGCATTTATTTCCATAACAAAATAAATTACGTTAATAATCAAAGTATTGGTCATCGTTAGCTAGTATTTTTTCCATTTTTCTCTCAAAGAATAGAGTCCGCGCCAAAAGAACTTTTGTTTTTTTGAGGCCAACTGTTCCGCCAAATTTTCACTTCGTAAGAATGCAAGTGTTATTCTGAAAGTCCGTGCTGTCGATCGAAATAAGTGGTAGTTTGAAGGGACGAAGTAGTCTGTAGTAGTCTGAAGCCCAGTGAATACGGCGAGTGGCGTAGGATATTCTATTCAATATTTTCCAAATAGTTTTTAACACATTTTGCAACGAAAAATGTGTCATGTTGAAAAATGATTTTATTGTGTCTTTTGGCGTAGTCTGGTCGTTTTTCCTTCAATGCTTAGTTCAGTTTTATCAATTATTGTCGGTATCGATCGCCAGTAATAGTTTCACCAGGTTTCAAAGCCTTCTTTCCATATATATTGCACATTTGTGAAGTTGAAGGCTGGCCTGGGTCTACCCATGAGGTTTTGCGCTTTGGATTGTCAAAATAGATCCACTTTTCATCACTTGTCACAACTCAATGCAAAAAACCTTTTCTTTTCTGTCTGGCAAGCAAAATTCCATAAGTGGTTTTTCGATAGATATGTTTCAGTGTCTGTTTCTTTTAATTCATAAATGAATTGGGCAACATTTAATGCTTCTACCAATTGTTTCAACGTATGGGTTGAATTTTCATCCAATAATGCTTGCACATCTGCATCTTCAAACTTTTTCGGCTGTCCTGGGCATTCAATGCTTTTTATATCAAAATCATCCCTTTTAAAGCATTTAAACCATCGTATGTTCACAAGTTTTTTGGGTTAGAGCATGTTCACTATAAGCTTCAACCAACAATCGATAACTTTTAGCAGCCATTTTCTTCAAATGATAGAAGGGTAAAAAATAGTTTTTTTAAACATTTATTTTCTCCAGCATCCTCTATATCCCGCTGAAACATGCACCATTAAAAAACAGGACCTCAAGCATATTAATTCTTTTGAATTTTGGTGCCGGAGGCCGGTCCTTCGCATTCTGCGAACTGTCAGGCAGACAAACGTCTACGGTATTCAAGAAATTAATGAAGCCACAAGGATATTCGAAAATACTCTTGAACAAATACTAAAATTATTTGGTCACATTGAACACAGGGGCGGAATAACTTGGAAATACTGGTGGTACAGGAATAGATGTAGAGTTCTAGATCATCGGCAGATTTCTAAAAAAATGGATAAACCAAATTAAAAACCAAACTGGTTCATCTTTGGTACAAAAGGACGCAAACGGAATGATTTTCCATAGGTCATGACTCTTCAGTATAGAAAAATACGAAGAAAATCAAGTAAAGATAAAGAGTAGATAGCTTACTAATTTCCATATTAATTCCTCTTACCAATGATACAACGAGCAAGGCAGAACTAAACAACTTGACTATCTAGCTTGTGACTTTAAAATAAATCGCCCGCATATATAATAAAACTTATCCGCTGGATTTTCGTAAAATTGGTGAATAGAACTTGCCATTGTATATAAAATCGACCTAAATACTTAAAAAAAAAATTAAACTATAGAAAACAATAAAACTGCTCTTAAATGTTCATAGAATACTGTGGAAATACCCCCTCTACGGTCTTATGGTAATTCCTACATTGTCTAGTCCAAAGCCAGGTACAAATAATTTCAATAACTCATGATATAAATGAGAAGCAGGTACTATGAAGAGGTGTTTTAATACCTGCCAAATGAGTTCAAATCATGTCGACCTGTATTATATGACTTAAATTGTTTGGAACCAATTTTGGAGCTATTTCTGTACCTAACGAAACTGCCATAACAACCGAAATGAAACACAAAAAGAACATTCTCATCAATGTTACCAAAATCATGTCGACCAGTGTAATTATTCGAATGAACACTTCTCAAGACTGTTTAGACTATTTAAACACGGTTCTGCTGAGTTTCTTCAATGTTTTATGACACTTGATGAAACATAGATTTATTGGTATATACCAGGGATGATGCAGTAGTCCAAACTATGGATGAGAGCAGGTGAAAGTGCGCCAAAGAAGTTTTTTGGGATTCTTATAGATTACCTAGCAACAGGCTAGACTATCATCGGATAAGTTTTATGCTTCACTACTGGACTAATTAATGGGTGTTATTCAAGGTAAACGTTCACATCTGGGCAAAGAGAAAATGCTGCAAAGTGAAAATGAAAAAAAATAATCTACACTTCGAAGTGTCATTTTCACACGCGTCATATTCGCCCGATTTGACTCTCAACAATTACAATGAAAGTAATATTTCTGATGAGGAACCAAATCTGAAGAAATAGATCGCTAGACTGTACGAAAATTTACGTTAAATAATGAGATTAAAGCTGATCCAATCGCTTATTTTACAGAGATTATCCTGGGGGTATTTATAGTTGGTACGTCATTGGTCTAAATGTATTAAATTGCGAGGTAATCACGTTGAAAAAAATCTCAAAGTTTTGAGTTTTCTTTGTCAGGCATAGTACTTTTCAATTGACTCTCGTATAGTAAATTTAGGAAATACAAAATTACTACCATCCCTCGACAAGCTTGACAATCATATAATGCAAGAGTTTGATAGTTTTCTTTAGTTTAAAGTGCTTTTTATGGATCACTTTCAACGCCCTTTATTATATCACATATTTCAAACTCTTTAAGACGTTCTTTAAGTTCATTGCCGCACTACTATAGAAGTTTCAGAGACACTTTTATCTATTATAACATAAACATTACTTTTAACATAACTTAAGGTTAGCGTGTTATGTGTAATTTGGCGATCGAGGTTTAAAATTCGACTGTCAAGTTTTATGTCTTTAGGAATGTAAAAGATAACGCGTTGACATTTTTGTTGGTGAAATCTTAATTGTATCATTACATAATGCGTTTATTCATTCGGAGATCTCGTTGCTGGCAGCAAATTTCAACATCTTACAAATATAATTATTAACAATTATCACAAGAACTTTATTGTTAGTGTTGATAGAAATTTTACTTTAATTTGGGGTATTATTTATTATTTTAACATGTATTAGCTGACAAAAATCAATAATTATAATGATTTATTTAAATCATATTAACATAAGGTCATGTTAAAGGAAAACAAGTATATACATATATTTTGGATTTATTTAATACACCTGAATATTTTTAAAACTTCTTTCAATAACATTTATTGAAGATTTTGGCTCAAATAAAACAAATCGACGATCAAGGTTAGCAACAAAATGTGACTTGTTTTGACTTGAAGTAAAAATATTTTGATATATACTAAGGTCGATCGAAAAGTCCTCGTACAGACGCAATATCGAGGTGAAAGTTGTGGACATTTAGCCTGAATAACACCCTTCAGTTTGTCCAGTAGTGAAACGATGTTCCTGCCTTTTGTCAGGAGTATATGAACACCACCTCATGAGAATCGCAGAAAAGTTTTTACATACATTTTCCTGGAGATGCATAGTGCAACATACTGTTTGACATAATCACCCGACTCTTACAACCCGAGGTGGGCTTTGGCCTTCTCAAGGATCATTCTCCAATCAGCTGTGTCGAGGGCTCTTCTTCGCTATCCTCTTATTTCTAAGTTATTTAGATCGGCTTCTATATTGTCTAGATATCTCATTTTGGGCATTTCTCTTCTACGGCTTTCAACTGGCATTTCTAGTAGACATATATTTCAATAGCCTCTAACCTTATCACATGTCCTGTCATCACAGTCTTCCTATTTTGATCATTTTGTTTATATTTGGTTCTTTGTAGATTCAGTACAATTCAAAGTTGAATCTACTTCTTCATAGCCTATTGTCTTTCACGGCCCCATACATTTTTCTTAACACCTTTCTATTGAAGCATTCTAGAGTTGCTTCATCCTTTTTTGTCAGGGTTCACATTTCAAAGGCATATGTTAACAACTTTCTGAAACTGAATATTGAAAAAGTTTAGGTTCGGAGCAGAGTAGATTAACTACGATATTGAAGATCTTAGTGATTTAAAAACATTTTTAGCGGAATCAATAGCCTCTAACCTTATCACATGTCCTGTCTATCACAGTCTTCCTATTTTGATCATTTTGTTTATATTTGGTTCTTTCTAAATTCTGTACAATTCAAAGTTGAATCTGCTTCTTCATAGCCTATTGTCTTTCACGGCCCCATACATTTTTCTTAGCACCTTTCTATTGAAGCATTCTAGAGTTGCTTCATCCTTTTTTGTCAGAGTTCACATTTCAAAGGCATATGTTAACAACTTTCTGAAAATGAATATTGAAAAAGTTTAGGTTCGGAGCAGAGTAGATTAACTACGATATTGAAGATCTTAGTGATTTAAAAACATTTTTAGCGGAATCAATAGCCTCTAACCTTATCACATGTCCTGTCTATCACAGTATTTCTATTTTGATCATTTTGTTTATATTTGGTTCTTTCTAAATTCTGTACAATTCAAAGTTGAATCTACTTCTTCATAGCCTATTGTCTTTCTCGGCCCCATACATTTTTCTTAGCACCTTTCTATTGAAGCATTCTAGAGTTGCTTCATCCTTTTTTGTCAGAGTTCACATTTCAAAGGCATATGTTAACAACTTTCTGAAACTGAATATTGAAAAAGTTTAGGTTCGGAGCAGAGTAGATTAACTACGATATTGAAGATCTTAGTGATTTAAAAACATTTTTGGCGGAATCAATAGCCTCTAACCTTATCACATGTCCTGTCTATCACAGTCTTCCTATTTTGATCATTTTGTTTATATTTGGTTCTTTGTAAATTCTGTACAATTCAAAGTTGAATCTACTTCTTCATAGCCTATTGTCTTTCACGGCCCCATATATTTTTCTTAGCACCTTTCTATTGAAGCATTCTAGAGTTGTTTCATCCTTTTTTATCAGAGTTCACATTTCAAAGGCATATGTTAACTTTCTGAAACTGAATATTGAAAAAGTTTAGGTTCGGAGCAGTGTAGATTAACTACGATATGGAAGACCTTAGTGATTATGATAGTAATGATAATGATAGTAATATTTTTTTATAAATCTATGGTATATTTGTTTATTAGTTCATAGTTGTAATCTTGTTTGCATTTTATATCCGGACAAAAGGGATAATCGTTGTCAAACGGGATCAAGCGGAAGAAAAAAATCTGACGATTCCGAAGAATAGGCAAGAACTCGCCCTTTATTGAATGGTTGGTTATTCTGGAATCTTCAGGATCTGATATTGGGCAAGCTATACAATCAAAAGCAATAAGTGTTTTGATAAATTTTGTCGATTTTATACATATAACACATAATACATAATAAAAAAAATCCTTAATAATCAAAGTATTGGCCATCGTTAATTATTATTTTTTCCCATCATTCTGTCAAATAATGAATTCCGCGCCAAAAAAACTTTTGGTTTTTTGAGGCCAACCATTAACCAAACCATTAATCAACTATTAATTTAACCAAACCATTAATTAAGCCAAATTTTCACTTCTTCGTACGTATGTGTTCTGAAAGTGTTCTGAAAGTCCGTGCTGTATCGATCGAAATAAGTGGTAGTCCGAAGCGGCTAAGTCCGGTGAATACGGCAGGTTTGGTTTTTAATTCAATTTAACGTTTTTCAAATAGTTTTTTACACATTTTGCCGACATGGGGTCGACCATTTTGATGTTGAAAAATGACTTTATTGTATCTTTGGACGTATTCTGGTCGTTTTCCTTTCATGTTCGGTTCAATTTTATCAGTTTTTATCCGTATCGATCGTCAGTAATAGTTTCACCAGGTTTCAGCAGTTCGTAATACACAGCTCCCTACTATCCCACCAAATGCACAGCAAATATTTTCATTCAAGATCATTTTTGATCACCTATCACAACTCGATGCAAAATAAACCTTTTCTTTTCCTTCTCGCAAACAAAATTTTACAAGTGTTTTTTACGTTTACGGATTGGGCAACATTCAATGCTTCTGCCAATTGTTTCAAAGTATGAGTTGAGTTTTCATCCAGAATGCTGGCAATTCTGCGTTTTCAAACTTTTTCTGATTTTCTGGACGCTCCTTGTCTTTTATATCAAAATCACCACTTTTAAACCATCGTTCACAAGCTTTGTCAGCTAGAGCATGTTCACCATAAGTTTCAACCAACAGTCGATAACTTTCCGCAGTCGTTTTCTTCAAATGAATGAAGGTTATTAAACTTCAGCGCAAAACGTATTTTTCTTGTCCATAATTCGATATATTCAAAGCTATGAAAAAATATGTTTTTTATACAGTGACTGTTAATAACGAAATAGTTTTTGATGACATATGTTTATCCTTCAAATGCTTTAGACGTCATTAGTCTATTCCAACAAATGTATTAGTAACGCCATCTTTTAGCAAAATCGGCATTATTAACCAAAACATTTCTTATATTCGGTGGATGCTACTTAATTGCTCGACAGTAAATGCGTTGATACATTTTTCTCAGGCAAAAACTGTAGAAAGAAAACTAGGCACTATAGAAAGGCGAAAACTTGAAGATGGTATGGTACTGGCGAATGAAAAAATTGAAATAGCAAAACGAGAAAGGTAGAAACTTGATTTGAAGTTGTTAAAGATGGAAAAAGACCTAAATATTTTAAGACCGTCCAGCTTTACAAGTTGATCTGATCAATGAAGGTTAAGAAAGTGACTTACTAAGTATACGTTATTATTATTTCGAATGTCATATTAAGAATTAATGCAAGATCGAGTATACGAAACAAACCAAACATAGAAACACATAAATACAAACTATTACAAAACTAAATCTAATCCAAATCTAAAATAAGAATACATACTAGTACAACACTAAATCTAAAATGAGAATATATTGCACAGCTGAGGCAGATGCTTGGTGTAGTTCGATGAGATCATCAACGAAGAGTCTTCGGGGACATTCGTTTACTATGTGGTTCGTTGTCTGCTGATCTATATCGCAGTCACAGGAATAAATCTCGGTTCTACCTCATCTACCTTAGCGGACTACCGATTTGACTCTGGAGTGGCGAGGAGTTTTGCTTAAACAACTTCAAACATTGCTCAGAATCTGATGATACATTTTTGTGTTTACTCCGCTGTTGGCAAACGCGGTACCCATTTCGATAGCAATTTTTGTATTCCCAAATGTTCATGCAAAATGGGGTAAACACTTCCTTTCGATATATTCATGCTATCTGCTATCGCCTGCAGCTTTACTTTACGGTTTTGCGAATTTTTCCGATGTTGTCTGGTGTTGACCCACTCATTTGGATGTCAAGAGCGTTCAACATTATCGGTGCTTGTACCGCCACGTTTGAATTCAGCATACCAATCAGTTATGTTGATTTTCCTGGGACAGAGTTCGGGTAAAATTTGTCAAACCATTGTTTTGCGTCAACGGTATTTTTCTTTATCAAAAATGAATGACACACATAATGAACACACACAAAGAATGACACAAATAATGAACACACGAATTTTTTTTCTATTGTTTTGGAAATATCAAAAGTAGCGTCACATAAATCATAACTACTCAGAAACTAGTAGATGAAATTTTGATACATAACGTTTGAAGATAGGCACAATCGACCACTGGTAAGGATTTTTCGTAAGTGACGCCATCTCTATATGAGACCGAGGACTTATTGACTAATGTGTTAGATAGCCGCGACACAAGTTGCTGTTAACTATTTGTAACAATTGTTGAATACTTATAAATGTCAAGATAATATTCTGTTTACAATAAAATGTAAAATGTTTGATAAATATAACGCTCGTTCGTGTTGAATGCATTCTTTTCGATATTGGAGGCCTGTTTATCAATCGTACAGTAGTCATATGAAAGATAAGAGATTTCCTGCGTAACGAAGTAATTTCATAGCTGGACAATTTATCATCTCAGCGAACTACGTTTAAATAAATATACTATATGACAAAAAAATATGGCTTTATCCAGTAAAATTAACTTTATACAGATTTATGGCGAATAATACTATGAAGTTACAAATAAAGGGAACGTGTTCGCTTTATTTCTACCGCGGGAATTTTCATATTTAAAATATTTCGTTTCTCTGCCGCATCCTGTACATATGCTTATTGCGTGGAGCACGATAACAAAACTGCAATTAAAGTTTCTTATCTCGTTTTTTAGGAATTTCTTTCACCTTATCCTTGGATTAAAATAATATAAAAACATTGAAAAATTGGACGATTTAGAGTGTTTAACCAACAGATATTGCTCAACTGTCAAAAAGCTGTTTTTCCTCTCAGGACTATTAGGTATCCGAACAATAATTAACGCTGAAAAAGGTTACATCGGATATATTTCAAGTATCATACAAGGTTTTTATAGCTATCTACTATCGGTTGATTTATTGAATTTTGTAAATTTATTTGGCAAAAATTAGAATTTTAATAGTTATTTTATGATGATATTGCGTAGAGAATGACGTATAACTACGTCAATTTTTTTGTCAAATTACAGGTGTGCGAATTATTTAAATTATTTAATAAAAAATTGCATAGGAATTACTCGACGCGCGTTTCACTAACCTAGTTACCATCATCAGATATTTAGCGCATCATTATAAATAGTGGCATACTTACAACAATCTCTTTTTATGAATCTACATTTTTGATAGAACGTACCGATTTTAAATCTTTAACATGATATAAACGAGTTGATATACAGGATGTGATTTAACATCTATTCTGCATTTTAAAGAAAAAAGTTCCATACAACAATGGACACAAATCGAAAGGTTTCCGAGAAAAAAAAATTGCAAAGTTAATAAAACATCAATCGAAACGCTATAATCAAAATTTTAGATTCTAAGCAAATATGTGAGATACAAGAGATTTACCACTAAACACCAAATCACTTTTTGAAACTTTTTGACGTACATTTCGTTAACCATGTTAGCATCATCAGGAGATGATTTAATTTAATTCTAAAACTAAACTATCTTCTATTTATATGATAACCCTACCTAATGAAGTGTGTAAAAATCATGAACCGCGAAGTTAATGAGCCTTAAATCAATAATTGAAAAAGTTGACTGAACGGAATAGATCCTTTATCTCGGTTCATGATTTTCTTACATTTTTCTATTTGCATGCTTTCATATGCATCCAAAGCCCTATTGTTATTTACATTTTTTACCAGTCTTAAATTTCTAATATCTATATTGTGATCATGTTCGATTACATGTTTGGTAACACAAGAGTTTTTATTTCTCCTATATCTAATGTGGGCAATGGGTTCTTTAAAGCTCGTTAATATGGATTCTTTTTTCATGTTGATCTACTTTATCCTTTGGATTACCCAAGACTTATCTTAATTTATTACATGCTTTATACACAACCTTAACGTCCACTTTTTTCAAAATTTTGTTTAGCCCTCGTGTTAATTGGACATCAAATGGTCTTACAAAGAATTTATTTTTGTTCTGATCCTTTTGAAAAGTCGAAGATTCTTTCAATAATGATATAAACTTCTGTTTTCTAATTAATTTATCTACAATGTTCTTAATAATCATTAACTTCGGATACCTTCCTAATACATTTTAATTCATTATTATAATTATCTTTGTTTAAAGGATAATGGATTAATCTATTTGCCATAAAATTTAAACTAGTCACCTTATTTTGGAAGCTATGATTCGAATCATTAGGGATGCATCTCGAAGTGATGGTGTTTTTTCTAAAAATTTCTAACATATCTAAATCTAACCTATTTTTATTGTTTCTACTGACTAAAACATCTAGAAATGGTAAACTATCGTAGTTTTCTATGTTTAATAATTTTCTAATTCTATGTTTTGGGGTATGCTATTTAAGTTCTTAATAAAATCATCTAAGTTTTCATTTTTTAAATCGAAAATTGCAAAAACGTCAACCACATATCTTAACCATATCTTCGGAAAGTAACTGAATTCTAAGAGAGAAATTCTTCTTATTCTGAAGGCTAAAACCGGTGATAGATGATTTCCCATTGCCCTTCGTTCTTGTTGTTCGTAAAACCTGTTATTAAACTGAAAACAATTTTGCTTCATACATAATCTTGTTAAGGAGATGTACTCAGAACCAATCTTGTTATTATAACCGTTTAACTCGAGTAACTCCCTCAGGTACTTCTGTAGATGTATATTTTTTACTTTTTCTATGAATTTTGCTGAGTTTATCACATAACAGGAAGGTAGTTGGTTTGGTAGATTTTCAAATTCCTTTGTTAACAAGAAGAAACGGCAATGGACAATATTAGAAATTTAAGACTGGTAAAAAGTGTAAATAACAATAGGGCTTTGGATGCATATGAAAGCATTCAAATAGAAAAATATATTTTAAGAAAATTATGAGCCGATATTAAGGACCTATTCCGTTCAGTCAACTTTTTCAATTATTAATGTAAGGCTCAGTAAACTTCACGGTTCATGATTTTTTCACGCTTTATTAGATATGGTTATCATATAAATTGAAGATAGTTTAGTTTTAAAATTAGATTAAATCATCTCCTGATGATGCTAGCGAGCGAAACGTGCGTCGAGAAGTTTCAAGAAGTTATTTGGTTTTTAGTGGTAAATCTCTTCGAGTTTAGTGTTTCATACCGAAGGTTCCAATAGAAGAATTGGTTATTTCTTAACGAATAAACTAATAAACATTGTTAAGATATTTTTTAAAAATTAATAATCATATCATATGTACGAGGGTAGTTCCAAAAATATCCGACCTGACGTATAGATGGCGTATAGATGACGTATAGATGGTTGTTGTTTTGAAAAGAATGACTATTGTGGAAAGTATCAACCTTACAACGCTTAAGTTTGAAGTTTGACGACGCTTCGTTATTTGCTATTTGTTTGGCAGCCATTAATAGTGAACGCTCTCAGTGAATTTGTAAACATGGAAAAACTTGGTCATCGTTATGTGATAGAATACTTTTATATGGAAGTTCTCAGTCCAACCGATATCAAAGCGGAGCTAAATTCCACTCTGGGGAAGTCGGCTCCTTCGTCTATAACAGTAAAATCTTGGGCGGCAGAGTTTAAATGAGGCAGTACGAGCTGCCAAGACGAACATCGCATTGGTCAGCCAAATGCACTAATCACGCCAGGAATTGTGAAGAAAATCCATAAAATGGTATTAATTGACCGTCGACTGAAAGTGTGCAAGCTAGCAGACATGGTAGGCATTTTAAAGTGTTGTTCATCGCATATTGACTGAAACTTTGGACATGAAAACCTGTGCACAAGATGGATGCCGCAATTACTCACAATGAAACAAAAATAGCGTCCTGAGGATATTTCAATCGAGTGTTTGGTGAAGTTTTATAGGAATAAAGTTGAGTTTTTGGGGCGATTCAAAACCATGGATAAAACGTGGGTTCATTACTTCACACCTGAGAAGGAACAATCAAAACAATGAACTGAAGGGGGAGAGTCAGCTCCAAAGAAGGCGAAAACAGTTCGGTCTGCAGGCAAGGCCATGGCGTCAGTTTTTTGTGATGCGCGTGTAATATTTTCATTGATTATCTTCAGAAACTAAAAACAATCAACGGCAAGTATTATGCGAACTAACTGCAGCGTTTGAGTGATGAAATATAAAAACGGCTGTATTTGGCGAAAAAGAAAATATGTTTCATCAAGACAATGCACCAGTTCACACATCCGTCATCGTGATAGCCAAAATCAATGAGTTGAAGTTCAATTTGTTCTCTCGCGCACCCTATTCACCAGATTTAGTCCCGTGGGATTATTTTCTGTTTCCAAATTTGAAAAAATGGCTCGGTGATAAAAGATTTGCCAACAATAAAGAGGTGGAGTCTGCGGTTGATGGCTATTTTGAGGAGTTCGATGATTCTCACTATAAATAGAGAATCGAAGCTATTGAACATCGCTAGGACAAGTGCATCGAGCTAAAAGGAGACTATGTAGAGAAATACAGATATTTTTCCCAAATTTATTGTGTTTTCTTTGTTAGGTCGGGTACTTCTGGGACTCCCTCGTACATCAGTCAATATCCAAGCCGCAATTTTACAACTCATTTTATTTGAACATGTTGACAAAAATTATTTCGGTATAGGTCAGTGCGCGCATTTAAGTTGGATTTAAAACCAAATATTCTGTACTATACTCAAAACATTTGTTTAAGTTTCTGAAACAAAATCTACATACGAGTAGTGTGGTTTCAAAATTTTACGAATGTGGGCGGCAGAGAAAAATCGGATCTGAAGTTGAAAAACAAATTTCATATCATGCTGAAGAGGATTCTACCAGAAGTTTGTCATAGAATTGTACATTGAACAATTCTTTTCTTTCGTCAGGAATGAAGATGGTGGATACTTTGAACAGCTAATTTAATAATACAATTAATCATGTGTTTCTTAATGTGACGCGAATCGTTTAAAAAGTGTTATAGTGTGAAAAATTAGTGCTGGTAATTTCAATTTTGATATTAAACAACAATAATCTGTAATATGTTTTCGTATTTTTTTTTCTAGCAAAACAAAGTAAATTTATATTGAAACGTTTGGAATAAATGACTATGAAAATATTACATTATATTTTCAAATAAAATTTGGCTGCGTTGCAAATTGTTAATAAAATATCTGATCTTTTCTGAAAAGGTCTGGCGTGTTTTCTGTGAAAATGGTTGTATTTTGGATACATGTTTTAAGAAAACTTTTTATTAAAAAAACTGTATCGAATCGTTCGATACATTTAGTATTTTAGTTTTAGAAAGTATTTTCTCATGAAATGGAATTGTGCAGTGCAAAAAGTGCAAAAAGTGGTATTTAATCATCATACAAAATTCCTTTTTTTCCATGACAGCAAAAATATCGAATCTATCTGTTTTCGAAAACAAAACAAAACTAAATATCGGTCATATTGATTTGATATTCATGGATTGTCACTAGAGAGGAAGCTATTGTTCAGAAATGTAATCATCTTTAAGATCGCAGCATCTATCTATAGGAGAAGTATCTAATTTTTCGTTCTAACCTAGTAGTGTTTAATTTTCCATAAGTAATAAATTCCGTAGAACTGGCAACATATTTTTTTTATATACAAAAATAAAAAGATAACATATTTAATAAATATAATTATCTTTAAACTAATTAAGAAATTGTAGATAATCGGAACCAGACTATAATTAAGAATATGCACAAGAACAATACATATTTGTTTTTTACTGTGATTACAATACCGCTAACAATTATTTAAGCATGCGACCGGCCAGGGCGTTTATTTTGATAAACAAACATACTCGATAAGCACTAAATACATTTTAAGCATTATCGGATGTACATACTTCAAACAATTAATAACATTTTTTTTCAATTTTTTTAATTGTATTAATAATAGATTTATTCTCATAAAGCTATTAATTTTGATGAAAAGTATTTTGTTATCCGATATTTTTATTACATAAAACAGTCGCTTGTATGTTAAAAGTTATGACGTTTTATTATTGAGTATTAACAATGAGTATTAACAAATATCAGGAAATGTTTACCACTTTTTGGGCATATTTTCATTTTCATTTGGGTATACTACATCAATTAAAACATTAGTCTTTGTTTTTTGTCTTCCTAATTTTGGACGACTTTTAATGCTGCCTATATCATTGGACCTTTTCACCGTTTTTGAAACTGTTGACTTAGTGATGCTTTTATTCGGATGTACTTCATTAAATACTCGACAAGCTTCAGCATAAGTTCGTTTTCTGTCACCGTATCCAACATTTGTTAGTACTTCACTTCTTTCTCTTTAAATGCATATTTTAAAATTGAAATTTACAAATTGACGTTAACAGTTGTCAAGTGTAATCAAATATTTCATCTGTCACCGATAGTTGCGTGGCGTACTAAATGAAAAATATATTTACTCTAAAACAGACGGAGTTATTTGTCAAAAATTATTTGGAAAAAAAAACTATACAATATTTATCTCGTTGAATACAGAAAAAATGCTCTTTCCAACAATGTCAAATTCAACTATTCTTGCCATTTAAAAAATTCAGGTTAACTTTGGATTTCAAATATACGATAAAAAAAAAATTAAAATATGCCCAAAATGTGACAAACATGATGATGCCTGTGTACAAAATTTTATTAAGAAATCTAATATATATATATATATATATATATATATATATATATATATATATATATATATATATATATATATATATATATATATATATATATATATATATTGGCTTGAAAATAAACCTGAAAAAGAGTCAGGTTATGTTCAATAACTTCGCTCAGGACAGAAGAATTTCAGTTTTAGGAAGGGATTTAGAGATTGTGGACAGCTTTATATATCTTGGGCGAGGATTTCAATGGAGGGGAATACCGCCCGGGAGGTGGAACGGCGTGTTAAATGTGGCTGGCAGGCATTTGGTAGGCTCCACATAGTGTTTAAGAGCAGACTCCCACTTGGCCTGAAAAGAAAAGTATTCGATCAGTGCGTTCTACCCGTTATAACATACGGAAGTGAAACCTGGACACTCACATCGCAATCAATTCAAAAACTTCGGGTGGCACAGAGGGGAATGGAAAGATGTATGCTTGGCATTACAAGACGAGACAGAAAGTCCTGCGCATGGATCAGGGAACAAACAAAAGTCTGTGACATCATTGGAAGAGTAAAACAATTGAAATGGAGATGGGCAGGCCATATAGCGAGGCGATGGGACGACAGATGGATCAAGGCAATCCTGGAGTGGATACCGCTTGATCGCAAACGTCCGCGAAGAAGACCGAAAGCACGATGGATTGATGACATCGTTAAGTATATTGGACCCGAGTGGCAGAGGAAAGCCCAGGACCGTGAAGGTTGGAAGCATGCTGAAGAGGCCTTCATCCTGCAGTGGATCGATAGGGGCTGATGATGAGGAGTATAATAGACTAAATATCCGGTGATTTGAGAGGTATAATCAAACTTTTGATATTGTAAAGCAGCCATTCTGTCGGAATTTTCACCGAGTGCTTATGTCTTGTTGAAATCTGAAGAATCCTCGGTACCTAAATTCGAAGCGCTTTTGAGCAAATCTCGCAGCATGTCCGCATGCTTCCGATTTAAATATAATCACAGCAATGATTACTAAATTTCTAAAGTAAAAGTAATTAATTAGTAATAAATAAAAAAACTAAAAAATTTTGCGCATGCAGCACCGTATATGTGATAGAAGTGACACTTCCCAAATTCATATATAACGTCAACGCGCGCATGCGCGACACTATCTTATTCTATCGCTTTATATCGTTGTGTGTACGTCGCTCTCTTTTGCTCCACTCCCGTGGCGTCGGAATGAGTTGCTCTCTTTCTCCTACTCTCTACGTTATATCTTTCTCCTCTCTCATGTAACGAAACGTGCCTAAACGTGACGCGTCCTTGAAAATTCTCTCAATTCTTATTCAACTATCGATAATCAAATCGCCGCCTTAGAAGTTTCACTTCAATAATAAAAATGTAAAAGTAATAAAACAACTAAACTAGATAAAAGAAAACTAAATTAAATTATATATGGATAATAATGTGAAAATTTATAACTATTATTCTCTGTATTTATTCTTTTTGTTTTATATCCATATCCTTCATTCCTTTGCAGATAACAAGTATTACTCAGAAATACTGTTTGATAATAGAGAGTTATCATAATGTGTATTTACTCAAAGTATTTAACAGGATCAATGTACAACCTAAACATGCATGTATGGCTATTGTCCGAGATGATTAATAATATTATTTTTGAGTTTGAAGTCTACATTTAAAATCCTTATATAGTATACGAGCTGTAAGTTACTATTCACCAAATAATTGCAACTGTACCAGAAGAAACCTGGGTCAATGTGGTAGTGAACTTTGAAGAGTGACTCTAGATGTGCGTATAGCAAGGCGTTATTTTCTGATATGATCTTCGGTAATTAAATAATCTCTCACAACTGCATTGGTTTAAGATTGCACATTCTTATAGTGAAAAATTCACGAAGTTACTCTCATTTAAAGAAGATGCGTTATTATATATATATATATATATATATATATATATATATATATATATATATATATATATATATATATATATATATATATATATATATATACACGGGCGTAGCCAAGAGGGGAGGTTTTTGGGGGGCTCAAGCCAAATATTACCTAATATTCTACCGAAAAAATACGAGGAGTGAAGAGACTTAAATTATTACATTTGAATTGAATATATATCCGAACTAGTGGACGTTGCGCACAGTAACGCCATCTCTTGTCGAGTAGTATATTTGTTGTTTTATTTACTTCAAACTAAATCCTCGCCAAAACTAAATCCTGGCTACGCCCGTGTATATATATATATATATATATATATATATATATATATATATATATATATATATATATATATATATATATATATATATATATATATATATATATATTAGACTATTAGTCCGAGAGTACATCCAATCGTGTCCTATTTGTTGGTAAGGTGCAGATGTTTCGCAAAGGTCGCACTTGGCATTCTCAATGCTTGTCTGAAGACTGAAAGCATGGAGAATGCCAAGTGTGACCTTGGTGAAACGTCTGCACGTTCCCAGCAAACGGGATACATACGATCGGAGGTACTCCCGGACTAATAGTCTAATGTATTATTCCATCCGCGAACCACTACGAACTAACATATATATATATATATATATATATATATATATATATATATATATATATATATATATATATATATATATATATATATATATATATATATATATCATCATCATCATCATCATCATCAACCTTAATCCCCCCAATCATCGGGGGTTTATAGTTCCTGTCTACTGTTGTCTCATTGAACGCAGTCCAAAGAAGTCAAAAAACTCCATGTATAAGCCGTCCGATGACAAATTAGCGAAAATATGGGTTGTTTGATTGTGGAGTAATTTTGGCCCTATTCTTGGCGAGAGAGCATATGTCGGTACTCTGATGAGTCTAACCACCAACAGACGAAACATGCGCCCTACAATGTAAGGGATGGGTGGAGCAACTCCAGGTCAAGCAATATATATATATATATATATATATATATATATATATATATATATATATATATATATATATATATAGCATATATATATATATAGCATATATATATATATATATATATATATATATATATATATATATATATATATATATATATATGTTGGAGAAATAACGGTTTTAAATAAGTTTTTAAATAAAAGAAAAAAAATCTATTTTTCCAAAAGTATTCCTTTTTATTCAAAGTACATTTCTTCCGCAATAGGCCGCTGGGCACGTTCAACCAATGCTAGCATAGATTTTTTATGCCGTTTTTCGGAATCGCCTCCATGACCCTCGTCACGGCTTTTTGGACTTATACAACACTGCCATAAAACGTCTCTTTCATGGCCAGTTTCAGTTTCTGGAACAGAAAATAGTTACATGGAGATAAATCACGCGAAGAGGGAGGATATTGAAGTACATAGACTTGTTTTTTTGCAAGAAATTCACGAGCAGCGACGCTCCTGGGATAAATCGAAGCACAGGCTTTCCGTTTATTTCAATCATTTGTCCACTATCCATCTCACATTCGAATTCGCATCGCAGGTGATCACGTTACTCACTTTTTCCACCAACTTATCGCGACTTTTGTTTTTTGGTCGGCCTGGTTTTAGTCGTCTTTCAAAGCATCACAACCATCCTGGAATCATGTATACCATTCGAAAATCGGCCTGGTTTTAGCCGTCTTCCAAAGTTTCACAACCATCCTGGAGTCATGTATATCACTAGAAAACTCGTGTACGGGATAAGCAATCATAACCATAAACTTTTTTCATCGATTCAAATATTTTTATAATTTCAGATTTCAGATTATATGTATATTGTTTCAATAGATGACACTTGTAGTTTATTTTTACTTAAAAATAAACTAATAGCTAACACGGGATACCCGAGAAACTATTGTTACATTTCACACCCGTGAAAACATTCGTCAAAACATTTTTAACTGAAATTTTATGCATTAGCTAGGAAATCTACCAGGTCTGTCAATAATTACTTTCCGTTAATTATCGGAATTAATCAGATTTCACTAGCCATAAGTATGCAATGTTATGATTTGATACATGTGTCATTTTATTTTACTGACATTAACCTCAAAACTACATAAGTTATATTCCGTCAAAATAACAACGTTATAAATTTATATTTTTTTGAAAATGTCGAGTTTTGTGCCTTAAAACGTGCATTTGCGGCACGTATTACTTTTCTTGTTTCATCAAAAAAAAAAGCCGCTGACAGTTATCGTTTACTGGTAGAGACTTACGGTGAGCATGCTCCAACCATAAGAACATGTGAAACGTGGTTTCGACAATTCAGATGTGGTGATTTCAACGTTCAAGACAAAGAATGTCCTGGTAGGCCAAAAGCGTTTGAAGATGCGGAATTGCAGGAGTTATTAGATGAAGACCCAACACAAACTCAAAAACAATTGATAGAAAAGTTGAATGTAACCCGAGTCGAAATTTGTGAACGATTACAAGCGATGGGAAAGATCCAAAAGATGGGAAGTGCTATATTAATTGAATGACAGGCAATTAGAAAAATCGTCAGTGAAATGCTGCTTCAAAAGTATGAAAGGAAGTAATTACTGCATAGAATAGTAACGGGTGATGAAAAATGGATTTATTTCGAAAATCCCAAGCGAAAAAATCATGATTATCACCTGGCGAAGCCAGCCCATTGACTGCAAGGCCAAATCGCTTTGGTCGCAAGACCATGCTCTGTGTCTGGTGGGACCTGGTTGGTGTCGTATATTATGAACTGTTGAAACCTGGAGAAACAGTTAATACTGATCGCTACCGGCAATAAATGATCAATTTGAACTGTGCATTGAGCGAAAAACGTCCACAATACGCTCAAAGACATGATAAGGTGATTTTGTAGCATGACAACGCGCGTCTCATACAGTAAAACTACTCAAAGAAGTGTTGAAATCACTTGGATGGGAGGTTTTATCGCACCTGCCGTATTCTCCAGACCTGGCTTCATCCGACAACCACCTTTTCGCATCGATGGGGCACGCGTTTGCAGAGAGCACTTCGCCGATTTCGAAGAAGTTAAAAAATGGCTAGATGAATGATTTAGTTCAAAGAAGAAACTGTTCTTTTGAAATGGCATCCATAAATTGCCTTGGAGATGGGCAAAATGTATAGAATCAAATCATCAATATTTTGAATAAATACATTTTAACTATCCATTGTAAACAACGTGTTTTCTTTAGCGAAAAAACCGGAAAGGAATTACCGACACACACACTACCGACACACACACTACCGACACACACATATACCTCTCTTAATAAGGATTTTATTTAATTTGAATTAAATAAACAATTTTTTTCAGAATAACTAAATCTTCTTCTTTTCTTTTCTATAATCGGTCAACTTTTTAATATCATTCGACGGTAATCGAGTTACAAATTGCATCTTAGAAAAAATTGGAACTAATGACTCCGTTAGGCTATATTTGACATAAAATTCATAGTTTCAAAGCGTCTAATTTGGTTGTTGTTTTATTTGAATTTACAGTTCGGACGCACTAAAAAAAAATCATCCTATATAAAGCTATTTTAATTTTAACCATGAATATATTTTTCATAAAAAGCAGTGATTTTATAATGCACTTGATAACGATGTTATTCATAAAACTTTTTTTTTACCCACGTGTAGACCAATTTGGAAAAAATGTATCCTCGTTTGTCAAAGCCAAATCGAGCTTGATAAGACGTAGCCTCTTATCTGAAACAAAGGTTAAAATACAAATAATACAAATCCAATCTCTATGTGAATTTCCATTTGCGTTCGGACATTACTTTAAAAATTATCTCGAACAACGCACAATTACATTGTGATTTTTTTATTTGAAAAGGTAATTAAAGCAATTTCAAGAGGTAATATAAAGGATTATCCATTTTGTGCTTCGGAAAGTAAAATTAAAAAAGGGCGTACAAAAAATTGAGATTTTCTTTTTTTTTGCATACTAGGATTTTAATCTTGTATTTTCAAAAGGTTTCACATAAACCAACTGCGGAATCCATAAACATTTTTAAAAATGTTATTATTTGGGCTTTGTCATTAAGTGTGGAATACTACATCATTTAAATGTCCACCGTGACCGTTTGCACGACTCAATCCTTTTGAGGTGATTTTCGATGACTTTTTCGCAACGTTTCGGCTGGTATCTCGGCCATGACTTGAGGAATGTTGGTTTTCAACTGCTCGAGACTTTGAGGATTGTCTACGCAGACCCGATCTTTCGCGTAATCCCACAAAAAATGTCCAGCGGCATCAAATCGCATGATTTCGGCAGATAATTGACCAAATCTCGAAATGACACGGCCTGGGAACTTCTCGCGCAATAAAGCCGACATTGGTCGTGTTCTGTGGCTTGTGGCGCCGTTTTGTTAGAACCACATATTGCTCAGATCGAAATCTTCATTTTTCGCCAAAAATAATCGGTTATCGTACAGCTATAGCGTTCAGAATTGACGTTAACAGTCACTCCTTCTTCGTTTTCGAAAGAGAACGGGCTAATTAATGCCATAATGCCCATAATGCGCCCCCATGCCCATAATGCGCAACAAACAGTAACGTTTTGCTGATGCAATGGACTCTCCACAATTACTTGTGGGTTTTCGCTGAAGCCTAAAAAATTTCAAATCGTGAACGAACAGGATAATTATCAACAAGTAAAGAAATGTACCTATTTTTCTTGTTCATCAGCATTAAAAATCAATATTCTTTTGAGAATTATGTTAATGTTTTTTGAAACCCCATGGAACGTCTTTATATTGTGTTATAATGTCGTTTTTTTAGTAGCCTCAAAGTTAAAAAAGTTTCAATGTTAAAGGAAAAGGAAAATATTTACGGTTAGAGACGCATCAGCAACATTAAGGCTATTTAGCAACTGGACCTACAGCTTAACGTGGGTTCCAAACCACGGTCATCAGCCACCGACAACCCAGGTCAGCACCCCCTCAGGCTATCAACCCTTGGTTATGTGCTTACCCATAAGTCTATCAGGAAGCCTATCGACTAGCGAGTGACCAACGTAGAACACTTCTCAGAAGGCATCCGGCCTTACCCAGCCTTTAACTGGCGTGACTGAGGGGTAATTCGTAGTCGGATTTTACACTCTTGCCTAGAAACAATCACAAACATTTAGGAAAGATAAACGGACAGAAGAAAGAAAAATAACCATCCGAGCGCTGGAATCGAACCAACTACCGCTCCAATGCGGTTTCGGCGCAGCAATGGCAGGTCAATGCTCTTACCGTCCGCACCAACGCAACCGGCGTTTCAATGTTAAATTTGCACCATCTAACCATCTTCCTTGTACAAACTTCTGCTATTTTTTTTATTTATATGTTTATCCAACAAATAAACTACCAGAGAAATCACTCACAAATGTGTAGTAAATTAGAAATCATGTGTTTAAAATCAGTAAAACTCCAATAAATTTTTGGCATAAGGTGACTTTTTATCACAAAGTAATTTTAAAAAATGTCGCACGACTGTTCCAACGTTATTTCGCCTCTAACCATATCACGGGCGTAGCCAGGATTTAGTTTGGGGGGGTAGGTTAGTTTGAAGTAAATAAAACAACAAAAATATACTTACATGAAATTTAATATCTATATATTCATCGGAAAAATTACGACATATTTATAAAGTTCTTAACTTTAAATGAAATGGTTAAATTAATTTCGTTCCTCTGCGCTAAATCTAACACCATTAAAGAAGAAATCTTCGGCTTTTTCTTTTAAATATATCCACTACTTCATCTGCATGAATTTCTATTCCATAGTGAATGTTCATGAGAGCCAAACCATTAAGTCTGTTTTCACTTATAGTGTTTCGTAAATAGTTTTTCAGTGGATACAGGAATGGTAGCCAAGATTTGTAGTAATGTGTAAATATTAGGATAAAGGTTTTTATCGCACATATCTAGGCATTCCAAACTAGATTTCGGGGTAGGCGAGATACTTGTCATCACTGTTTTCCATACTTCAAGTTCTGCTTTAACCACTGATATGTTGCTTTCGGGAAGCAGTGACGAGTACATGGATATTGCTTCTTCAATTTCAGAACTGGCAGTAAAATTTGAAGGTAGCACACCAGATAATGCTGATACTACTTTACGATGTTTGGTATACCTTTCAACCAATTGTTGAATTGTATGATCAAGAAATGGAATGAACAAATTAATTTTGTAATACGTGCATACATCCAATGCAGGAATGTTCGGTCTATTTAATTGTCTTCCGACGACGCGTGGCATTCGCAGTATACCACCATTTTCTTCCAGTAAAACCTTTGCGTCTTCATAGAGATGAAGATATTCGACGTCAGTGTTGTTTCTCAGGAGTTGTAAGACATTAATAACATCATCTACATGTTTGAATGCCGTGATAAGATCGATGTCAATTGTCTGTAATTGTTTTGATAGCGACAATGTATAGCTCATAATTTTTTGAAGAATCACTAAACACAGCACAAAATTCGAAGATCGAAGCGTACGTAGCAATTGGGCGGCTTGTTGCGATGTTTCCTTATTGTGATTAAATTGGAGTTCTTCGAGAGCATTCACAATCGCTGAATAAATTTCCCTGAATCTTATAATAGCTTCATGTTTTTGGACCCACCGTATTTCACACATTGAGAGCAAGCTTTTTTGGTTACCGACGGGTAGTAGCTCTTGAATTTTTTCTTTCAACAAAGCAGTGCGTTGAGAAGAATGTCGAAAGTAGGAACTAACAGACTGCACAATCCCAATGCAATTTCGGACATTTGCTAATGAACATGAATCGGCAATAGCAAGGTTGAGAGAGTGTGCACTACAGTGTACATAAAGAGCAAGAGGACATTCTTGGCGAACATAAGCTTGGGCACCGTGGAAATACCCACTCATAGCTGCAGCCTCATCGTAACCTTGACCAACCACTGTTCTCATGTGGTCAAGTTCATGCAAGTCCATCATTCAAGTCCATGCTTTTTCAGAACTGTAATAATAAGATTTGCGAGACCGGATCCTGAAACATCGACCGTTGGAATGTACTCAAGGAACATCTCTTTAAGTATATGGTGTTTATTATCTGTAAAATCAACATATCGAAGACATAACGAGACTTGTTCTACACGCCCGATGTCGGTGGTTTCGTCAGCCAGAATCGCAAATAGTTTGGCTTTCTTTACTTCTTCAATTATTTTATGTTGAAATAATTCACCACAAATGTCAATTATTTCGTTTTGGATCTGAGGGCTTGTGTACAGGGCATTCTTCTGTGAAGTTTTCAAATGTTCAGCCAGATCTTTATCTCTAGACTCAGCCGCAAACCGCAACAGGGCTCTAAAATTACCATCATTATGTAGTGGTTGTTCAGGTTCTGGTGATTCTGGTGTAATTTGTATGCGCCCCGAATCGATTTTACCTCTCAAGGAGACGCCTTGTTTGCCGCAAAAAATTATTGCTTTTACGATAGGGATTAGTTTCTTTCGATTCTCCTCTTGTTGTCTCTTTCTTTCAGAAGACAGCTGTTCAGTGACTGAAAAAGCCTGCGAAGACATTCGCATGAGCTTCAAATATTTCTATGGCATTTTTCCACTTACAAAAGGTTCGGTTACCAACTGGCCGATCCTTTGATGACCGCCTTTACCTTCATCAAGCGAATATCCCATTACCACGCAAACTCTGCAGTATGCTCCTCTTTTGGCTGCGCGGCTTATATAGCAGCCCAGTAGTAGCCGTCCAGAAACTACCACAAACTTCCACAAAGCTCCGCTCATTCCGACCGGGGCGCTTGGCGAATAATCGAGAAACAACGCAAAGTTTCCATACGATATAAAATAGTTCGACTACTCGACAAAAGAAGGCGTTACGGTGCGCAACGTCCACTAGTTCGGATATATATTCAATTCAAATGTAATAATTTAACTCTCTTCACTCCTCGTATTTTTTCGGTATAATATTAGGTAATATTTGGCTTATTTTGGGGGGGTGGGGGTTGAACCCCCAAAACCCCCCCTTTGGCTACGCCCGTGAACCATATCAATATATTGAATCAATCTAAGGCTGTGTAAATAAAACCATGACACTGGTGACGTAGCGTTCGATCTGGCAACATTGTTGCTTTCCTTTTGGATTGGTGGCAGGCCCACATTTCTGCAACTTAAAAAAAAAAGAGTAAAAGAACAACAAAAAAAATACTTTACGTCCTCTCCTTTTATATCGCTATGTCTTGACAAAAGTACCGATGTAACTAAATCTGGTCGTTTAGCTGTTTTTGCTCGATATTGTGTAGTAAACGACATCAAGGAAGAATTAATTGGGATAATATCGTTGCTAACAACTATTAAGGGCACTGTTACGGCTGTTAAAAGTTCACTTGCAAGAAATTGATTTAAGCAAAATTGTTTCGGTAACAACTGATGCTGCTCCAAGTATGGTGGGCAAGAAAAATGGTTTTATCAGTTTATTTCAAATACACATAGAACATTCGATTCTTGATTTCCACTGCATTATTATTCTATCTTATTAATATTTTCATCTAGCTATGCCTGAGTCATTATTTTCAGAAATGTATAACATTAAAGACTCGCTTAGAAACCGTTTGCCAGATAAATAAATAAATAAATAAATATTTATTTAGCATATACAGCTAATAGTAACAACATAAAATCAATATACAAAAAAAATAATAATAAAAATAAGAAAATTACTAAGAAATCTTAACAAACGAATGTACAATCAAAAGGCAATAACTAACACTGTTCAAATGATAAAACACTCTGTTGCTTCAAATAATAATTTAACAGTCTATTGAATACATGCACGTTAGGTGCGTTCCCTATGTGGGTGGGCAAAGCATTGAAGAGGCAGACACCTTCCCAAAACAATGTCTCCTGGAGAGCAGTAGTTCTCACAATTGGTACATCATAATTGTTCTTAGAACGGACATCGTAAGAATGTATATTTACTTTTTGTACCAAAAAAGTATTCAAATAATTGGGCAATAAATTATGTTTTATTTTATATATCACCACGCACTTTGTTTTCAGTTCGTTTAGTTTAAGTTTGTTTTTGCACAGTCATCTAAATAGTATTGCCAGTTTACTATTCAATGTTTCAACCATTTCAGACATATTATACCCAGACACAGATATGAGAGTATCATCTGCAAAAACACTAATAAAGCACTCATCCAATAATGTAGAAATATCGTTGACAAAACAGCAACGGGCCCAAAACACTACCCTGAGGAACTCCCCAAGCACTTTTCTTCTTTGCAGACACTTTTCCCTCAACCCTCGTCCTATGATGTCTGTCTGTTAAATAACTCTTGATCAACTCTGCACATACTACAGTCTCAATGATTTTATCAACAACAGGTAATAAATTAATTGGTCTAAAGTCACTTGGTACACTAGGCTTTGGTATTTTTGGAATTGGTACAATAATGCTGGTTTTTAAGTCCTCAGGAAATGTATTCGTTTCAAAACGTGTATTAATTAAGTATAAAGGATTACCGATGATACAAAAAATTGTTTTCATTAACCTTATCGTAATATCATTGTCACTCGTACTTCGGCTTTTTAAGCTAAACACAACTTTTCTTAATTTGTTTAGAGTAACATGTTGAAACTCAAATGACTTCAGTTCAGCTCGCATTCTGCTAACAGTCACAAAATATGAACTTAATATAAGTTATTTGGCATCTAATTTGCAACAGCAGTCGCAAGTGGCACTCTTTCATTTAAATAAATGTAACTGTTAATGTTACTATTGCTGTACAAAATTTATATTTCTGATTGCAAATAAAAAGTTTTTGTGATGATGTTGATTGCAAATAAAAAGATGGTAGTGTTTAGTTTTATTTTTTTTTCTATTAATCACTAAGGCAAGATTAAACTTGAAGAGATTTACCATTAAACACCAAATCACTTTTTTTGAATTTCTCGACGCACGTTTCGCTAACCATGTTAGCATCATCATGAGATGATTTAATCATCTCTTGTAAATCAATAAAGGTTCGCCATCCCTGTCCTAGAGTCATTTGGTGATCCATAGCAATTCTTTTTTAATAAACCTGATTTTTCTAAAAATTTCTGAAAATAATCTAAAAATTTCTGAAAATGAGTTCCTAGCAACGGTGCGCTATGAAATTTTGTTTCAGACATAGACAGTTTGAAGAAGGTCTATGGAAACAGTATTTTGTTAAATGCCCATGTTTCCAGGTAGTTTTCAAATTCTCAAGAGGCCGAGATCACACACACAGAATCCGGAATCCTGTGCGTTTTGATAGTCGCACAATCGTTCATCAGATTCTAACCAATGAATTGGGGATGGAGAAAATCTGTGTAAAAATGGTTTCGTTTTCTCCAATAGGAGGATTCATAGTGCATCTCATTTCTCTGGATCATGTCATTACTGATGACGAGTCTTGAATTTTTAAATGCGACCCGGACACCAAGAGCTATAACCAAAAATGGCACATTCACCATAGCTAAAAAAGCCAAGAGGAGTAACGATTATCAATATGCTGATTTGCTTTTTTGATAGCAACAACAATAAAACTTGTTTAACGGTAGTTTGAAACCCTCTGGTTCGAAACTCTTCGACAGCGAAGGCGCGATGTACTTCGCTGGAAACCGACAACTGAAAATGGCACTAACCCACGGACCTAGAACGATCTCGCCCATGAGCCGATCAATGATCCTTCTAAATCGGGGCTATCTTTTTGTCGCACCCTATATAATATACCAACTTTATGAGATATAAATCATAACTCTGGAAAAGGGATAAATTCACAGACACATATATAGTATTTGTAACTTTTATTTAATTGTTGGTGTAATATTCGCCCCCTTGTATATTATGATGACCCAATTATTACTATACAAATAAAAAATTGTAAGTTATTAGTTAATGTTGTATGATATAATTGCATTCGATTGGTTGGTGAAGTGATTTAGTAAACAGTTCGTTTGAAATCTACTTAAAAACAAAAACGATGTAGTTGTATTTAAAATGGTTTTCGAAAACAAAACCGATAACACACACACAAGTGCGATAAATGAAAATACGCGTACTCACCACTTAACCTGAGTTTATATAAAGTGATGGTTCAGTTCCAAAACATTCATTGATGATACATCATCCTCAACAATAACCATATTTATTAACTGGTGTGATAAAAATTATAATTACACATTTTACTTAAAACTTATTCGATACTTTCCGTTTAGTTTGGCGGTAGTGTTACCTCAAAAGCCTTGACTATATTTTTCAGTATTTTGTGTGGTGTATTACGAATTCTTTGACGAAAATGGCAGAAATAGTTTTTGTACAAATCCCCGAAAATTGTAAGTATACAAGACACTTTATTAAGATTATGAACCGAATTTGATCTACATCAATTAAATTATTATCTTACATTTATCAAGTTTCGGTATCGTTTGAGAATTTTGGATAAATTTCCAGAGCAAATCACACATGCTAATGTGCAAACATTCAGTTTCTTTAAGGATCGAAGCTTTTTTAAATGGTTATCAACTAGAAAGCTCTCGTACAACGACATGATGACTATCATCCATGCTCTTCTTTGGTTGTTTGATTGTTTTCGAGCATGTAGAATATTGAATTGAAAAATTACCAGAATGAAATTTCGCTGATCATTTTTAACTAGTATAAGAAAGCACTAACCACTAAAGTAAAATACATTTATGAAAACCAAGCTAAAGCCAAATATTCGAAGAAACGAAAATTATATATGTATGTATGTACGGTTGTGTATTCCTGTGGGATTGGAGTCATCATTGAAGATTCCTCTGATTTTTTTGTTGCAGTAGATCGCTCCGCATATACTTTCCGTTGCCTCTATAGTGTGTTATGCGTTTTGGCCTTTTCTACAATTCCTTTCTGTTCTTTATTTTCGTCCATCCATAAAGTCCACCCTGGTAACTCCATTCGTCTTATGTCTGTTCCAACTTCATTCCATTTAGCTTGCAATCTTCCTGTCCTGTTAACCAGTCTCCAGTTGGTGATAACCAGTCGGTACTTTCATTATTGCTTCCTGTGAATGTTCCCATACCATCTAATTAATTATATTTGCGTTTATGTGACATACTATATCTTCTTCATTGAGTAACTCTATAATTTCGTAATTCATTAGGATTCGGTATGCTTCTATTTCCTTTTTGGGTCCATACATTGTTTTCATCTTGTTTATTTTCATCTTGAAGACTCTTTGTTTCTTTTCCTCGCTGGCGGTGAGGGTCATCGTTTCTGCTGCGTACGTTACAATGAGTATTATGATTGATTTATAGATTCTCCTTTTTGCGTCGTATCCAATCTTTCTGTCCTTTAACAGTTTTTGGTGTTAGCTTAGTTGCCAGCGATATCATCTGTTGTATATTGGATTATTTGATCTATTTCCATACTCCTGTCGTTATTTCTATTCACTACTACACCCAGATGTTTATAATTGTGCATTTTTTCAAACTGGGATTCTCGTGTAGTTTGCTATCAATCTGTTTCCTTTCATGTATTTTGTTATCCTTTGTTTATATGTATACCTCAAATTTGGGCTTTTCACTCTATTTCTGTAATTGTTTCTTGTAGACTTTTCTCATCTCTGGCTATTATCTTGAGGTCGTCTGCGTAGCTTAATATCAATACCGATTAGTTCCTCATGGCTCGCTTTATGTCGGGAAACCGAAAGTTGAACCCAATATTTCAGTAATTTGCTCCAAAAACACATAATGTGATAAATCTGATAATATTATCAATCGAAAGGACAAAAGCAAAAATAGTATACGGTCAAAACTTAACGCATGTAATAAAAGTTAACAGAGAGGTACGACAATGGGTACATACTGTCAACACTTGACGGTTTTATCAAGAAGATAGTAAATATAAGTACATCCGATAAGACATTAGTACAAGTCATGAGGAAAATATAATATCTGTGGTCTAAAGTAGACCGCAGTATGAAAGAATATTCCTTATAATGGTAGAAGTAGCAAAATAAATGAGGTTTGGAAGTGATAGTCGATGCTAAGCAACAAGGTCCATCCTATTTTGTGGAATGGAATAGACTAAGTATCTTTCTGGTGCACCGAATCAGATTACAATCTTAAAACGGAAAAACAAAAAAAGAAATTCGTTAATTTAAAACAAATAGATTCTGAACGCTAAAAGAAATCCGAGACAACAACAAATTTGTTATAAATGTATCTAACCACCAGTTATCCACAGATGAAGAATTCGTACTAAGCAAAGGCTTTAACATTGCCATTGCCCCAAAAGACATACCAATAAAAGAAATAATTTCGAACTTTGAATCAACCCTAGACGACATGCCAGATGAAGAAGCGGGAATAATCAGACAAGATGTAGCGCGAACACTACGATTCAACAAAATACCAAATGTTAATAAGACTGAAATCAGAGCGCTCGAAAGTTTAAAAAGAAACAAGGATATCACTATATTACCAACGGAAAAAGGAAACGCAACAGTCAAAATGAACACCGAGGACTATATGGCAAAGATGACGAATATTTTACTGAAAAAGACATATAAACCAGTGAACCTATATAGAAAAAACGACCAAAAGCAAAATCAAAGCATGGAAACTAGAACCGGACATTGAACGAAGAATAATTCCAAGGGAAAAATCAAGCAGATGTCCTAAACTTTACGGTCTACCCAAAATACATAAACCAGAAATCCCATTAAGGTCCATAGTAAGTGCCTTTGGTTTTCCAACACAAAATTTGGAAAAATATCTAGCAAGTATCATATAACCAAGCGTCAAACTTGCCGAGTCCTATATTCAAAACTCAGAACATTTGATAAGGATGATTAAAGATTTCCAACTAGAGGATACAGACATGCTGGCGAGTCTAGACATGACCGACTTTGAAACAAAGGCATTGTCCAACACTCCTTTAAAACCTAAACTTTGGAAACGCTACGTGGATGATATCTTTATAATATGGCCTCACGGAAACGAACTTCTAAATAACTTCCTAACCCAGTTAAACGGAATCCACCCCAGATTACAGTTCACCAATCAAACTCACCAAACTCACACCGATCGAGACCTCAACGCTAAATCCCATCATCATCCTTCTCAAATCCAAGCAGTAGCGAACACCTTAATTTCCAGATCCTTTCGACTGATACTACCAGATACACGAAGCGAAGAACTGCCAAAAATTTCCACAGCCCTTAGACAAAATGGATATTCAGAAAATTGTATTAGGAAGGCTATTCGCCGTCAGAAAACCCAAACACTAAGAACAATAGAGAATCATGAACCTAATACACCAAAGGTGCTGCTACCATATGTAAAATGAACCACGGATAGGATAGGCATAAGAGACATAAGATTAGAACAGCCTACAAGCCGCACAAAACTGTCGCAAACATCCTAAAAAACTCCAAGGACAAAGTTAGACTGGAAAATCTTGGGGTGTATAGTATATCTATTCCGACTGCAACAGAGCATACATAGGACAAACAAACAGACGAATATTAGCCAGAATACAAGAACATAAAAGCAGCTAAAAAACAAACAAACCACTTCCGCTCTATTGCAGCACCATTTACAAACAGGACATAAAATCAATTTCGAAGGAGCCAAAGAAATAGCGAATATTGAAACCTTCAAGGTCCGAACAATCAGAGAAGCCCTTGAAATAGAAGAAAGGGGTGAGCTAAATACGCGAAACGACGCTCGCAACATTCTAAAAGTATGGAAATCCCTTCTGAAAAAAGAAAAAACATGGCAACCTGGCGGCCAGGTAGAAAAATCAATAAACCGACGCCCAACAGCGTTGCCGAGCGCTGCAAATAGTTCCGAAGTACCCCGACATAATCTGTGCAATCGCCGGCCGGCTATAAAAGCGAGCACAACGACCCGTGCACGCCAGTTGGACTCTTCAGTTCAAGTGGATAACACTTGAAAATGCCAAATGAAACTTTGGACGTAATGTCCTGACTCTTCACAGAATCAACGGATCGACACCCGGAATGATTTAGAAACATATATATATATATATATATATATATATATATATATATATATATATATATATATATATATATATATATATATATATATACAGTTATGGCCAAAAAAGTAATATTTAGAAAATAGGCTTTCAAGTAATAAAATTTCTTGGATTTTTTAAAATAAAATGCAAATGCTACAAAAATACTTTTTCTTATCATCCATCGTCTTGATAAATATTTGAAACAAAAAATAATTACAAGACAAAAGAAATTCCAGAATGTGATTTACAAAGAATGTGGTAAAAAAATGTGTTGAAGTATATGAAAACTTTGGTTCACATTTTATCAGTAATTGGTTTTTATTCTTTGATTGGCGTTATTAGTGCAAATTGTGTGTGTATACAAACATTTTAAAAAAAATGAGTCGTACTAAACATTGTACTGTCGAAGAATGTCGGCTAATTACGACAGTACTAGAAGTATTGGGAGACATTTGTAACAATTTGGCTATAATGGCAGAAATGGAACTTAACTCTTAAAACAACGTAAGAAGTTTGCACGAAATAATTTAAATAGAAAACATTAGAAAAATGTTTTTTATTCCGACGAAGCTAAAAAAAATTTTTCGGTAATGATGGAAGAGTATGTGTTCAGCGTCGAATGAATAAACATTTGAATCCAAAAAATACTATTGATTGCGTCAAACATGGTGGTGGCAATATTAAAATTTATGGTTCATTTCCATATGCCGGAGTTGGTCCAATTCATTGGACAAAACGAAACATGACCATAGAAAATTATTTAAACATCTTACAGAATATTATGTTGCCTTATGTCGAAGAACATATGCCATTAGGGTGAAACTTTTTGCACGGCAATGATCCCAAACACACCGCCAAAAGTATCAAAACTTGGTTGGATATCCACAATATTGTTTGTTTATCTAGGCCATCTCAGTCACCTGATATGAATCCTACAGAACATTTTGAAAACTCGTGTAACTTTAAGAAAATCCGGTTGAAGTTTGCCGCAATCTTATAGACTCCATGCCTAGACGATATGCCGCAGTTTTGGAAAATAAAGGCTATCCAACAAAATACCAACTAATAAGTGTATTTTGACTAGTTTATCCTTGTTCCTTTATACTACTTTTTTCTTTTTTGTGCATGCTAATGTGTAATAATACTTAAATTAAGATAAAGATAAATATAATTTTTTTCGTATTTAAAATCTATTTTTAATTACTATTAAGAGCACAAAATGAAATATATAATAGTAATAATATAATATAGTCAATAATAAATATATAATCAGTAAATTTGAAAATGTTATATAATTATTTGGGAAAAACGGTATAAATAAATGTTAACCTTCGCAAAACTTTTGAGTCCAATGAGTAAATTTTTCAATTCTTCTGTTGGAACCTTTGGTGTGAAATACTAAACTTGAAGAGATTTACCACTAAACACCAAAACGCTTTTTTGAACTGCTCGACGCACGTTTCGCTAACCATGTTAGCATCATCAGTTAGATTAAATCATCTCCTGATGATGCTAACATGGTTAGCGAAACGTACGTCGAGCAGTTCAAAAAAGCGTTTTGGTGTTTAGTGGTAAATCTCTTTAAATTTTTCAGTCCAATAAAAATGTGTTGATCTGAAAGGATCACAATAGAAGCAGGATGCAGTAAGATAACACTAGCATGCAAATTTTAACTTTTTTTAACATACCCCGAAAGAAATGTATATAAATATGTTAACCTGCCTTTTTTAAACCTAAAAGTGTTAGCAGAAATATTCTATCGCGTCACATTTTCTTGGTTCTTGGAGCTTCTTGGTTCTCACCTACAACAATGGCATTTATTAACACCAGACATGAAACTTACGTTGTCCAGAAACAGGAGCAAAGTTTACTCAGAATTTTTCAAAAGAGAAGGAGAAGATTGTTATTGTACTGATATCCCGGACTTTTTAAAGCGATGAATCTAAACAATAATTTGAGTTTTTTCCTTGAAAACTTAGGAAGTATAAGTGACGAACAGGGGGAACATTTTCACTAAGATTTGAAGATTTTCGAAGAACGACATCAAGGATTCTGGGATGAAAACTTGTTAGGGATTATTCTTGATCCATTATCAGAGAAACCGATATAAAAAATTATAAAAAAGGCCAAAATTGGCCATTTTTAACGTTTTTATTATTCATACTAAGATTTTTTCCATTTTTAAGTAAATACATATTTTTAAAAGCAGCCGTTTTTTATTATTTTTTTCTGGATAACTCTTACCTAAATAAACAATAATTAACAACAATAACTTTCAGCTGGGATATAAAAACCGTGTAAACTAGTGTAATTAATAGCAAAAAGATGGGTTAGATAAATGGAAAAACTATCGTCATGTAGGTATATATATATATATATATATATATATATATATATATATATATATATATATATATATATATATATATATATATATATATATATATATATATATATATATACTACATATTACTTATATTTACGATATTCTTGATAAAACCGTCATGTGCTGATAGGAAGTACCCATTATCGTACCTCTCTGTTGATTTCTATCTGCATGCGTTAAGTTTTGACCGTGTACTATCTTTGCTTTTGACCCTTGGATTGATATTTTTATCAAAATTATTATTATTATTTTTTGGTACTAGTATTTTTTCTAGTATATATTTCTTTTCATTTCATTTTATTAAAAATCTGTCTTTCCTTGGCTTTTAAACTTTCTTTTCTTGAACTTCATGTATGTTATATGTGTGTTTTTGAAGCAAATTACTGAAATATTGGGTACAACTTTCGGTTTTTCGGCATAAAGGGAGTCGCAAGGAACAAGTTGGTACAGATAATAGGTTACGCAGACGACCTCACCATCATAGCCACACATGAGAAAAGTCTACGAGAAACACAGAAACATAGAAAGAAGCCCAAATTTGAGGTTTACATGTAAATAATGCACAAAAAGCTATTAAAAGACAGGATATGACACAAAGAAAAAGTATATATAAAGCAATCATAAGACCATTGTAACGTTCGCAGCCGAAACGATGACCCTCACCACTTTTGAGTTTTCAAATTAATTTTTGTTTTTTGGCCGGCCTGGCTTTGGGTCATCTTTCAAAGCATCACAACCATTCTGGAATCGCTAATACCACACGAACATATGTGTACGGGATAGTCAATAATCACCATAAATTTTTTTCATCAATTCAAATGTTTCTGTAAAAATTTCATCGAGCTTGAAACAGAATTTAATATTAGCCCTTTGTTCCATCGTGTTTTTGTGACAAGATGACAAAAGGTACCCTTACTTAGGCTATACTTTAATAATCCGTTGATCGATTCTAATGATGGCAGTCTCGTTTTACAGTGGCAATGTATAGCTATCAGATTATATGATGTTTCAATAGATGTGGTTAGTAATTTTCTTTAAATTTAAAAAGTTTGTAATTTTTCTTACATATATGAAGGAAATTTTCTATTAATGGACATGTGTTGTTATAACTTATAATTATAGAAGGTTACGTTGTTTTTAAATTTAAAAATTGTTTCGAGGCATGTCATAGTTTCTCCTCTGAATAACATTGGTTTATATGTATTTTTTTCTAATATTTCAATTTAAAAAAGCGACATCATAACAAATTAAAGTTGTAAGTGCCAAAACAGCAATTACATACACAGGCCTACAAAAAAAGTGCCTAGGATTTTAGAACTGACTTTAGCTATATTTGGGCACAAAATCTAAATATGAAATCAGTTTTTCTCTGTCTGCTCTACTTTTTTAGATACATCCACTTACCTATCATTTTTTTTTCAATTAATTGGTTCCTGTATATTTACCTTGTCGTCAGTCTGCCGCTGAGTTAGTTCCAGGAAAATTAACTAGATAGTATAAGCATTGCCTTTCCGGTAACTGAAGTGACCTTCAACGTTTGAACTAGATTTGAGGTTAGTTTGTGGGTTCTCGCCGTGTAGGGTAGTTCGAAGTTGGCCCCACGTGATATTTGTATTTAGGCAAGAGTTGTTATAAAGTTAACCTGAAACGTATTATGTTTTAGATTGTTATATTTATGTTGTTGAATAAAAATAAAATGAATCAAGTCGAAGAAGTTGTGTAAATCATCCTGATTTGTTTTGCAACATATGTGGATAATACACGTTAAAAGAGAATAGAGAAAATGTGAGTAACTTTGTAAAGAGAGCTTATCTTGGATATTTTGGTGTCAGGCTTGGTGATTAGAATAAAACTTGGGCACCTCTCTCTGGTCATCTGGTCTTTAAAACTTGTACAGAACATTTACGACAGTGGACTACCGGGAAAAAAAAAGTTTAAAATACGGCGTACCGATGATTTGGAGAAAACCAAAAAAACACTTCGTTGACTGTTATTTCTGCCTAGTAAATATTACTGGAATCAATCGAAACAACCGTAGCAAGTGGACTTATCCTGATTTAGTCTTTTCAAGATGCCCGGTCCCTCAATCAGAGGAAGTGACGACCAGCTACCAGAGCTCTGTGAAGACGAGTATTGTCGCTCAGATCAACCAGGATGAGTTAAATGACTTCATCACAGATCTCAACCTGTCAAAAGAAGCTTCTGGATTACTGACTTCCAGGTTGAACGACAAACATTTACTGGAACAAGAAACCAAAATGATCTTTTACTGTACAAGAGAAACGGGTCTGCTGTCAAGAAGACAATCTTGTATTTCGTCACGAAATTAAAGGACTCCTGGCAAAAAAATGGGTCTTCCTGAATATTTTCCAGATAATTGGCACCTATTTATTGGCAGCTCAAAGCGAAGTTTCAAATGTGTTCTACACAATGGGAACAAACATGGTTCTACACCAATTGCTCACTCAACGAAAATGAAAGAAGAATATGACACCATAGCTTTGGTCTTGGAGAAAATAAAATATCTTGAACATCAATGGGTGATTTGTGTGTACTTAAAAATGGCTAAGTTTCTCTTTGGATAGCAAAGTGGCCAGGGCCTCTGGGATAGCAGAGATAAAACACGCCACTGGTTAATAATGTCATTAACGACCCCTTAGTTGGATGAGAGAAAATCATCATTCCTCCACTGTATATCAAGCTGGGCCTAATGAAGCAGTTTGTAAAAACTTTTGATAATAATGGAGCATGCTTTGCATATATAGAGAAAAAGTGCCTCAGTTAAGCACGGAAAAAATTGAAGCGGAAATATTTGATGTCCCACAAATAACTCATTAAGGATCCTACCTTCGTAAGTCCGATAAATGAGGCCGAGCGAAAAACCTGGACTTGTTGTTGCAGTGTCCGATATTTTCTGGGCTAAAAACTATGCTGAACTGCTAAACAAGATGCTTAACAGTTTCTAATTCCTTAGGTGTAACATGAGCATTAAGGTGCACTATTTACACAATCACTTAGACCGGTCTCCCCAAATTTTAAGAGACACCAGTGAGGAGCAAGGTGAAATATTTCACCAGAATATTAAAACTTTGGAGGACCGCTACTCATTAAGGCTCCTACCTTCGTAAGTCCGATAAATGAGGCCGAGCGAAAAACCTGGACTTGTTGTTGCAGTGTCCGATATTTTCTGGGCTAAAAACTATGCTGAACTGGTAAACAAGATGCTTAACAGTTTCTAATTCCTTGGGTGTAACATGAGCATTAAGGTGCACTATTTACACAATCACTTAGACCGGTCTCCCCAAATTTTAAGAGACACCAGTGAGGAGCAAGGTGAAATATTTCACCAGAATATTAAAACTTTGGAGGACCGCTACTCATTAAGGCTCCTACCTTCGTAAGTCCGATAAATAAGGCCGAGCGAAAAACCTGGACTTGTTGTTGCAGTGTCCGATATTTTCTGGGCTAAAAACTATGCTGAACTGGTAAACAAGATGCTTAACAGTTTCTAATTCCTTGGGTGTAACATGAGCATTAAGGTGCACTATTTACACAATCACTTAGACCGGTCTCCCCAAATTTTAAGAGACACCAGTGAGGAGCAAGGTGAAATATTTCACCAGAATATTAAAACTTTGGAGGACCGCTACTCATTAAGGCTCCTACCTTCGTAAGTCCGATAAATGAGGCCGAGCGAAAAACCTGGACTTGTTGTTGCAGTGTCCGATATTTTCTGGGCTAAAAACTATGCTGAACTGGTAAACAAGATGCTTAACAGTTTCTAATTCCTTGGGTGTAACATGAGCATTAAGGTGCACTATTTACACAATCACTTAGACCGGTCTCCTCAAATTTTAAGAGACACCAGTGAGGAGCAAGGTGAAATATTTCACCAGAATATTAAAATTTTGGAGGACCGCTACCAAGGAAGATGGGATTCGCACGTGATGGCAGATTACTTCTCGAGTTTAAAAAGGGACTGTTCCCGAAATATATTTAAGAATGTCACGGAAAAGAAGCTTCTGAAGTGTTCAGTGACTGGTTGGTTTCATGATGATTTTTTCCTCTATTTTTGTATATAATAATAAAAATTCAGTGTTTAAAATAGTGTAACGTATATTTCACTAAAATGTGAAAAATCTCAGAAAATTAAGCTCGAAAATTAAACCTGTTCGAAATATTTTTTACATATGAGGATCGTAAAATTTTTCAAAAAAAAACTAAACGGATTACACGTATCTGATCGGCGACAATACGCATTCTCACTGCTTAAGCTGTTTTTTATATAAGGTGATCGTTTAGTTTCAACCATTCATTGATGATAAATAATTCACATCAAGTTCATTTAATCAGTGTAATAACACTAATCGAAATATTCACGACCGTTAGCTGGTTTTCATTTTTTGGTACCAGTGATATTTATTTCAAAGGATTTGGCCTGTGATTTTCAGTATTGAGTGTTGTAATTCTTTTAAAAAATGATTGAAATTGAAGTAAATTGTATTCGCAATAAATGTAAGTACTCTTCATCAAGTTTTTTTTTATAAAATATCGTATCAAATTCGATCAGTTTGCTATATCTTTGAAATATATTTTTTTTATATATATTATTTTCTAATAATATAATTTATTTAATAATTTTATGTTTGAATATTATAATTTTATATTTAGATGGACGAGAAGTGGAAATAATAAACATTTTTTCTTGTAAATATTGACATTATTGTGAGTTTTAAAAGAATGTTCTTTGATTACAAAAAATCTCTAGTTTAATAATAACCATGTCACTATTAGTTGGACAATGTCATTATTAGAAAGGTAATTTGTGAAATATAATTGAGTAAAGTCCAGGTCACAGAAAGATTCAAGGATTACTATCATTTTCAGTCAAAAACATTTCTAAATTTAACTGAGGTAACCGATACTTGATGGAAATTCATTTTAAATAAATAAACAAAGATTAATATCTAAAAATTTCCACTATATTTAAAATTGTATGTATAACAATTGTTTCGACACCCACTGCCTTGCAAATACAAACTATACTCCAGTATATGTATATATTTTTATGCATAGTGATTCACGGATGATGTGGTATGCCGAAGAATTTTTTCGGGAGTACATTCGTTGGTGCGTTTGTTTTTGTGAAAAGTTTATTTTTTAGTAGTCAGAAGTACTTAGCTACATAGTACGGCTGCTTACATATTGAGAGGTGTGTTTTGTGCTCTTTTAATCGACTTTCAGTTCCAAATTAAATTTCTTCCGATTATATCTGGAAAAATATTTATTTCTTCTAATGAGGATTGTCTGTTTTGTCTGCCCATTCATGGAGATTGTGGAAGTTCATAAGTCCTTCCTTACAGAATTTTGATTCATAAGATAATTTTGAGAAACCATCCGTCTTCAATATGCATCTTCACTATTTAACAACAAAAAACGAAAACATCGTATTCTACGCGCAGGGTCACCTTCAAAATCTTGTATACCTGTTTCGTGAAAAGGATATCTTCCTTCAGTATGTATATAGTTGAGTGTTCATGTATATATTATTATTAGGTGCGTATAGACCCGGTTGGATCACGTAAAGCATTTTGACTCATTTTCCAGTGTTCTTTCTGATCCTCCACACCTCTCTCCTCCTTTCTCCGTGGATTCTCTTTTTTTCCTCCGTCCACTTTGTTTTTGATCTCCTCGAAACTTCGCTCTCTGATGCAACATTCCACATATGTGTTTTGTTTCTATACGTTCTTCTATCCTCAATCTCTGTCGGACCCATTTGTGCCATTTCCAGATCAGCTCTGACTTGTATGATCCATGGTACTGTTGACTTGACTCCTTGTATGTATGAAAGAATTCTGTTGGTGAGTCTTGTCGGTGGGAGTCTACTGATATGTCCATAGAATTTCAACCTTCTTTTTATTGTGTCCCCCGCTACGTTGGACATTCTCTCTGTAGTCTTTGGAGAATGTAGTCTGTATCATTCTTCTGTCAGTTTTGGACCGAGAATTTTCCCCATAATTTTGCGTTCTTCTTTCAGTATGTTTTCTATGCCGCTTTTTGTATGAAGTGTAAGTATCTCGCTTGCGTATAGTACTTCTGGTTTGATTACTGTGTTGTAGTGTCTTATTTTTGCGTGTGTGGATAGACATTTCTTATTGTAGATATTGTATGTATTGCCGTATGCTCGCTTCATCTTCTGTAATCGAGTCTTCTGTGCTATCTTCTCTCCTCCTGTTGGTTCGATGATCTTGCCCAGGTATTTGAAGTGAGTGACCCTATTTATTTTGCCGTATTTGGTGTTCAAATTTTGGACATTAATTTTGAGCAGAAGAATTGGGTTTTTTTGTAGGGATATTTGTAGGCCAACTTTCTCTGCACATTCCTTGAGGACATCGATCTGTTTGGTTGCTCTTTTTTCATTGTCTGCGAGTATGGCTAGGTCGTCTGCGAAAACCAGGCATGATATTTCTATGTTATTTTTGGACTATCCGAGTCGTATTGGTTTCCAGTGTCCTTGATTTTGCAGTTCCTTTTCCCATTCCCTCATGAGTTTGTCCAGGACCAGGTTGAAAAGGAGTGGGGATAACCCATTTCGTTGGCGTACTCCAGTTTTAATCAGGAGGGGTTCGGAAATTTCTCCCATAAATTTTACTTTAGAGGTTGTGTCAGTCAGTGTCGGCTTTCGTAGTGTTCGACTCCAAAACAGTCCTTGTTCTTCTAGGATGTTGAACAAAGATTATCGGTCGATGCAGTCGTATGCTTTCTTGAAGTCCACGAACGAGCAGATGATTGTGATATTCCCGATAGCTTTTTATTTCAGTATAGTTTTTAGGTTAAATATTTGTTCAGTGCATGAGCGACCAGGGCGAAAACCGGAGTGGTACTCGCCAATTTTGTGTTCTAATAGTTCTTGTGTTCTCTGGAGAAGGCATGCTGAGAGGATTTTGTAGGTGACTTGTAGTAAGGAGATTCCTCTATAGTTATTCACATCTGTTCTGTCTCCCTTCTTGTGCAGCAGGTGGATAAGAGCACATTTCCAATCATCTGGTAATTTTTCTGTTTGCCAAATGTTCGTGATAATTTGCGTAAGTTCTTGCAGTGAATTTGGTCCGAAGTTTTTCAATAGTTCCGCGGTGATACCATCTTCACCAGATGACCTGTTATTCTTTACTTTGCGTATGTGACTGTGGATTTCTTCCTGTGTTGGTGGTGGTGATTCTGAGTGGGTATGGATACAACTTTCCTTGCGGAATCTCGTGTCGCGTTCAGGACAATTGAGGAGATCAGAGAAATAGTGTGCCAGCTCCTGACAATTCTCCTGATTGGTTAGCGCTAATCTCCCATTCCGCTTTCTAAACCAAAGATTTTGTGGTGTGTATCCACGGATTTCTTTTGCAAAAGTTCTATAAAAGTCTCTCGTGTTATAATTGCGGAAATTCTCCTCTATAGAGTCTAGTTGTTCCTTCATGTACTTCCTCTTAGTTTGCCTGATAACCTTTGCGGTTTGTTTTCTAGTCACGTCAAAAATTCGTGACTTTGACTTTGATTCGTGTTAGGTAGTTGTCTGAGTTAATGTTGGCGCCCCTGCGAACTTGGACATCTTGGATCTCTCTCTGTTGTGGGTATGAGATCGCAACGTGGTCTATCTGGAATTCTCCAATCTGTTGAATAGGCGATCTCCATGTCTTCTGTTTTCGTGGAGATTTTATTAGGGATGTTGACATGATTTTAAGGTTATTCTGATGGCATAGTTCGATGAGTCTTGTGCCATTCTTATTGGTAAATTTGTGACCGGGGAATTTGCCTACTGTTTTCTGATGGATTTTTTTCTACCGATTTGTGCGTTAAAGTCACTCAGTAAAATTTTGACGTCATCCTTTGGGACCTTTGCCATTACCTTCTCTAGTGTTGTCCGGAATTTCTCTCTAGACTTGGGATTTTTCTTGTTGTCTCGGTTTGTGGGGGCATGTACATTGATCATGATGTATTTTTTATTGGGGCACTGTATGCGCATTGTCATTAGTCTATTGTTTATGGGCGTGATTTCCTTAATAGAGTTAACTATCCCTTTATGTACCACAAAGGCTATGCCCAGAAGCGGAGCGCCACTGGCGACTCGTTTGTCTGTCCTGCTTTTGAATATGCGATAGTTCCCATAGTCTACCGTGTCCTTCTTGTAGGGCAAGCACAAGTATCTTTTGCCTGTCAAGTTCTGAAGTTAGGTTGTGAAGTTTTCCTGGTTGGATCAGCGTGTTGATGTTGAAGGTGCCAATATATGTAGATGTTTTATGTGGAAATTTGCCGGAAAGCTCCGACTTATTTTGATATCGTGAAGGTCCAGGTTCCCCAGAATCCGAACACCCGGTTGCCGTCTGTCGACGTGTTGATTGGTTACCACCTGGGGTATCATTGTAATTACTTGTACGAGTCATGGTTGTTTATAAGCTTATGGGTCCAGTGTTTCCACTGGGAGTTTAGAACCAGGGATTGTTAATTCCTGGAGCGTAATATACGGCCACACCCTCTGGGTGAACAGACGCCGACCAGGTTGCCCGTGATTGCCACTGCAGACGCGACCTAGGTTTTTTTTCTGCACACGATCTTTTTAGAACCAATTTATTTTAACTGGCAATTTATTTTATTTCTTTAGTACATTTTTTTTTCGAAAATAATTGTTTAGTCTAAAATTATTCAAAAACAAAAAACATCATTCGTGGCCCATACAAAATTGCCCACTCCTTCAGCTGCCACCAAAATGTCAGCAAGGTTCTCCCGAGACCGGCAGGTGAAAGAATGACCAATTTTTGCATGGTACACGTATCAATTATCCTTCTTTATGAATAAGATAATTAAGAATAAATAGGATTTTTAGTATTCTAAAATAAAATTCCACTATGTAACTTTTCATGCAAATCATTAGTCGGTGATTCCAAGATTTGTTGGGAACATTAAATAGTTATAGATAACAAAGAAATATATTTTAATTAATATTTGAAATATTTGTTTGTCTCATACAATCAAGAAAATGATACATCATCATTTTGAAGTTAGTTTAGCTATTAGTTAGTTTAACTATTTCAGATATTTTGTATATATTTTGTTATTTTCTTTATTTTTGCCTCACTTATACGTATTTTTTTTCGTTCCTTCATTCTGTTGTTCTCTTCGTCTTAAAAATATGTTGGTCTTTACCTCTAATAAATGTCTGATCTTCCTTATACATTGTTAATTAGCGATGTATTTGGTGTTTTTTTAACGCTCCAAAAATTCTATTTATTCCTCTTACATATGTACCGGCGTATATATTCACACTGCTTCTCCCAACTATTGCTCTTTTACTTGATTACTTTTAAAATTGCCTTGTTAACTGTGCGATACTCATGTCTGCATATTACGTTTCAACAACCAACTGTTGAACACTAGAGAATTTATTTTATTATATATATATATATATATATATATATATATATATATATATATATATATATATATATATATATATATATATATCATCATCATCATCATCAGCCCGCATCGATCCACTGCAGGATGAAGGCCTCTTCAGCATGCTTCCAACCTTCACGGTCCTGGGCTTTCCTCTGCCACTCGCGTCCAATATACTTAACGATGTCATCAATCCATCGTGCTTTCGGTCTTCTTCGCGGACGTTTGCGATCAAGCGGTATCCACTCCAGGATTGCCTTGGTCCATCTGTCGTCCCATCGCCTCGCTATATGGCCTGCCCATCTCCATTTCAACTGTTTTACTCTTCCAATGATGTCACAGACTTTTGTTTGTTCCCTGATCCATGCGCAGGACTTTCTGTCTCGTCTTGTAATGCCAAGCACACATCTTTCCATTCCCCTCTGTGCCACCCAAAGTTTTTGAATTGATTGCGATGTGAGTGTCCAGGTTTCACTTCCGTATGTCATAACGGGTAGAACGCACTGATCGAATACTTTTCTTTTCAGGCAAAGTGGGAGTCTGCTCTTAAACACTATGTTGAGCCTACCAAATGCCTGCCAGCCACATTTAACACGCCGTTCCACCTCCCGGGCGGTATTCCCCTCCATGGAAATCCTCTGCCCAAGATATATAAAGCTGTCCACAATCTCTAAATCCCTTCCTAGAACTGAAATTCTTCTGTTGTTGAACATAACCTGAGTTATTGAACATAACCTGACTCTTTTTCAGGTTTATTTTCAAGCCAAATGGTTCGCCAGCCCTTTGCAGTTCTTGTATGCGTCTTTGCAGCTCCTCTGGGTCTTGTGAAATGAGAATAATATCATCTGCAAATCTAAGATGGTTTAAGTTTGCACCATTGATTTTTACACCATCCTGTTCCCAATCCAGTTAACGGAATATTTCTTCAAGGCCAGCCGAGAAAAGAATAGGCGATATTGCGTCACCCTGCCGTACACCTCGTTCTATATTAATTCCCACTTCAGGATCATCTAGGTGAATTATGGCTGTAGCTCCATCATATATCGATTCTAATAGGTTTACATAGGCTCTCTCTACACCTTGGTTATATATATATATATATATATATATATATATATATATATATATATATATATATATATATATATATATATATATATATATATATATATATATAGAGCACTAGCCTATTAAAATATTTGATATTTTAATATTCTATTATGAATATTTCAAAGCAAGTTCATAACAAACTATTATTATATCCAAAACAAGTTTAAATGTTAGTAATGACGCAAGAAATTATAACGTCTATTGAAATTTACATTCTATTCGCATAAATGTAATAAAACCCATTTTTATATCTATTTCATTCTTTATCGTCCAGCTTACACGGTGGATATTCAGAAGTGCGTCAATATCAACAAACAAGAAAAAATTAATTTAATACATCGCCATATATAATGAGATCCAGAAAGTAATTACTTTCTTCATGCCTCTGCTTGTTCAGATTATTTTTTATCTTTTACATACATATCATTCGTAATATTGAAAATACAAAAAAAAATATATTAATTACCACAAGTAATGGTTTAAAATACAGTCATCACTATTCCTAGCTCAAATTAATCTTAACCTACCAAAGTCAAAAGTCACCTAGCCATTCGATACATTTAAACCAACAACGTTCTAACTTTTTAATACCCTCTGTATGATGTGATATATTACATTTTGCAAATTAAACGGTTGCCTTCATTTTTATCTCATCATTTGAAGTGAATGTCAATCTTGCGAGGCTTACTCGCTACTTGCTTAAGCAGGAAGAAATAATTTCTGGGAATCGAGTTTGGTGAATAGGGCGCACGTGTGATATGTTATGGAATTTTGCAGCAACAACTAGAGATGTATGAGCAGGGGCGTTATTGTAATAGAAACGCACTTTTCTTTTGACCAGATATGGAAGTAAGTAGCACCCTTCAATTGGTCCAGTAGAGAAGTGTAACATTTTCCGGTGTTGGGCTACTTTTTCCCAGAACATCGCACTACTAGAATCGCAAAGAACTGCAACCATAACTTTTGTTGCAAATGGAATCGTTTTCGTATTCTTTGGTACACTTTTTACCGGCCTCCATCGACTGTTTCAAGATCTACTTCCATCCACTGTACTGCTTCGTCCCTCGTGTGTAATGGTGAATCCATGTTTCATCAGCTCTTATCGAAAAAACTCAGTTTTGTGTCGCAGAACTTGTTTAAATAAGTCTAAACACTCTTTAGAAGTGTTCATTCGAATACATCTTTGAACGTCTGTTAACAAACACAATAATAACATTTGATGTGGTATCTAATTCTCGAAAAATACAGCTCGAAAGAAATTAATTTATAATAGTTCAAACTTTAATTTGCCATTGACCATCAAACATCATTTTCCGCCCATTTGTCAGAAAATATCAGAATTTGTTTTCTTTACCCTATCGCTATAAACAAGGCACTGAGGCGTCCTTGCTTCGCAGTTTGCGATTTAACGAATCGTATTTGATATTCTTTCTTCTATTGTTGAAGATTACGACATGTATATAGATCCTACGATATATGACACTTAATGAGAACGATGAAACAACTAAATATGAAATTGTATTCATTCAAAGAGTTTCTCTGAAAAATGTTATATCATCCTTTGGTCATGTTGCTGGCTGCGATAAGGAAATCGAAGGAACTGCTAATCCTAAATGGCATGCAACAATTTTTTTGCTGGAATTCATCGGTAAGCTTCGTAAAAAACTCATCCTTCATCATCTACTCAAATAATCAAATTTTGGAGAAAAATTATATTTAATTCATTCCTCATCCACTGAATAGTCTTGATTTATACTCTTCTGATTTCCACATATCAGTATCGGAGATAGACATAACTTATAACAGATATTTTCGTTTTGAGAATACTTTGATCAACAAATCAATTGTGTTTCAATAAACAGCAACATCAATTCATCATTATTCAATATTAATCAGAAAACATTAAATATTCGTGCCTTAAAAGCCATTTTAAAATCCAAACTTGCTTTCACCTTGGCCGAACAAAACACGTCTTCGTGACATAAAAAACAAACTGTAAGCGCAGAAAAAATATCAACACTGTTCAATAAATGGTTCTTGAAACTTTAATACTGGAATATTTTGATGATTCATTCCTCCTATGGCACCACTAATTTACGTATGATTTTTACCTGCTTTTTGAAATTCTTAAAGTTGTTTGTCAGATAATTTTCCAAATAAAATTGACTTGAATGAAAATAATAGCTCTCTTGACCTCATAGTATGTCTAGGTTGCCATTATTATGCAATTGTTTGTTATTGGTACCATATTAGTTAACATTCTTAAAACAATGACTCTTTCGTAAGGTAACAGTTTGTGTTTTCGATAATTTAATTGTACAGCGTGTAGTTTGGTCGTTTTTTTTTTGTTTAAAGCAGATTGAAGTGATGGTAATAATCACTGCACAATCACATCATTAGTATTATATAGGGGTAGAATGAAAAGTATTTAAATCAAAAAAATTCATTTAATAATAGAAATTATTTATTAAAGGAAAGGTACGAAAGATAATGCGTGGCTATAGAAAATTGTGAGCAAAAAATTAGTCAATATAGTTTTGGACAAGCCTTAAATTTATCTTTCTGGGCTTAGTCAAGATTTTGTGTGTAGAATCAACCAATACATAGATAAAACAACGGTTTTAACCTTTTCAATATATATATATATATATATATATATATACAGTTAGATTTTCTTGGACTGTGTCCCCTGAGACAGCAGGAGCTGAGTGTCATCACACACCCAACCTTTGGGTTCCACAATCTCATGTGGAACACACAACAACCTGCGTCTCCGCCTAAAACAACGTTGTTAAAACAACGGTTTTAACCTTTTCAATATATATATATATATATATATATATATATATATATATATATATATATATATATATATATATATATATACATATATATATATATATATATATATATATATATATATATATATATATATATATATATATATATATATATATATATATATACAGTTAGATTTTCTTGGACTGTGTCCCCTGAGACAGCAGGAGCTGAGTGTCATCACACACCCAACCTTTGGGTTCCACAATCTCATGTGGAACCCAAAGGAACCCAAAAAAACATTTCACTTTTTTATTGATGTTTAGTTTTTTTTACTCGTTTACGTAATCATCATTTCATTGCAACTCTTACTAGTGTACCAAATAAAAATCGACACCAAATAATTAATATGTGTAAAATTGATTTATTATTCTGAAGTCAAAAAATTACCATTTACCAATTATCTTCACAAGTAATTTAAAAATAAAACTTTCAATAAAACTAATAAGCAATAATTGTTCCATGGGTCTGTATGCGTACCTGCAGGTGATTGGCATGCTCTCGATTAAATGATCAATTTGGGTTTGTGGAATTCTCTCCCATTCTTTACGAGTATCATCTTATAGTTCTCGCAGTGTAAACGGAGGATTGTTTTAAATCTTGATGTCTGTATTCAGAATGTCCCTGACATGTTCAATAAGATTTATGTCACAGAAATTTACTGACCATCCTAACTTAGTTATTTCCTCCTCGTCAAGAACATTTTGTACTGCTGCTGTTCGATGAGGAGATGCATTGTCATTCATGAAAACAAATCCATCGCCCGCTGCGCCTCGGAACAGATACACCATTTAACATACGAAAATGACCTTACAATATAATAAACACAAACATTTTTAAACCCTTTACTTTTTTATAATCGCATACCGCAACATAAAGCAAATAATGTATTAGTTTTTGTGTTCAGGATATGTTTTATAAATTGATTTAAATATGTATAATGGGTTTTGTTCCCTGGTATACAATTTGATCATTTATTTACGAGTATTAAATTTTAGGTACTTCTCAAGCGACTCTCGTATTTCACAATTTAGGTCACATTTAGCATTTGCGCTATTCTGCAAGTAAATCTCAAACGTCTTCGTAATTAATGTTTTTTGGAACGCTACCTGCATAGTTATTTCGTGATTTAAAACGAATTTACATTTAAACTGATTTTTTAAATAGAAGCAAAACAATGAGTGATAAAAGGTGTATTAATAGTTCAAATAAATAAAACCACAAACCATATATGAAACTTTGTAGAAAACAACATATTTGTTGTACAGGGTTGACTATTGAACACGGAATACTTTTATATGAGCTATATAAAAAGACAATAATTTTTATTTTAGTATTTTATTAATAATGTTTTATTAACACATATTATTTCACAAAATTGAAATATACTTCTAGAAATAACGGGTGCTCCAAAAAGTTGTTCATTTTTTTAAATGAAATAAGAAAAAAACCAGTTGATTAATTTTAACAACTTTATTCTTAGAATTTACAAAAATCTTGAAAATTTATGTTCTGAAGATTACATTGTCTAAATGTGCTCCATTTCTGTCCTGGTACTCCTGAAGCAGACCTCTAAGCGTTAAAGCGGTAAGACCTATAACGCGGTCGCAATTGTTTGCAGTTATGGCTTCGATTTCTTATTGAATATTCTTCTTTAGATCTTTCAAAGTGGCGATGTCGTTGGGGTACACTTAACCTTTAAGATATCCCGTTAAAAAATCACAGGTAGTCGGATCCGGGCTTCGGGGGGCCACTGAATGCCTCCTGGGTGGTGGTGTTTAACCCCATTTATGCACCCCATTGCAACTCGCGGTGCATAACTCCCGAGTATTATTGTCTCATTGGATGCAGTCTAAAGAAATCTATAATTGCTTGTATAAGCCATCGGACGAGAAGTCGGCGAAAGTATGGATTCTTTGATTGTGGATAGGGTCTTCCTATTCTTGACGAGAGAGCATATGTCGGTGCCCTGATGAGTCTAATTATCAACAGACGAAACATAATACTCATTTTTGTGGAGACGCAGGATTACATTGAAAAGAAGCTTCATTCTATGTCCAGGACTCTCAAGTCAATGTGACTTTTAATATTGTATTGACAGTCTTCGAAACAGCATAAGTTTGATATTTGCGATACCATGGAAAAAACGGATTTCGCCTATTTATTAAATACTACTTTTTCGGAGGAAAAACTATCGCGCGCACATCGCAAAAAAGTTGAAAACCACTACGAAATTTCGCACTCAAGACACTTGAGTTAAGATGAGTTGAGGAAGTGGTCAACAGAATCCATGATATTTTTAAGATGATAACGCGTACGAAACATACTGCGTTTGCTCATTATTGACCAACCACATAATTGAGTGACTACTTTACAGCGGTGTTTAGACTTGTATAAGTGCAATCCAAAAGAGTTTCTGCCACGATTTATGATTGCTATGAAACTTGAAACTAAGGAACAACCTTAACAGTGGGTTTTATTTGCTTTTACGTGCTTCGAACAAGGTGAAGGTTTCATCGGCCAAAAAGGTCTTGGCCACAGTTTTTTCGACGCGCTTCATCGACTATTTCGAAAAGAATAGCACGATTACGCAAGAGTATTATGCTACATTACTAGTTAAATTTCATTAAGAATTGGAATAAAAAACCAAGATTAATATCTAAATTTCCACTATATTTAAAACTTGTACGTATGACAATTGTTTTGACACACAGTGTCTTTTTCAAATACACTCTAAATTCACAACTAAATACCCAAAAAAATTTGTGTGTATTTGAAAAAGACACTGTGTGTCGAAACAATTGCAATACGTACAAGTTTTAAATATAGTGGAAATTTAGATATTAATCTTGGTTTTTTATTTAAAATTAATTTCCATCAAGTATCGTCTACCTCAGTTAAATATATTAATGAAGAATTGGTAAAAAACTGCTGTTACACCACAACAGTGCAAATTCACCCGTCATTACAACTGCAAAAAATGGTTAATTGCCACTACGAGTTGATGTCACCCCTTTTCTCGGGACTCACATCAGATAAATAGATCATTGACGAAAGTTGGGACTATTTTACGGAGTCTGACTTTCCGGAAGATGACAAAGTTGAAGAATCGTTAAACTAAGTGAATCTAGTTAAAAGAGGACTATGTTGAAGAACTAAGTAAGGGAAATATAATTTTTCTCGACCTTAATTCAACTTTGCGACAAGATAGTCTGCATGTTAACTTTATAGTTTTGTGCGCTAAACACATGAAAAGGTCAGCTATTTATCAAAACTTCATCTATTTAAATTACAATTTAATACTTTGTTTATAATATTTTTATGATGCTATTAATTTACTATAAAATATAAATCCAAAAAAATGGTCATTCCGATATCATTACCGTATCTGAACTTTGAGTTTATCACCAACGATTTAGTAATAAAAAGTGAAATAAACGTGTTATTAAAAATTTAATTACTGTTTTCATTGAAGCAAAAATAATGCAATAGTACCAGGGAAAGACGAAAACTCAGCAAAAAAGATACTTTTTTGCTGACACCTTCATATACAGGGTGTACGATACAAGTTTCATCTTGATAAACCTCAAGGGGTGATTTTAAATTAAAATAAAGCACTCGTAAAATAAGCACTGCCTCCAATGGCGCTACAGCCTCTATCGAGCACTGATCAGACGATGATTAAATACCTCGATGTTAACATCTATTGAGATTGAACTCAAATAGTTTCAAGTTCTCGATCAGGATCCAGGATGATTTCTAAGAATTACTGACCGTTTTTGTATCAAAGATCTAACATATACGAGATGTATAAATAAAATAATGTAACCTGGCGTAGAGGGTCGATTTGGCGACGCTGTAGGCTTTTCCTTTGGACGGGAGGCAGGTCTACACTACTTACAGGAGAATACTCTAGAGTCAAGTTCTGAAAATGAGTGGTAACAATATTGAGCTCTTTAAGTTTTATTTCAGACTTGGCCACAGTGCAATGGAAATGTTTATAAAGCTTTAACTGGCCCATCGAAACAGTATTTTGTCAAGGGCTAAGATTTTCACCGTTTTGAATATCAATAAAGTATATATACCTCTTCTGAATAGAGAGCAAATGTTAAGATAAAGCCGATGTTGGTGAAGGAAAAATAACTAGGGTGGTTATGACATGTACCCATATTGTCTGAAAAAACATTAATCAAGAGAGTATGACCAATGAGAGCAGAAAAGGTAGGACTCCAAATTTCCTTTGAAAAGACACAATACATGATTCGCAACAGACTAAGAACACCATTTCTAAAAACAAAATGTGGTAACATCAGACGAGTCTCTCAATTCAAATATTTGGGTGAAATAATCATGGAAAATGGGTTGGAAAAAGCGGCCAATAAGGGTAGATGTCAAAAAATGGAGAGAGACATCGAGGACATTGAAAAGAAGGAAAGAAAAATCTTAGGCCCCAAACAAATAAATAGCACAACATAGCGGCTTCGAGAAAACCAAGAAATCAAACAATACACAGATATACATAGCGATATGAGAAAAAGAAGACTTAAGTTTTACGGACACATAAAACGGATGAATCCGAGTAGGCTAACTAGACAAATAGTCGAATTTTATGAAAATAGGAATAGAGCTAAAGGAGAAATAATTAAATGGATTGCTGCAATTAAAGAGGACTTAAGGTCAGCAAATATACACAAAGTGAAATTCAGGATAGAGGCTGTTTTAGGCTAACGTTCGGAAGGTTGACCAGAGAGAAAAATGTAGGAAGACTGGAACAACTTGGTCTGACGAAAAGAAAAAAGCTCATAGCGAAAGAATGACATTAGTATGGGGCAAAGGAAGGCTAACCACAACAAACGCCTCTAACTATACTTCGCATAGTCCACCAGGGCCCATACGTGAATAATAAATAAGAGAGTATACGAAACAATCCTTCAAGGACATTTAGTGCGTCCCAACTTCCGATAGGGGTCTAGTGTCAAAATTATTGAATGTTATGCGCGTCAAACTCATAGAGAACTTCATGAATTTTATGGTCCACATAACCGCCCAACGGAGCTGGGCAATAAACAAGCTGCTTGATATTAAAACAAAAACTGTGCGTTCCAAAGAAAATATCGCCGCTGTTGCTGCAAGTGTTGATGAAGATCCAAATTTATCAATTCGTCGTTGTTCGTAGGAAGATAGATTTTGTTATTCGACTAAGTACACAATTTTGAACGATTTGAATGAAATTGATTTGGAGAAGATGTGGTTCCAACAGGACAGCTCCGCATGTCAAACACCCAACGCAACTAATAATAGGCTAATTGAAAAGTTAGCAGTAAAATAACTATATAGTCTACTACATTTTGAAGTTTCATCCTTCATATCAACATATGTGAAGTTTCATTCGTACAAAAACAGCAGCTTAAAGTAAACGTATCAGTGTTATTTTTTTAAATGGAAAATGTTGAAAATGATGCAGTAATCAAATTCTTTGTAAAAAAATGTTTAAAGGCAGTGGAAATTCATAGTAAAATGGTAAATGTATTAGGAGAGTCTGTTTCTTCAAAAACAATGTTTTATCAGTGGGCAGATGAGTTTCAAAGTTGGTCATACAAGCCTGGCCGATGATCCTCGTTCTGGACGTCCAATAAGTGCAAATACTGAACAAGTAATGAATTCTATACATGATATGGTTATGGATGACAGACAATTGACTCTGTCGAATTTCGAAAAAGGAATTGGGCTTGAAAAGATGGAATAAATGAATTGGAGAACCGCTGAAAAAAATGTATTGAGCTTAAAGTAGAATATACGGATGAATAAAGTAATTTTTTCAACTGTAAACTTGGTTTATACGCCCCGCTAACTGTTAATTAGCATAGTATTGAGGGAACAATTCGGCGAGAAAATTATTTCGCGAAACGGACCGGTTAATAGGCCACCAAGATTAAATTATTTTCTTTGGGGTTATGTTAAATCTTTGGCCTATACCGAAAAACCAGCAACGCAGTATTGACGCCTTCGAAGCAAACGTAACTAGGACAATTGCGAACATAAGATTGACGGAAAACAGAAATTGGATTAGCGGAATGCGCTTTGTCAGAAGTAGACGCGGCGGACATTTCTCCGGAATTATTTTTTATAAAATGAATGCTTTTGAATGCTATCTCACCTAGGATAAGTAGTTTCAAGGCATCTAATTTGGTTGTTGTTTTATTTGAATGTAATGTTCGGGCGTACTAAAAAATATACAAGCAGCAGGTCAAGGATTTGTCAATAAGAGATAATTCCCTTAAATACAAAGGAAACGTAAATGTAAAGCTAGTATTGGTGAAGTAAAATCAATTGGGGCGACTAGGATAAACAAGAGAGTATACGAAAGAAGAGTATAATAAACGGGAACAAGAGAAAGTAGAAGAGAATAAGGAAGAGGAGCATTCAGTAGTGAAAGGTAATGGAATGGACTCAAAATAGAATTAGTTGTAAAACGGAAATCACTCACAAACCACCCACAGTCTGACACCACGGACAGCTTGTACAGCCTGAGATCGGCTTTTCGACTGTGTTTCCTTATTTGACTTACATACAGAGCCTTCATTTATTCCCGAAGCCTATAAATGTGTACACGCGATTTATAAATGACCTTTAAATCAAACCTATGTTGGTGAGCTATAAATGTGGACAACCAACATGACAAATTGGTGATTATTAATACAAAATCACTAATTTTTAAAACAACGACATACGGTTGTTACTTTTCTTAATGATTTTTACAAATAATATTTTTCTTTGAATTATACAGGATGTTTTCAAAGCTGAGTCACTTATTTTAACCCGTTGTAGAACTCGTAAAAAGAAGTCATTTTACCAAAGATTATTTATATAAAAGTTGCAAAATAAAGAAGTTATTAATAGTTACAAAATTTGAAAAATAAACCTGACTTTTTGATATTCTCGACCACTGCGTTGTAGAACTCTCAAAGAGAAGTTAATTTGGCAAAATTCATTTATCACTCCATTTCTCGTAAATGTGACCTCGTCGATAGCCAAAATAAATTTGGCAACATTTTTATTACTTTTGTACTAATGTAAAAGCCACTGACAAAATTCAACTCTTCTAGGATAATCTTCAGATTGTAACGCCATATCCGTTGATAATGATAGGGATAAAAGTTGTTTATAGTCTTGTTTATAGTCTTCCACACTTTACTATGACCAACTTCAGCTTGACCTGCTATAGACCTAGTGCTCGTTGTTGGGTCGTTTTCGACAATTTCTTCCTCAATCTCTACCATTTCGCGTGGAGGAGGTCCTCGTTGTGCCTTTAAGTACTCTGTATCGTGAAGTCTTTAGACGAAGAACTAAATTTACAAACATCTACGGAGTCAGATGATTTCTTTAAGGAAACCTTTCCACCTAGAAACGACAGGCTACGGCTGCATTTTGTTGACACTCCCCGTAAGTTAATATTATGTCCACTAGTTTTCATAAACGTGTGGCATTTTAATCGAAATAGTATCTAAAAATTAAACACGCACTGATAAGGAATTATTTAACACTGATAAATCGAACATCGCACTCAAAAGAAATATAGTAACAGAATCCAAAAAATTAGTCATATCCAGGGTCAGCAGTAAACAAATACTTTATGTTACAACGCAGTGGTCGAGAATATCAAAACGTCATGTCTGGTTTCAAATTTTGTGACTGTTATTAACTTCTTTATTTTGCACCTTTTATATAAATGATTTTTGGTAAAATTACATATTTTTACGAGTTCTTCAACCCGTAAAAATAAATAACTCAACTTTGAAAACATCCTGTATACACAGTTTAGTATTAATAATAAAAACAAACAGAATATTTTACCAGTCCCAAATTATTTTGAACCTAAAGTAAATCAAAAGTTAAAATAACTCTAATCTCCATTAAAACAAATACAATGGAAGGAAAAAAGAAGAGAAGCTCATGTTGTAGACTTTTTATTGAAAATATTGTTGATGAAATGCAAACAAAGGAAATTATTTCTTTTATTTATTGAAATGTGTTTAAAAGGTGCTTGTAAAATATTTTTTGTTGCTCAGGAAGTATAGCAACTAAGAAAAATCTTAAATCTGCAAATCAATAAATTGAAAACACACAACATACGCGAACAAATCTCGATGGCAGATTTAGGGAAAATTTTAATAATATTTTTGATGACGAAAAAGATAATTAAAATAATTCAACTTTTAATTAAACATAAAAAAAGTTCTAGGATTTTAATGACACACTTGTACAGATAAAATTATTTCCTTTTTATTTCTTGTTTTTTTAACGTCTAGTCTAATTATCTTAAATATTGGCTGGTAAAAACCGGGCTATTAAATTACAATATGATCTTATCTATTACTGGGGTGTTTTGGAAATTTAGCTAGTCATTCGTGGTTATTAATTATATGACTATTTTCTAGGGATTTTTTTATTTCCAATATTTCTAGTAGGTGTAATTTTTAGTCTCAAAATTAATCTTTTTTTATGTAAAAAAGCCTCTTTAGTTCTTTACCAGTAAATTATTTAATTGCAATTTTAAAAAGACATACAAACAAAGCAGACATAGAAGACTAATTAAACATTGAACTAAACAGCAATCCTAGTTTATCTAGAACAAAATTATTTTCAATATAACAATGAGATTTATCAACAACAACGCGGTCCAATGGACTCACCTAACTCACCTTTGTTATCTGAAAATTCTATGGCTGATTTTGAAAATGTTATTTTTAATTTTAACTTTAATTTTTAACTAAAAATCCATCAATCAACAATATATTACACTGGCACAGATACGTAGACGATGTTTTCTTTTGCATTTGGAACGGTACAGAAATAAATTTACACATGGTTTTACAAAGGCATATAAACAAAGCAGACATAGAAGACTAATTAAACATTAAACTAAACAGCAATCCTAGTTTACCTAGAACAAAATTATTTTCAATATAACAATGAGATTTATTTACAGATACACGGTCTTCTAATGGACTCACCTATCTCACCTTTGTTATCTGAAAATTCTATGGCTGATTTTGAAAATGTTATTTTTAATTTTAACTTTAATTTTTAACTAAAAATCCATCAATCAACAATATATTACACTGGCACAGATACGTAGACGATGTTTTCTTTTGTATTTGGAACGGTACAGAAATAAATTTACACATGGTTTTACAAAGGCATATAAACAAAGCAGACATAGAAGACTAATTGAACATTAAACTAAACAGCAATTCTAGTTTACCTAGAACAAAATTATTTTCAATATAACAATGAGATTTATTTACAGATACACGGTCTTCTAATGGACTCACCTATCTCACCTTTGTTATCTGAAAATTCTATGGCTGATTTTGAAAATGTTATTTTTAATTTTAACTTTAATTTTTAACTAAAAATCCATCAATCAACAATATATTACACTGGCACAGATACGTAGACGATGTTTTCTTTTGTATTTGGAACGGTACAGAAATAAATTTACACATGGTTTTACAAAGGCATATAAACAAAGCAGACATAGAAGACTAATTGAACATTAAACTAAACAGCAATTCTAGTTTACCTAGAACAAAATTATTTTCAATATAACAATGAGATTTATTTACAGATACACGGTCTTCTAATGGACTCACCTATCTCACCTTTGTTATCTGAAAATTCTATGGCTGATTTTGAAAATGATATTTTCAATTTTAACTTTAATTTTTAACTAAAAATCCATCAATCAAAGATATATCACACTGGCACAGATACGTGGACGATTTTTTTTTACATTTGGAATGGTACAGAAATAAATTTACACATGGTTTTAGGCCATTTGAATTCCATAAATAAAAATATTTAATTCACTATGGAGATTAGACTTAATGATGACATTAAATTTCCTAGACATAAAGAAAATATCTAATAAATAACAATTTGGTATTGACAGAAAACCGACTACAATAGACACGGTTATACACTTTAGTTCAAAACAATCTTGGCAAGTCAAACTATCTCCTTTTCATAATATAATAAATAGGTTAGTTAGTTTTCCACTAAACAAAGATATTTTTAATAAAGAACTCTTTACCATTAAACAGATAGCAAAATATAACGGCTACAAAGAAGGATTGATTGAAATAAACTTAATGTAGGTAGAATGGCAGGTAATAATAAGGATAAAACGAATACTTTTTATCCGTTTAAGATAAATTGGCTGTATAAAAAATTAACTGTAAGGATTGTAAAGCTGTATATATTGGTCAAAGTGGTGGAAGAATAGGTTGTAGAATAAAAAAACACCGAAATGTGTATACATTGTATTGAAAACAATACTTTTATAGATATAAACAATTTTAAATTATTACACTCAGAAAAGCAAAGTAAACAATTAGTCCTACTAGAAATATTGGCGTACTAGTCATATAATAACCATGAATGAACAGCTAAATTTCCAAAACACCCGGGTAACAGAAAAAATCAGATTGTTATTGAATAGCGCAGTTTTTACCAGCTGATATTTAGGATAAACAGACTAGACTTTAAAAAAACAAGAAATAAAAAAGAAATAATTTTACCTTAATACTTGGAAACACTGTGTTCGACTATTATTATTAGTTCAAGCTACTATTGAGAAAACTCTAATAAGGCGAAACATATCTAGAGAAAAATCTATAATAAACGTTTGAAACATTAAAAAGCTACAAGTGTATCATTTAAAATACCGGTAATTTCAAAACAAGAAACCAACTGCGGAATCCATAAACATTATAAAAAAAAAGTTTCTGAGTTTATATAAATCACTAACCACGTGGGGTATATGATTAAATGAAGGCTCTGTAGGACTTAATATCTACCAATCTTAAGGAAAAGTTGCTTTGTAATAAATTTTATGAGGACAGTTTCATCTTTAATAAGATCATGGCCAGATTTTGAACTAATTAATGATAAAATGTCAACGCGCTAATTTGGAAATTTTGTATTTTGTTAATGATCTCACATATTAAATTTTTTGTAATGTTATATTTTGCAGTTATATGTTTTTTAGATAAAAGTTTCTGAGGCAAACATAATTAATAATAGTCACTTTATTTAATGTGATACATATACTTGATAAAATCGCGTTTTTAATGGTTAATGATGCAATCAATGATTGCAATCATATTTTAAGTAATTAATTAATAATATTTTTTGTGTTGCAAAAAAAGGTATATATTGCACTTAGAATAAACAAGTTTAAATGTTTAAAAAATAATAATGTTTTTCATAAAAAACATAGTTCATAACCATATATACTCAATTTTGTATCGTAGGTTCTGGAGCCTCTATTCTTCATGATATGGATTGTGGTCAATTTTTTTAGACAGATGGAAGAGATAGTGCTCTATATTTTCATTGCGAATTATAGAAAGTTAAAG